>CM042690.1:292414702-293014702 GCA_023614405.1 Avena insularis | reverse complement strand
GCCGGTCCCGTGCCTTGCTGCTCCTCGTGGTTCCTGCTACGGTAAAGTAGCCGGTATGACTTGCTCGTGTCCGGCTGCGCTCAGCCAATCAGTCGCGAACCAACTTCCATAGTTCTTGTTCGGTTGGGGTATCCGGAGGTCATCCCCCCGACAGCGACCACCCGCGCCAGGTCCCTCGCCTAGTCCATTCTCCCCTGGTGCTCAAGGCGTAGATCGGCGGGTTCGAGATGAGTCAAGTCTTCATGGACGGCGGTAGTGGTACCAACCTAATGTTCGACAGCACCTTGCACGCCATGCAGATTCCCCTCTCTAGCCTAGAAGCATCCGAAACGACCTTCCATGACATTATCCCAGGGAAAGGAGTATATCCCGTAGGCAAAACTGGCTGGATGTTATCTTCGACACGCCCGTAAACTTCTGGCAAGAATACCTTGAGTTCGAAGTGGTCGAATGGCCCTCACAATACCACACCATCCTCGGACGTGTCGTGTTCACGAGGTTCATGGTGGTCCCGCACTATGCATAACTATAGATGAAGATGCTAGGGCCAAATGGCATTATCACTATCAATGGAAGCTTCACCAAGTCCGATAGATATGACAGGGAATTCAACAGAATCTCCCAATCCTTCGGCATGCAAGAAGAACTAGCGAGACTCAAGGAGTCGACTGATACGGCCAAAATGTATCTACTTTCCCGAACACTTTTGCTATTGTTTTCCTCTAAACTTGTGTGATTTGGATACAACTAACACGGACTGATACTGTTTTCAGCAGAATTACCTTGGTGTCTAGTTTTTGTGCAGAAAATCAACTATCAGGAAAAATCCTAGAAAATATGCCAAAAATCCTATTTCACCAGAAGACTCACGGAGCCAGAAGACGAGACAGAGTAGGGCCACAAGGGGCCCACACTACCTGGCCTGGGCAGGCCAAGCCCGTGCACTGGGTGGTGTGGCCACCTCGGCTGCCCCCTCGGCCTCCCTCTTCGCCTATAAGTTGCCTCTTGACCTAAAAAAGGGGGGGTTTGATGTTTTTCCAGAAAGAGTTCCGCTACGCTGCCACCACCAGATTCCACGATTCGGAACCAGAAACTCTGTTCTGGCACCCTGCCGGGATGGGGAATTGGAGGAGATCATCACCATCATCATCACCATCACTTCTCCATCGACCATCCATGTTTCCCCGATCCATGAGTGAGTAATCCCCTGCTGTAGGCTATGGGGATGGTAGGGATTGGATGAGATCGTTCATGTAATGGCATGAAATTGTTAGGGCATGGTGCCTAGTATCTATTATTAGTGCTTTTTGACTTTGTTGCAACTTGTTATGCTTAATGCTTGTCACTAGGGCCCGAGTGCCATGATTTTAGATCTGAACATGTTATTGATTCATTATGATAGTATTGTTTATGGTCTTACCTGCAAGTTGTATACACACGTTGTTGTCCGGAACCAAAGGCCCCGAAGTGATAGCAATCAGGATAACCGGAGGGAATGGATTTGATGTGAGGATCACATGTGTTCATGGAGTGTTAATGCTTTGCTCCGGTGCTCTATTAAAAGGAGCACCTTAATTTCTAGTAGTTTCCTTGAGGCCCCACTGCAAACAGGCTGGTAGGACAAAATATGTTGTGAAAGTTCTCATTGCGAGCATGTATGACTATATATGGAACACATGCCTATGATTATTTAGTACTTGGATGCTTTATCTTATTTATCTGCAAATGCCCTATGTCCTGATTGCCATGTGAATTGTCTTGTCCATGCAACGCCCGTCCATCCATCCCTATGCCTACCGCGCTTTAATCCTACTGTTTACTACAATTGTTACTACTGCTATTACTCTACTATTGCTACTACAAAACTGTTGCTACTAATAAACTGCTGTGAGCAAGATTGTTTCTAGGTGCAGCTGAATTGACAACTCAGTTGTTAAGGCTTATAAATATTCTTTGGCTCCCCGTGTGTCGAATCAAAAAATTGGGTTTCACTTCCCTCGAAAATACTGCGATACACCCCCTATACTTGTGGGTCATCATCGATAGACAACGGTCTTCCTCCTGTGAGCAAGAAGAACGCACTAGACTAGTCCTTTGACTCGTTGGTGAACACCAAGGCGGTCTAGGTCCAACCAACAGACCAGACCAAGATGAACCTCATCGCCAACAACTTGAGTCCCACATAGGAACTCACGCTCGTCGAATTCCTCTGTGAGCGCTAGGAAATATTTGCTTGGTGTCCTGCAGACATGCTAGGAGTTCCCAGGGAATTCGCCGAGCACACACTCAATGTAAATCCACATGCAAGACCAGTCAAGCAGTCGATGTGTCGACTGTTAGAACCAAGGGCAAAGGCGGTCGGCCTGTAAGTCAACATACTCCTCAACACTGACTTTATACGCGAAATCAAGGAAATTACCTGTGTGGAAAAACCCCGTGATGGTTCCCAAAAAGGACACGGATATCCTATGGATGTGCGTGGACTTCACCTCCCTCAATAAGCACGGCTCGAAGGACCACTTTCCATTACCGTAGATCGACCAGATAATTTACTCCATTGCGGGATGTGAAGGCCTCTGCTTCCTCGATGCCTACTCAGGCTATCATCAAATTCGAATAAAGGAGGAGGACCAAGAGAAGATGGCCTTCATCACGCCCTTTGGCATTTATTGCTACACCACAATGGCCCCACCTATCAGTAGTGTATGCAGGCCTATCTAAAAAACCAGATCGGTCGAAACATCCAAGTTTATGTCAACGACATCGTCATCAATACCAAGGAAGAAGCTACACTCATCGACAATCTCCGCGAGACCTTCGACAACCTTGACCGCTATCAGATCAAGCTGAATCCAGAGAAGTGCGCCTTCAGTGTGCAATCTGGGCAATTACTCGGGTACCTCATATCCGCTAGGGGAATCAAGGCTAACCCAAATAATACAAGAGTCATACTGGCCATGGAGAAGCCGAAGAACGTCAAAGCGTCCAGCAGCTGGCTAGGCGAATCGTAGCACTTAGTCAATTCATTAGTTGAATGGGTAAGAAGGCACCACCGTTCTACCAGCTCCTCCACAAATCTTAGAAATTCAAGTGGACAGATGAGGCACAAGAAGCATTCGATGATCTCAAGCGCCTGCTCTCCATCTTGCCTGCGCTGGTGACCCCTAGGGAAAAGGAGCCAATGTTGCTATACATCTCCGCCACCAACCAGGTGGTTAGTACCGTGCTAGTGGTAGAACGAGCCAAAGAAAAAATGATCAATGGGGTGTAGCGCCCCCATATACTACCTCAACAAGGTCCTGACACCAACAAAGTAGCGGTACCCGCATTACCAGAACCTGGCCTATGGTGTCTTCATGACAGCACTACTTTCAGGAGAACCCTATAGTCGTGGTGAAGGACTCCCCGCTCAACCACATCCTCAACAACCCTGATGCTACGGGGTGGGTCGCCCTTTGGGGCATCGAGCTATACCCGCGGGACATCACATACGAGCGGCAAGTGGCAATCACGTCGTAGGTCCTATCGGACTTCCTCGTCCACTAGATGGAGAATCAGCTCCCGTATACACCAGACATGTCCAACCTCTGGACCATGAACTTCGACGGATCCAAACAAAAGGAAGGAGCTGGCGCAGGCGTCATTCTGACATATCCTGAAGGTGACAAGATGCGACAAATCCTTCAGATGAAGTTCCACACGTCCAACAATGAGGTGGAGTATAAGGCGCTGATCCATGGGATGCGGATGGCCAAGGCCTATGGCACCACACGGCTCACTTTATATGGTGACGCCAACCTTGTGGTCTAGCAAACCATGAACAGGTGAGATGCTCTGAGCGATAACATGGTCGCATACCGTGACCTCTACAACACACTCGAAGGGGACTTCGATGGCTACGAATTGCGGCATGTAGGCCATGAAAGCAAGGAGGAGGCCGACATGCTCACCAACATAGCTCCACCTGTGCCCCAGTGCCACCAGGGGTATTCCTTGAGCAGATCTATGAACACTGCGTCAAGCTGAAGACTCCTGCAGGATCATCAAGCGCCATAGCGGACTCGAGGGCTACGCCACCCGAAGGCCGAGAGACCTAGTGATGCAGAACAAGGGTCCGCACTCGATGGTCCCATGGAGGTCATGCTCATCGAGCCATCCTGGACGCAGCCATACATCACATACCTGCTCACCAAAAGGCTGCCAGATGACCTAACAGATGCGCGACACATAGCGCGACGCTCCAAGGCCTTCACCATCATTAATGACGAGTTGTACAAGAGAAGCATCACGGACGTCCTCCAGCAATGTGGCACCAATGGCGACAGAAGGGGAATCCTCCTCGAGATACACGAAGGCACCTACAGACATCACGCCGGCAGCCGGACCCTTGCCGCTAAAGCTCTACGAGCTGGCTTCTATTGGCCCACCGCGATGCGCGATGCCAAGGACATCGTCGAACGGTGCAACGCCTGTCAGAGATTTGCGCATAAGACACACGCACCAGGCGTGGAACTCAGACCAATACCCATGGCCTGGCCCTTTGCACAATGGGGACTCGACATGGTCGGCAAGCTGCCGAAATCACCACTAGGAGGTTACGTTTTCCTTCTCGTCGCTGTCGACAAGTTCACCAAGTGGGTCTGATGCAGCCCGTCCTGCGGACGCTACTACATCTACAACGCCGAGTCCCCTAGATCGTCGACCCATGATCCCTGAAGCTGCACCTGTCCTGAAGCTGCCTGAGCCGGAGTGTCCGCCCGAATCCAGCCGGAGTGTTCGGCGCCACCGGAGTGTCCGGCGCGACTCAGCCGGAGTGTCCGGCCTGCCCGAGCCTGGACCTGGCATGGACATTCTGAAGGTCAAATCGAACACTCCCCGGACACCACCCGGAGTGTCCGGTCAGCCCGGACTATCCGGCCGTGCTGACCCGGACTGTCCAGCCCAAGTGATGGGCCTGCGAGCCAACAGCTGGGCCCTTGGCCCATGTACCCCTCTATTTCGCACCAAACCCTAGTTTTATGCCCAAACTACCCCTGAACTTGTGGCTGGCCTATAAATAGAGCCCCCACCCCTCATTGTATCCCTTAGGCGTAGATGATAGACTAAAGAAAACCCCCTTTATGGAATCTCTAGTTTTGCCTCATCCCCTTATACCAAAGGGGATCGACTATCGTCACCACCTCGCCAGAGTTTGCATCGCGCCTCCATCGTTGTACAAGGCCTTGGCATCGGTGTCCCTTTGCCAAGACGTCAAGACCCTCTCCAAGGTGTTCTTCCCTCTCCGCTTGGGATTGACGGGAGCATGTTGACCGATCTTTCCTTGCGAGGATTCTATCGGACCGGTGGCCACCGGTGAGAGGAATCGGCCTTGTATCGTGTGTGTTTTGCGTGTGTTCATCGTGTTCTTCGCGAGGTGTGCGTCCGCTTCCGCTACCTTCTCCCTTTCCCCTCGCTTTCCCATCGATTTGACCACGAGATCCGTGAAGATCGGGCCACCCTAGAGGTTTGCCCTCATCATCTGGTATCAGCAGCTTTTGGTTGCCACGGATTTCTCCTCGATTAGGTATTTTTCCCCATAAATTCAAAAGTTCCACCAAAAACAGCCCCAATTCATGTTTTGGACTGATCTGTGATTTGAGTGCGTTTTGGTAGGTTTTGATCCGTGGATTACTTGCTAAACTTGTTGATCTACCTTCCCCTGCGTTCCCATGGCTTAATTCCTTGTTTCCCCCCATCAATTTGAGGTTTTGGTCCTAGTTTTTCCGCCAAAACTCGTCCCGTTCGTGTTCTGGAAGTTCTGGTTCGACCGGACCGGACTGTCCGGCCAAAACGGACCAGAATATCCACCCCACCGGAGTTTCCGGCCTAAACTGATAGGAATATCCGGCCCGGCCGGACTGTCCGGCCTACGCACACCGGACTGTCCGCCCCCCTGCTGACAGAAAAATCTGCTTCACGGTTTTGAGCATAACTTTTGCATATGAACTCAGATTTTGGTGTTGTTTAGCTCGTTTTGAAGAGGAGAAGGAGCTCTACATCATCATATCCATGGTTCATGCTATCTACTCCATCCAAATTTCGTGAGCAAGGTGGAATCCACCAATAAAGGGTGAAGATCGGCGACGAAAGGTATAAAAAATCCGCGACTTCTCCCCACTTGCATCCCTTTGTGAGCCACACTATCTTTGCATTCAACAAACACCTATTGAGACTAGTTCCTCCTATGATTGCTTGGGCTATGCACATTTGATACCTTGTAGAATTTCGAGCAAAAGTTGTGAGCGCGCTATCTCATATAGTTATCTTGTATAGTTGTTGGCACAAGGAAGAGGCAAGTGAAAAAAGAAAGAAAAAGAGAAAAAAATAGAAAAAGAAAAAGAAGAAAAAGAGAAAGAAAGAAACAAGTGCCTCATAGAATAGGAAACGCAAGCTCGATGAACATCAAATAGGTGGTACTTATTGTGCATATCTTGTAGCCCACCAATTTAGTGCAATCGAACTAGCGTCTCTCCTTGCACTTGTGCGACATGAGCTTATAGTCTTCGCTAGGTAATCATTTGGTTCTTAGCTCACTTTCTCCGTCGCACAAGTCCCATTTATCCCACTGTGTGTGTTTCCTTATATATATTCCTATCTTGTGGATTGACTTGTTTTGCTTTGTGATCATCGTGGTTCTTTACTTGCCATTACAATATCTTGATTTCGGATTGTTCTTGGACACGCCACCTTCCATTCCTATCCACCATAAGCTTTGTGTGTGTGTGTGTGTGTGTTTTAGTGGTTAGTTGGTTTTGGTGTTCCACGTGAACTTCACTTTGCTTGGTTTTGATTGCTCTCAAGTGTTGCCACTTGCACGATACTATCTTCCAAGGTAAAGTAAGGTTTGACGTTGCATCTCTAACCCCTACCACTTCCATATACACCACTTGGTCTTGTGAACCATGTCTAGGGACTCCGGAACCAAGGATGATATCTATGAAGAATCAATGATGAGCCAGCATGACTACGACTCCACAAGTATAGAGGACATGATGGAGCACTACACCGACAATGGCTCCGCATGCTTTGAGGACCCGGAGCATTGCACATATGACGGATCATATGCATGGAAGACATGGAGCACTTCATCAACTATGGCTCCTAAAGCATGGAGGAATTGGAGCTCTACATCGACAATGGCTCCTCATGCATGGAGCACTACACCGACAATGGCGCCACATGCTTGGGTGACATGGAGTACTACATCAACAACGACTCCCCAAGCATGGATGACTTCGAGTGCTACAACGATGACGCCTCACCAAGCATGGAGGACATGGCGAGCTTCACCCACTTCGAGGGCTCTTCCATGAGCCATGAAGAATACCTCCACCGCTTGGAGATGGAGGACTACTACGCCAAGGTAGCGGAGACGCCTCATCAAGAAACCATGACCTTCAAGGCCAAGCGTGCCACACCAAAGGGCACCACCTACTTCGATGATCCACCTCCAAGGCATCAAGCGCCACCACCTACATGGCGTCATGTACCACCATCTCCAAGGCGACGAGCGCCATCACCTCCAAGCCGTCATGCACCACCATCTCCAAGGCGACGAGTGCCATCACCTCCAAGCCACCAAGCACCACCATCTCCAAGGCGCCAAGCACCACAACCTCGAAGGCGTCAAGTGCATCTACGTCCTAGGCATCAAGTGCCACCAACTACAAAAAGAGCGGCGCCCCAACATCACCTTCCAAAAGAGGCACCAAGAAGCAAGAATCTTCATCAACATACATCCTCTCATGATCATCGCCAACATCCAGAGGATACAAGACGTCGTTCAAGGCATCTTCACCATGAAGATGAAGAATACATGTTGAGCACCATCCATAAGGCTCAACCAAGCTCAAGAATGCACAACCATCACAAGAAGAGTGCCAAGGACAAGGAGCATGGTCGCGAGCGTCATGTGGATGATCAAGTGCGCCATCTACATCAACCTTTGGCAAGGCACGCCAATGACCTCCGTCGACACCATCATAAGGCACCTTCAACTACGTGTGCCACCACCAAAATGGCACTTCAATGCCAAGACTTGACGTCCTAGATGACGCATGCAACCTCATGGATGAGGAGGACGAAGACCTCTATTTCGCCAAGTTGGACGAGTATGTCAAGAGGACTACACAAGCAAAGGTGCAAGATGGCGATGACAAGGTCAAGAATGGTGAGCATGGGACTTTCCCTTCACCAAAGGAGGCGCAAGGAGTTGAGAGAACCGAACCTACCCCCATATGCTTGAGTGATGATGTGGTACCAATCCCATGTGAGTATGAGAGCCACTTAGCCCACTTGAGTGAAAACAAGAGTGAAATGAGTGACTCCACCATACGTGAGATTGAGTGCTTCCACTTGGAGGGCATGAGTGATACACTGAGTGAGTTGAGAGTGGTAGTTGATAGGTCATGTGAGACCACTTTGATTTCTAACGACTTACCCTCTACCTCTAGTGTGTTTCCTCATGTTGTTCTAGGTTCCATGGATCAAGAAGCGCCAAGCTTGGAGATGATGATGCCTCCTACCAAGAAGATGTACATGGTGGATGAAGATGATGCCATCCCCATATTGGATGAAGAAGTCGCCCACATGGAGGCCAATGCTACCACAACACCCACTTCATATGAGAGGTATGAACAAGGTAAAAATAAGGGTGTTGATGATGCCATGATCCCACTAGTGGACATGATGACTTGTGATGATTGGCATGCTATGGATGATGTTTGTGATATCACATATGCTTCATTGATATTTCCATGTGATACTTTGCCTTTGCATAATGTTGAGCATGTGAAATTATTTGATTGTGATGATGTTGCCATAGACATGCCATGCTTTAAACATTACGTTGATGATATCATTGCTTGCACTTTGTTGAACAATTGCTCTTTCCAATGTTTTGCTTGCGATGATGTTACCAATGCGACCCCTCGGACCATGCTTTGTCATGAGTGTTTTACAATCTCTTCTGTTGCTTGCAATAAGTTGAATAATTGCTCTTTCACTTGTTTTGCTTGCAACAATAATTCTCATATGGTTTATATTGAGATGGCCCCCATAGCTTTCTCAAATTTTGGAGATTTTGGGGATTGCCATGATAAGCATGTTCCCCACTTGCATACTCACCATGGATCTATTTCATACTTGATTGACACTAATGGTGATGTGCACAAGAAGAGATACGTCATGATGGATGATGTGTTTCTCTACCATGCACACACATTCTTCCTTTTGTGTTTGATGTGTGTAGGTACCCGCACAAGAATGTCAACCTCGGTTGAGCACGAGTTGACAAAAAGAGCTCTAGAGAGCATCCCCCACGTGAGTTCAAGATCGAACCCAGCTCTGATACCTTTTGCATGCTTTGCATCTTTCATGTTGACAAATTGCTCTTTCCTATGGTTTGATTGCAAGCATGTTAATGGTATTATTTCACCTTGTGACAATCATGTTTCATTGCTTTTGGATATGGATGCTTTGAGTGTTGCCACAAAAATGTTGAACAATTTCTCTTTCCGATGTTTCGTGTGCAACCATAATGCCGTTTTGAGCATGTATTGTCATGAGAGCTTCCAAGTCTCTCGTATTGTTGTTGCAACAAACATAACGACCACTTTCTCTTTCATATGGTTTGTTTGCAAACATGTTGTTTTTGCTATCGCTTGCGATACTCATACCCCCATGATTTTGGCTTTTGATGATATGTGTATGGCATCCAACATATTGAACAATTGTTCTTTCCAATGGTTGGATTGCACACATAATGATGTTGTTTTGGATATATTTCCTCATGTGTTTTTGCCGAATTCTCCTACTCTTGCATCAAAGATGTTGATCCATTTCTTAGTCAATTGCTTTGAGTGCCACACTAAGACGCTTTATGGAGTTTTTGAGTTCCCACATTTGGATGATGTTCAAACGACATCCATGCACTTTGACCTTGCATACGCATTTCGTTTGCGATACTTGAGTTGTGCTAATAGTGTTGTGAACAAGAATGGACATGCCACAAATGACATGCTCCTCTATCACACACAAACATATGTTGCTTGGTCATTGTTGTGTGAAGGTACAATTGCATACGTGTCAACCTCTATGGACAAAGAGTTGACAAGACGAATCGAAGAGAGTTACCTAGGGCTATCCTTCAATGATCTATCTCTATATCATAAGGTGACTTCCTTCTACTTGAGGACTCATGCTATAATCTTCATGAATTGGCTACTCTTTGAGTGTTGCTTCGCTTTTGTTGTGAGCTTTGTAGGCTTCATGGAAGGTGAAGGAACATTAAAGAGTTACCACATCAAGCTTCTCAAGGACGACTATATGGTGAACCCCAGGATCAAGAAGGTCTCTCGACATCATCTTCTTTGTGATGTGCATGAAGAGTCGAGGACGACTCTTTTTGAAGGGGGGGGAGCTGATGCAGCCCGTCCTATGGACGCTACTACATCTACAACGCCGAGTCCCCAAGATCGTCGATCCACGAGCCCTGAAGCTGCACCTGTCCTGAAGCTGCCTGAGCCGGAGTGTCCGCCCGAATCCAGCCCGAGTGTCCGGCGTGACTCAGCCAGAGTGTCTGGCCTGCCCGAGCCCGGACCTGGCATGGACATTCAGAAGGTCAAATCGGACACTCCCCGGACACCACCCGGAGTGTTCGGTCAGCCCAGACTATCCGGCCGTGCCGACCCAGACTGTCCGGCCCAAGTGATGGGCCTGTGAGCCAACAGCTGGGCCCTTGGCCCATGTACCCCTCTATTTCGCACCAAACCCTAGTTTTATGCCCAAACTACCCCTGAACTTGTGGCTGGCCTATAAATAGAGCCCCCACCCCTCATTTTATCCCTTAGGCATAGATGATAGACTAAAGAAAACCCCCTTTGTGGAATCTCTAGTTTTGCCTCATTCCCTTCTACCAAAGGGGATCGACTATCGTCACCACCTCGTCGGAGTTTGCATCGCGCCTCCCTCGTTGTATAAGGCCTTGGCATCGGTGTCCCTTTGCCAAGACGTCAAGACCCTCTCCAAGGTGTTCTTCCCTCTCCGTTTGGGATTGACGGGAGCACGTTGACCGATCTTTCCTTGCGAGGATTCTATCGGACCGGTGGCCACCGGTGAGAGCAATCGGCCTTGTATCGTGTGTGTTTTGCGTGTGTTCATCGTGTTCTTAGCGAGATGTGCGTCCGCTTCCGCTACCTTCTCCCTTTCCCCTCGCTTTCCCATCAATTTGACCACGAGATCCGTGAAGATCGGGCCACCCTAGAGGTTTGCCCTCATCAGGGTCGAGGCCATGCTGGTGACTAACCAAACTGGCACCACCACCGTCAAGTTCTTAGAGTCCATTGTCTTTAGGTTCAGTGTGCCGCATAGCATCATCACCGACAACGGGACAAACTTCACCTTGAACGAGTTCCAGGATTTTTGTAAAAACCTGGGATCAACATCAGCTACGCCTTAGTGGCACACCACCAAACCCACGGTCAAGTCAAAAAGGCCAATGGCCTCGTTTGTAATAGCATCAAGAAGAGACTTCTTCGACCACTCGAGCGGGCAGCTAGTTGCTAGACTAAGGAGCTACCCTCTGTACTATGGAGCCTGCGCAGGACTCCAAACAGCACCACGGGCTTCACACGGTTCTTCATGGTGCATGGTGCTGAGGCGGTACTACCCGTAGAAGTGCGATACAAAGCCCCGAGGGTTGTCACTTACAACAAGGCCGAATCTATGACCGCACTCGAGGACTCTATCGATCTTCTCGACGAAGCACGTGAAATCACGGCAGAGCGATCAACGATTACTAGCAGAGCCTCCACAACTACCATCGCTGACGGCTGCATCCAACGTCCTTCGTTGACGGAGAGCTCATCCTACGTCTGAAGCAGAAGGGGCACCTAAAATTCGAATCCCTATGGGATGGACCCTATGTGGTCACTGAAGTAATCCCAGGTGGCGTCTATCGCCTGAAGGACGTAGAAAGTGGAGTCGAATACTCCAACCCATGGAACATCGTGCAACTGTGATGTTTCTACCCCTAGATGTTTTTACTTTATAGTAAGACTACTCAGCCATGCTACTTAGCCGAACAATGTACCTCCTGCTATTCTCCAAATAAATAAAGCTAAGTACCTCAACTATGAGTCTTGTCATATTTAATTTTATTTCGCATTTCACACTCAGGGGCTGCGCCTCCCTGATGACGTCGCCACATGTATAATTCGACATTGCAATGACCCGAGTAGCTGATTCTGCTTTCAATCGAACTCTTGATAAATCCAACCCAGTTGCAACCCAACTGATAGGCTGGCAAGGTGCTAAGATCCAAAAGCGTCAGGCTAACGAAAAGGCATCGCATAAAAAACATACTTGAAAAACACATAAGCTAACAAGCTTGCATACTGCAAAGGGCAAGACAAAGCCCAGTCAAAAATTATGCAATCTTTATCTCACCTATACATCCTGTGTAGGTTAAAAATTACCCTATTGGCGATGAAGCAGTACATTGGTGTGCTCATCGAACAAGTTCACAATATTCTCCGCCAGAACGGTGACTGCTTGATAGTGCGGAACCATGTTCCACACCATTCCCGCCGGAGGCACTGGCGGTCCTTCCGTGACAACATTTAATTTCACGTTCGGGTGTTGCATATGCACAAGCGCAAGTGCAGCTTTGGCACCCGTGACAAGCTGCTAGTGCACGTACTTGCATACGATGTTAGCATCACAGAACTTCTGCAGCAGCACCAACAAAGTCGTAGGGACTACGTCTAACGGATACATCACCGTGAATATGTGCCTGAAGGATGACCGTGCCATCTTCAAGAAATTCAGTACCTACCAGATGCCATCCTATAGGGTCACTAGTACGTTAGCCCGATCTCGATCTGTCCAGAAGAAACCCCCAACTTCCAACTGTGCCCTGTGTCAGGCAGTTCAGTTGAATGCTAATTTGATCCCTCTCTTCCTGTGGAATGACATTGACAACTGCGCATGCAAAACAAGATGCATCAATCAAATCCATGGTGACAAGATACAACAGTCGAAACGAAGCTTACATTGCAAACGCTCATTCATCTGAGCAACTTTGCCGAGAAGATACTTCTCGCATTCGACGGCTTTCTCTGCTTTCGACTTGCACACGTCGGTATTACCGCGAATGATTAATGCATCCTGCTCCAAATTCTTCACACGGTCATGCAGGCGGGACAGAAGCGACAATTCTTCCACCTTCGAACGTGGTTGCACCAACGGCGTAGCAGAAGATGGCATGACTGGCATGCCACTCGAAGATCTGTAACCAAGGAAGAAATCGCAGGATAAGGATCACATATCGACGAGCAGAAGTCGAAGAAAAAGAAGAAAGGCAATAAGCAACCAACATTCATATATCACACATAAAGCAAGTTCAGATAGACGAGCACTCTCACCAAATTACTATGGAGCTACTAAAGTTTCTAGCACAATTATACAAGCAGCAGAAGGACACCTAGGCCTACACATCAACATTCGCGGGCTTCGTTGACTCTGTGGCAGCCTCCGACATCATGGCCTTCGCAACAACAGCCCCTGACGTTGTGGCCTTTGCTGTGCTTAGTAGTTTTCGCTCCGCAGAATACTTCACAAGCATCTCTATGAACGGGGGCCCATATTTATGACATCGAGCAGCAAAAGGACCAAAAGCTGCCTCTTCACCCTCCGTGTTCATCGGCATCTTCGAAGTGGTCCTACTCACGTTCATCTTAGCACCACAGGCCTGCGCCATCGCTAGCCCCAAAATAGAACCGACTACCTTCTGTGTGTTCTTGTAGTCTACAGGAATGCCCGTGGCAAAGGTTTTAGCTAAGCCATCAATATCTTCAACAAGCTTGGCCTTAGGGAGTATCTCCTCTCGCAGACGTCCAAGCATGGCCTTGGCCTTCTTCAGTGAGTCCTGAGCGGAGATGTTGCGATCTTCGCGGGTCAGAACCTGACGGTTGAAGTCCACTCCGGCAGCATCTACGATTGATCCTCACAAATCAACAATGGAACAAAAGAAACCAAAGAAGAAAAATCAAAACTGAGCAAAGCCACAACAAGGCATACAAGAAAGTGCTTGGGCAATAGAGAGAAGTTGTTCTGCGAACCCTTTCTCTCTATCGGCTGCAGCGGCCAACTTGTCCTCCTCGCACCTCTTTGACTCTTGCTTGGAGTGCTCGAGGGGTTCAAGTTCTTTGTCCTGCTTTATCTCCGCCGTACTGAGCCCCTTTTCAAGGGAAGTTAGCTGACGAAGAAGGTCATTGTTTTCCTCTAGAAAATGAAGGAAGAATGTCAAGCACAATCAAAACCCGTGTTTAGCAAAGCATGACAGGAATAGAAAATCACTTTGTAGCTGGCGGTAGTCAATATCTAGCCGATCATGTTGTCGACCAAGGTTAACAACCTGCTTGCCAAGACGAGCAATGTCCTGGAAGATAGGCTGCATAAAAAAAGTGTGTCAAGAACAAGGGTGACACCAGGGAACTTCAGAATAACAAACTTATGTATACTTACATGGTCACCTGAAGACTCCGAACACTCCTTCCGCGCAGACGTCCGGGCAAGAATCCTATGTTCCCCCAAGTTGGGTGGACTCAAGGAACTCGTGCCAGAGGTGGCCGCCATCTTTGGGGAGGGCTTGGATGCCTCCACATCCTTACCCCTCGAGTCCATGACTCTTGTGTCCTCTAGGACGTGGCAAGTGTCGGATGACGATGATGAAGTCATGCTTCAGCAAGCATAAGAAGAAGGTCAACACAAAGAAACTACAAGCTAGAACAATATTCAAACTCATCAAGCAAGCAGCAAGGACTCACTCGTCAAAATAGTAAAGGTCAAAATCCTCGTCCATCTTCTCGTTCTGCTTCTTCGACTTCTTCAGCGGTGGAGGCTCCATGCTATGAATAGGTACTATCGAAATAGGATTCGTGGTACCCAATTTAGGGAAAGGATCTTTCGGAGCCTCCGAAATTGACGCATCCGATTCTTCATTTCGGGAGCGCTTGCGGGTGTCACCTTTTCGACACCCGGATTTTTAAGTCTAGATGCCTATTATGCCGTACATCGCAATCCCCGGATTACCATTTTTGCGAGACATACCAGAATTGGTACCACAGTACATCATCCATTACAAACCATAATAGTCTTACAAATAGTTCATCTCATGGTCAAGTCTTAATACAAATCAGAGCAGTGGAAATATAACATAGAAGACTCCATCTTCATAGTCACAGGCAATGCTGACGATGAGAGATGATCCTAGTTATCATAGACCTCCCGCTGTCCATCTTCCGGGTAGTCCTCCTCATAGTTTGGCCATGGGAATAGCCAGGGACAAAGCGATGAGTACTCTTTAAGTACTCGCAAACTATCACTAGTATAAGTAAGGTAAAACTAGTAGGAATCTTAAGCTTTAGGTTTGTTTGCAAAAAGCCAGGTTTATTTCAGAATGTCGTAAAGAGTAAAGACCTAATTCAGTTCTCTAGATTACTTAAGTGGGAATCTAGTTTTCACGTTCACAACCCTGTTGTGGTCAAGTCAAAGTCATATTTCAAGTCACAAGTCATTTTGAAAACATCTAACAATGGAACAGTATGGCCACTCCAACTATCCATAACCGTGGACGCGGCTACTCGAATAGTTTGACACTCTGGAGAGGTGGTACACTTTCACCAGAAGATTCAATACATCCGTCAGGGATAACCCTAAATCATCATACTTGGTATGCGGATAATCAATCCTAACCTTTCAATTACACACCCTAGTATAGGCACCTCCCCTATGAGCTTGGCCTCCTAGCCATGGCCAACTGCCATCTCAGGAACTGCATAGGTGGACAATCATATTCATGAGGCAGCCTCAACTCAACCTCTTCCACAAGTGAACCCATACTAAGACATATAAACTTCCAGTTAAGCCCTACCCAACTCAGGTAATGTGGGTGTACGTTAAAATTGGAATGGTATCGCATCCGAACCCAACCATCAGTTTCTATCAAAGTCAAGGCTCATGCCTCATTCAGTTTCATCATGAAACCATTGTGTTTCATAACCAATGTTAAAACATTTCAATAGAATGAATCATCATTCCAAGTTTTTCATAATCATTTTCTCCAAGTGTTCCGATCTAAAGTGATAAAGTTTTATCTTAGCACTAGCCACTAGTGTTGAGGGTATCACTATTGAGGGGTGCTAATCAAGTATAAGTATCCAAGACTAGTTCTACGATCCTATTTTCCACTAATCACAATTTATTACCTAAGTAAGAAAACTTTAGTAAAAGGAAAAGTAAAATTTGCAAGTATAACTTCGGATGGGTATAATCAAAGTTACATAACCAAGCATGCCTAGTGCGTCGTGCATTAGTTAGCTTGCACTGATAGCTTGCCTTCTTGAGTGCAGTCATTGAAGTTCTCTTCTTCTGACTCGAAGTACTCCTCCTCGTCGTAGCCCGGGTCGGTACTAGCGTCTATAAATACACACGAGGACACAATCACCAAACAACACTTAGCTACTTCTATTTTCCACACAAAGGCTCACACTAGATGATCTAGCATCATCCTAATCATCACATGAAATAATGGCACATCCTTATTTATTTTATTTTGGGAAAAGTAATTTCTACTCATTGAAAAATACTTAAGATTTAATATTCTTCAATTAAAATATGGGATCATATTGAGACATGTCATCACCACATATTTCAATACTTGGGAATGTGATTTAAAGTGGTGGTCATATATTACAAGATTTAATATTACTATTTAATAATATTAAAGTGACTAGAAATGCCTAGATATCATTCTTTTAATACTAATCCATGTTTAATATTTGTAAAACCAAATCTTTTTACATGTGGCAAATGTGATTTTTGAGAGTTAGAATCTTCTCAAAAGCATTTATGGTTGATTTTATAAAAATGTTTGAAGTGGTAAAAGTCTCTGTCTTGTTATTTTTAGTATAGGTGATCTATTATTTTAAATGGTTTGAATCCAAGGGGAGTGATTAGATATTTTCAATACCTTTCTAAAAAAATTTGAATCATGCAATTTGGTTCAGTACAAATCTTTGAATTCAATTTTGAAAATAGCTACTGAATAGGATTTTGAATAAAATAGAAAAGCTAAGTTTGAATCACTAGGCTATGCGCAAGAACGAAACTGGGCCGACCCAACTGCACAATGTGGTCCCACGCGTCAGTGGCTCTATCTAAATGAAGCGATATCATCAATTCTCAGCGCTGAGGTTCAACGTCTACGACAAACTGCTCGCGGGGGATTCGAAACCTAGCAGCACGGTGGGGGTCATCGGAGGCTTACCAGGGCGAATGGGCTAGTAGACGATGGTGAGTCGAACGGTGGTCGTGGTGGCTCCTAGGGTGGTTCCTATCAAAGGATCCCTTCCTTCACTTCAGCGGCGGGCTCCAGCCAAATTCTAGCGATGTGGTGCTCGCCTTGCTCCGGGGAAGGGTCTGGGATGTTCCTGAGAGAGTGCAGAGTGAAATGGTGTGCCGTCTGAGTTCTGGGGAGGGTCCTATTTATATACCGGTGAGAGAGGCAGGGCGGCATGGCTCGAGCTCACCGGCGACGCTGCTACATGTCGAGATAGGCATGGAGGATAGCAGGGGTCGGCGTGGTGGACTGCGGTGATCATCACATGCGTGATGCCGTGACAAGGCGCGGTCTCAGTCAGTCAGGATAGGTCCATGCTCTGTGCGGGTACTGAGTTGTTCGCCATCGAGTACGGTGGTCATAGGGCGCACGGCGGTGATTGGTCATGTCTAGGAGGTGGCTGGTGACGCAGCGAGTGCGGGTACACATGGAGATAACGAGGCGAGGCATGGCCGCGCGAGGCGGCTTCGGCTCTCTGGTGTGCTCTCAGCATGGCTACGAGTTAAATGGGCACGGCTGTGCTGGCTTCTCCACTGCTTGCCATTGGTCAAGGGGTGGACAGAGAGGTGCAGTGAGGTCACGACTGTCTTCTCGTGGTCATGGGAGAGGGCAGCGCGGCGTGTGGCGTCTTGTCTATGGTCGACCGGCATGGACACACTCAGGTACGATATGTCACTAGTGCAACGACGAAGGGGAGAGGCTCCACTGCATGGCCAGGTACTAGGAGTGATCATGGGTGAGTAGTGAAGTTGAATTGGGTACAATTGATGATCAATTGATAGATGAAAACAGTAGATAGTTGTTGAACTGGTACTCTGTCTACTAAGTGTTTGACTAAATGGCCGCATGAGATAAAGATTCAAATTTTTGAATGAATTTTGGTGGGTGTGTTGGTCACATGCTTGAGTATCTCTGGTTGCTAGGGATTTCCACGTGGTGTTGGTTTGAGTGGTTTTTGCAAAATGGTGATCTATGCACCTATACTTAATTCAATTTTGAATTGCCTCTCAAATAGGTTTGAAATTGGTTTCTGTAGATTTGTAAAGTTTGCTTGGGTTCATATTTACTTGGTCTAGCAAGGGGTGAAAAGAAATAGAATTGTTTCTGTTGGAAATCTTTTACTAGAGATGCCCAAAGTAGGGTAGTGGTTAATTTTGGCCAAAGTGACCATTTGATCATATGCCTCATATATGATTTTCTTTTTAGTTGATTTTGTTTGGAATTGACTTAGATGATGTGGTATTCATCTTTAAACTAATCCTTATCATTTATAGCAATCAATCATGTCAAATGCAAACTCTCATGCATTAATATAAATCACACATGCACTTATATGGGTTTAAGAAATAAAGTTTTTGTTAACCCTAATCTTGGGTGATTTGAACTTGATAAGCTTGCTTAATACTTTTGAGATGTTACATGCCTTTGTTGGAATCGGGGGCTCCGTGTACCTCAGTGACGGGCACAGTCGACCCTGATTCGTCCTCCTCCATTCCTCGGGTGGAAGTATCCCTTCCGACTGAGGAGGTAGCGCACTCTCCACCTTCTAGTCCTGCCACAAGCATCAAGTTACAATTACAAATGTCCCACAGACAAAGAAAGAAGAACAAGAGTTAGTAGCAAAATTACCGCAGGAGGAGGGTGAGTCGCAAGGAAAGGTAGAGTGGCCGAATCCTCAGGAAGGACGTCCTTCATGGTGAATTTGGTCAGTTCCCTAACTTTCTTATCCCTCTCGCTGGTCCAAAGATACATTGGATATGCTTTGGCCTGAAGTGGCTGGACCCGACGCCGCAACCACGTTCGAATGAGATCCACGTCAGTGACCTCCTTGCCTCAGAAAAATTGAAGATCCAACACCCGCTGGTACAAGAACTCAACCTCTTCGGACTCGTCGACCATCACGGTGTTCTTCCAGGATCTTCTTCTCCTTAGCTCAGCTTTCGGATCAAACGGAGCAAGCCCGAACCTTTCTCTATCAATCTTCTAGTCTCGGATATAAAACCACTCATCCCTCCATCCTTGGGCGGATTCGACAAGGTTGAGGCTGAAATACTAGACATTGTGGTCCACATATATGCTGCATCCGCAAACATCATAGACCACCAAACCAGACCCTGACTATCTCTTCAGCTTGAACATTTTCTTGAAAATCCCAAAGTGCGACTCAATTCCGAGCCTGCACTCTTAGAGGGTAATGTAGCACGCGATGTGCAAGATAGAGTTGGGGGACAACTGATGCAGCTGAAGCCCATAAAAACAAAGAAACCCTTGCACGAACTTGTGTAGGGGGAGAGAGAGACCCCGAAGGATAAAAGCCAGAAACATCACCCCAAACGCAGCGGGAGGATCGGGGATTACCTCTGGTTCGGGGATCTGGCATTCAGCTTCGTTGGCCTGAAGCAAACCGGCCTGGCGATGAGTCTAGAGTTCATGCTCCTTCAGGGTTGTGCGTCGCCATGAACCATTGATCACGTGGGTCTCGGCCCCCTTTTTCTTCATGGCTGCAATGGCAGTGCCGGACCCAGCGGCCACGACGGCGGTCTTCTTCTTCATCACGATGGCAGCAGCGGCGGATCCCACGGTAGCGGTTCCCTTTTTCTTCCCCATTCTTCGATGGCGGAGGGACCAGAGGAAGTAGCTAGGACAAGCTTTCAGGACGTCCAGCGCAGCAAGGATGTGTGGAGCAGCAAAGCAGAGGAGAGAAATCATGGCAGCGGCACGAGGAAGAAGAAGATACAAAGCGAGAAAATTACTGACTACAATTCGCTACTTAAGCAAGGGTAAAATCCCATCCACCGGCCAACATTTATCTACTCCCACGCATGGCGCACATCGATGAAGACACATGGCAGTGCATGCACTGAACCGCCGCTGCACGTTCCCCACTCATCACGAAAATCAAGGGGGCGCAGTTAAACTCCAAAAATTACACGTGACTTGTCAAATTATGGTTAGATGCTAGGACGCACCATAATCACGTCCCATCAACACCGCTCACGCTGGTGGCTGAGCTCATCCAATCGTCAGCAATGACGTCATTTGCACTATGTTTGGCAACAACCTAATTATAATTCGACTTCCTTTTTAGTTTTTGCTCGAGTCTATGATTCAATCAAACACTCGGGGGCTACTCCTAACAGGAGCACTGGTCGCGCACCCAAGTATTTTCCGAGTCCAGTGAACAGGCCACCTGTTAATAAATACAAGACATTACATCTTAGCCCCTCCCACGAATCAACGATTCGTTCACGACCTTGGGGGCTACTCCCATAGGGAGCAGTAGAAGAACAATCGACAAGTTACATATATCGACAACAGTCGACAAAAGTTTAAAGTCTCCACTCGAGTCTACGACTTGAATAGACACTCCGGGGCTACTCCCATAGGGAGCGCTGGTCGCGCACCCTATGAAAATAAAACATATTTGTACATGGCAAAAATCGTTGATCATGTCCGAACCATGAGCATTTGAAGCATTCAGCGACTCCACCTTAAAATCGCTGAAAATACCCTACAAAGAGGCAACGTCTCCTGGGTCACTCGAATCACCTCCGCGGTGAATAAACATTCAGATGCCATGTTTACAACATGAAGATAAGACCTGCAAAAGGCCTAGCAATGCACCTGATGCGCTCTACCAGAAATAAACCATGCCTACAGGCACGATGAAAAGCCTTGATGGACGTGTCGAGTGCTCATACCAAAACACTGGAATTCGAATCTGTAAGACCTCCAGGGCAGGAGTCGAATTACGCCAGCAATGTTCCGAATTTGAGTTCGGGGACTCAAGTTTGAGTAGATAGCGTTGTTTTTCCCTAAGGTAGTTAACTGATCCTGATCTGTGGGACGTATCAGGCAAAAGCACTTTCAGATAACTTTACATCTCATGCACCCGAAGACTTTATAGTCTACACCTGAATCTATGATTTGGCTGGACACTCGGGGGCTACTGACATGGGTATACCCTACGGGTAGTTGGTTTTAGCTTATACGGTCTAGCCCAAGAGGAGCCAGTGGTGCAATCGAAGCCCAACAAGGATTCGGGTGGGCCAGGTCCGGAGGAAGGCGACTCCTTGGAGGACACAACAAGTAATAGATAGAAATTCAAAGGGTAAAAACCCTAATCTATAACCGACTCGGCCTGCTATCCCAAAACCTAGCCTCCCTATATAAAGGCTAAGAGGGGAGAATATAATTTTGCGGCCCGAAAGTTGAGGCGCCAAGGCAAAGCGGTACCCAAGTTGCTTATAATCAGCCGCGTTGCCCATAGTTGGTGTGCCTAATACTCAGGGGGTCTTTTTCAGCATGAATTCAACTTAACATTTGAATACAAAATATCAGGTTAACACCCATCAAGTTTGCCCCCTATCAGTTTTCGCCGTCATGTCACTGCCGTCGCGGCTGCCATGTAGGCTGGCAGCGTTGGCGCCTGCGTCCAATATGCATTACGCATCTTCTTCTTCCCTTGAGCAGTGATCTATGGTCACGGCCATGGCGCGGAGCTAGGATGCCATCTCGTTTGGTGGTGAGATCAGGGACTTGGACGAACCTACTCGGCCCCGCTCTCCTCCCCATCCCGAATCGGAGCTCGCCCTCACCACGGCCGCACCCGTGGCACGGCATGGGGAGGAGAATTGGTTCTCGGTGAGATCTGTCACCGTGTCGACCATGGTCGGTCCTATTTTCCTCCTCTAGAATCCGAGATCGCTGTCACCATGGTCGCACTCGCACCAATTCTGCCACCCATGCTGATGTCTCTGTGGGAGTTGTACCCTCAGGAGCTCAAGTTCTGCCATGTTGAACCTGTAAGTGAATTTGGAGGTGGGCCATGACAACCCATTGTTGAATACAGTAATGCCGATACCTGTTGTTGAATACAGTAATGCCGATGTGAGATCATTTAGTTACATCAATATGAATTTTCCACCAATTTAAAACCTTGTTGATATATTCCTTGACAATTATAATATAATCGAGCACTAGAAATTTGGAAGTGTGCATGAGCATGATCAGTAATATAATTAAACATTGGAAATTTAAAGGAACTCCATATGAAGGATTATATATATAGACGAGGTTCACCAGACACACCGTAGATATATTGTCTTACATTCAACCACAGGTAATAATTAACTTAAACAAAATAACAGGAGGGGCAGCAGCAGGAGGCCGGGAGACAGAGATACCTAGCAGGGCAGGGGCAACATCAGGAGGCCGGAACAGCCTACTAGAGGGGATACAGGCCAGTCCTGACATAATCCCGGAGGAATTTTCCAAAAGCTGTGTGCCATGCCAAGGTCTTCTCCTTCGGCTGATCCCTTCGGCCTCAGCTTTTGCCAACATCCACCGCTGATATGAGATCATTTAGTTACTTCAATACGAAATTTCAACAAATTTAACTTGTTGATGTATTCCTTGACAATTATAATATAACCGAGCACTAGAAATATTTGGTAGTGTGCATGAGAATGATCAGTAATATAATTGAACACTAGAAATTTTAAGAAACTCCATATATATATACGAGGTTCACCAGAGACACCATGGATATAATATCTTACATGCAACCAGGTAATAATTAACTTCAACAAAATAAAAGCAGGGGTAGAAGAAGGAGGCCGGGACACGGACACGCTTAGCAGGGGCAGCATCAGGAGGCCGGGACAACCTACTCAAGGGGATACATGCCAGTCTTAACATATTTCTGGAGGAATTTGCCGAAGGATGCATGCCTCGCCAAGGTCTTCGGTTGATGCCTTCGGCCTCGACTTTTGCCAACATCCACCGCATGTTGGATCATGTTATCGACGTCTGTGTCGATGGCTCTGCCACAGAATGGGCAAAATAGTCTCCCCTACGGTTTAAAGGGATTTGCACACACCGTAGCTGCCTCAGCACGTAGCGCTTTTGTTGTCCCTGGAGTACTTGCTATCGTCCACTTCATCAGAATCCTCCTATTCATTTTTAAGAACATAACTTAGAACTCATACATATGATTGAATTGTATTACAACTTAAGAATTGACAACATATATATGTAAGACAATATTAAATTGATATCAAAGAGAAAGCATCTCAGCAATAGTTTGATCAGTTCATATATCATTTCATCTCAGCAAAATGACAATTAATAGGATCGGAGTGTATGTAGAACAAAGATTGCAGCCTCATAAGTTTCTTCAAGGATTGCGTAAGCGAATCAAGTAACAATTGCACAACCTATATTGTTCTTATACATTGCCCCAGGTTCACTAACTCATCGCTGAAAAATCAGACACCAATGTGTCTGCCTCTCTTTTGGGGCAAATTTGAATCATTGGCCACAATAAGAAATTGAAATGTAAACCTATGAAACAATATTCAGGGATATACATATTTAGGTACAAAAACAATCCTAAATATTTTAATTATAAATAAAAAAACCAAACAATTAATCTTCAGGTACATGTTGAAAAAACTTATGATCAAAGCAATGCATATACATATGCATAATACGAATCAGTCAAAGATCAGAAACAATTCAAAGATCAGAAACAATTCAAAGATCATACATGTAGTTCCATATGAGAATAAATCAAGGGCCTCATAATTTTTTCAGAGATGGAGTTGGTGAACCAAAGTACTAACAACACAACCTATATTGTTTGTGTATATTGCTGCCTTACGTTCACCAACCCATCCCTAAAAAAACGACACCATCATATGTGTCTCCCCTTGCACTCTTTTGGGGCAAATTTCAATCATCGGCCTCGGTGACAAACTATAATGTAATTCTTATACACTATGAATGCATTCAATACATAATTCAAATATCATAGTTCTATGAATGTAGTATAAATATGGGGGCCTCATAAGTTCCTTCAGGGATGGCATTTGTGAACCAAATACCAATTGTACAACCTATTGTTCTTGTACATTGCCCCAGGTTCACTAACTCATCCTTGAAAAAATCTAACACCAATGTGTCTGCCTCTCTTTTGGGGCAAATTTGAATCATTGGCCACAATAAGAAATTGAAATGTAGTCCTACAAAACAATATTCAGGGATATACATATTCAGGTACAATAACAATCGTAAATATACATCAAAACCATGGATATACATATGCATCATACGAATCATTCAGAGATTAGAAACAATTCAAATATCTAGTTCCATATAAGAATAATCAAAGGCCTCATAAATTTTTTCAGAGATGGAGTTGGGGAAACCAAAGTACCAATAGCACAACCTATATTGTTTGTGTACATTGCTGCCTCAGGTTCCCCAACCCATCCCTAAAAATAACGACACCATCATATGTGTCTCCCTTGCACTCTTTTTGGTAATTTTTCAATCATCAGCCTCAGTCAGAAATAGTTCAAAGATTAGAGTTCAGAGATCATAGTTCATATATGTAGAATAAATTTAGGGCCTCATAATTTTTTTAGAGATGGAGTTAGTGAACCAAAGTACCAATTGCACAACTTATATTTTTGTACATTGCCTCAGGTTCACTAACCATCCCTAATAAAATCTGACACCATCGTATATGTGTATCCCCTTGCACTCTTTTGGGGCAATATTGAATCATTGGCCTCAGTAAGGAATAGAAATGTAATGTTATACACATGTTGTGTATCAAAATTAACAATCAACTAGCAAACCCTAAAACCCCTAAATCAAATGTTACAGACTGATTAAATTTATAGCACAAGAAGAACCGTATGAACAACAACGAGTTAAGCAAATATAAATTTACTAGATGGCAGATGGGCAGATTGGGGTTTTGTGACTAGACGGATTGGGGTTTTGTGACTAAATGGCAGATGCATCAATTGACCGTTTGAACCATATATATACTACCCTACTTCAAGAGCAAAAGAATCTATAGACGATTGAGCAAATCCTAGGTATGAACAGTGAAATCTGCAGCTGTGACTAGAGAAGCTAGCAATGTAGTACCTCGGACTCCTCATCGGGGACCTCCTCCTCAAACTCGTCATTCTTTATGATTACATTGACGATTTCTTGGTGGAGGATGGGCTCGTTCATGTAGAGCACCGGGTTGCCTCCACCTGCCGCCTGCCCCTCATCTAGATCTGACACTGGCACCACGACATTGTCGGCCACCTGCTGCTCGATGGCGATGGCTACTAGCTGGACGGATGAGCTCGAAGCCTCGACGACATGGCGATGAGTAGCATGTGTTCTCGGAGAAGATGACTCCGCCTGCTCGGCGATGACAGAGCCATGTGCTGCTGTGCCTCCAACTGGCTGCACCTCTGGCTCGTCTCCATGCATACGCTTCATGGTGCACCTAGGGAAGGCGGTGGTGCAAGCGAAGGAGCTTCGGCACGCGCGGAAGGTGCAGATTGGGGTTTTGGGACTAGACAGAATGGGGAAAATGACATGAGCTCATGGAAGAAGAAGGCCGAGCGGGTTTATATACATTGGACCGTTGGTAGTCCTCGAGTGGACACGTGTGGGTGGGGGACTACCACGGTCTCCACTTTTTTTAAACAACCACGATCTCCACTTTCTAACTGCATTGATAACACGCGCATGCTTTTCCTAAAAAAACACGCGCATTCTACCTCGGGAAGGTGCATGACGCTTAGATCGTGCATGGCAGACCTCAATTCCACTGCATGCAAGTCGTGCAGAACCAATTTATAGTAACGTTAGGTCTCCTTGAGGGGACCCCTCCTTGAGACCTATTTCTCAGCTCTTCGGTCTCCCACTGACGCGTGGAAGTTTCTTGCGGTAGGGCCCTGTTCGAAGTGAGATCGAGAGCATGCTGCGTAAAAATGGGATATGTCTTTGTCGTTGACCGTGCACTCGATGACCCCGTTGCCCTATGCATGTGCTGTGGCATAGTAGTAGTAGTCCTTTTAGAGATTATTAAACTTGACATGACAACTCGGCGACTTTTTACATGGACGGCTCCGTGTTCCTTCTTGTAGAAGACTCGCTGAGAGAGATGTATGTGTTGTCTCACGCTGTACCATGAAGGGCACGACATGTACAACATCCGTGTTGGATCACAGAGAATCAATGGTTGATGCACATGCTCCACGTGACAACTATGACAACCAATCAGGGCGTAGCAGACAGAGTGAGCACATGTTTGGGCTTCTATGAGAGAGAGGGCAAACCTGAGTAGTATCAAAAAACAAAGGGCAAAATTGAGTAGTATAAAAATGGAAAGTGAGTGTCTTATACACTGAAATACATCTTGGCATACATCAAATTATGTGTCTTATAATATGAAATACATCTCGGCATACATCAAGTGTGTGTATGAGTGTGCATCATTGTGGTTTTGGAAAAGTACACATGGAATGACGCCACTCTAGCTTCTGGTGTCCAACAATGTCCAGGAACCACAACAACATGCTAGGATTCAACTGCAGCATGCATTCTACCATCAGTTTGAGAGATGCTACATCACCACACCCACTTGTATTTGTGTGTGTATATATGAGTGTGCATCATTGTTGTTTTGGAAAAGTACACATGGAATAATGCCACTCCAGCATGTGGTGTCCAAGAATATCCAGGAAGCCTAGCAACATGTTGGGATTCAAGTGCATCATGCATTCTACCACCAGTTTGAAATATGCTGCATCACCACACCCACTTGGAGGCATGTGTGTGTATGAGTGTGCATCATTGTGGTTTTGGAAAAGTACTCATGGAATGATGCCACTCCAGTATGTGGTGTCCTTAAATGTCCAGGAACCTTTACAGCATGCAAGGATTCAACTTCAGCATGCATTCTACCAACAGTTTGAAAGATGCTGCATCACCACACCCACTTGGATGTGTGTTTATGAGTGTTCATCATTGTGGTTTTGGAAAAGTACACATGGAATGATGCCACTCTAGCATGTGGTGTCTAACCATGTCCAGGAACCCTAGCAGCATGCTGGTATCCAACTACAACATGCATTCTACCAATAGTTTGAAAGATGCTGCATCACCACACCCACTTGGATGTGTGTGTATGAGTGTGCATCATTGTGGTTTTGGAAAAGTACACATGGAATGATGTCACTCCAGCATGTGGTGTCCAACCATGTCCAGGAAGCATAGCAACATGCTGGGATTCAACTGCAGCATGCATTCTACCACTAGTTTGAAAGATGTTGCATCACCACACCCACTTGGATGTGTGTGTATGAGTGTGCATCATTGTGGTTTTGTAAAATTACATATGGAATGATGCCACTCTAGCATGTGGTGTCCAACAATGTCCAGGAACCCTAGCAACATGTTGGGATTCAACTTCAGCATGCATTCTACCACCAGAATGAAAGAAGCTACATCACCACACTCACTTGGATGTTTGTGTGTGTATGACTGTGCATCATTGTGGTTTTGTAAAAGTACACATGGAATGATGCCACTCTAGCACGTGGTGACCAACCATGTCCAGGAAACCTAGCAGCATGATGGGATTCAACCGCAACATGCATTGTACCACCAGTTTGAAAGATGATGCATCACCGCACCCACTTGGATATGTGTGTATGAGTGTGCATCATTGTGGTTTTGGAAAAGTACACATGGAATGATGCCACTCCAGCATGTGGTGTCCAACCATGTCCAGGAACCCTAGCAGCATGTTGGGATTCAACCGTAGCATGCATTCTACCACCATTTCGAAAGATGATACATCACCATACCCACTTGGACATGTGTGTGTATGAGTGTCCATAATTGTGGTTTTGGAAAAGTAATCATGGAATGATGCCACTCCACCATGTGGTGTCCAACCATGTCCAGGAACCCTAGCAGCATGGTGGGATTCAACCGCACCATGCATTCTACCACCAGTTTGAAAGATGTTGCATCACCACACCCACTTGGATGTGTGTGTATGAGTGTGCATCATTGTGTTTTTGGAAAAGTATACAGGTAATGATGCCACTCCACCATGTGGTGTCCAACCTTGTCCAGGAACCCGAGCAACATGCTGGGATTCAACCATAGCATGCATTCTACCACCAGTTTGAAAGATCCTGCATCACCACACCCACTTGGATGTGTGTATGAGTGTGCATCATTATGGTTTTGGAAAAGGACACATGGAATTATTCCACTCCAGCATGTGGTGTCCAACCATGTTCAGGAACCCTAGCAGCATGCTGGGATTCAACCGTAGCATGCATTCTACCACCAGTTTGAAAGATGCTGCATCACCACACACACTTGGATGTGTGTGTATCCGTGTGCATCATTGTGGTTTTGTAGAAGTACACATGGAATGATGCCACTCCCGCATGTGGTGTCCAACCATGTACAGGAACCCTAGGAGCATGCTGGGATTCAACCAAAACATGCATTCTACCACCAGTTTGAAAGATGTTGCATCACCACACCTACATGGATGTGTGTGTATGAGTGTGCATCATTGTGTTTTTTCAAAAGTACACATGGAATGATGCCACTCAAGCATGTGGTTTCCAACCATGTGCAGGACCCCTATCAGCATGCTAGGATTCAACTGCAGCATGCATTCTACCACCAGTTTGAAAGATGCTGCATCACCACACCCACTTGGATGTGTGTGTCCGTATGAGTGTGCATCATTGTGATTTTGTAAAAGTATACATGGAATGATGCCAGTCCATCATGTGGTGTCCAACCATGTTCAAAAATCCTAGCAGCATGCTGGGATTCAATAGCAGCATGCATTCTACCACTAGTTTGAAAGAAGCTGCATCGCCACACCCACTTGGATTGTGTGTGTATGAGTGTGCATCATTATGGTTTGGAAATGTACACATTGAAAGATGCCACTACAGCATGTGGTGTCCAACCATGTCCAAGAACCCTAGCAGCATGATGGGATTCAACCGCAGCATGCATTCTACCACCAGTTTGAAAGATGCTGCATCACCACACACACTTGGATGTGTGTTTGTGTCTGAGTGTGCATCATTCTTTTTTTGGAAAAGTACACATGGAATGATGCCACTCCAGCATGTGGTGTCCAACCATGTCCAGGAACCCTAGCAGTATGCTAGGATTCAATCGCAGCATGCATTCTAACACCATTTTGAAAGATGTTACATCACCACACCCACTTGGATGTGTGTGTATAAGTGTGCATCATTGTGGTTTTGGAAAAGTACACATGGAATGATTCCACTCTAGCATGTGATGTCCAACCATGTTTAGGAACCCTAGAAGCATGCTGGGATTCAACCGCAGCATGCATTCTACCACCAATTTGAAAGAAGCTGCATCACCACACCCACTTGGATGTGTGTGTATGAGTGTGCATCATTGTGGTTTTGGAAATGTACATATGGAATGATGCCACTTCAGCATGTGGTGTCCAACCATGTCCAGGAACCCTAGCAGCATGTTGGGATTTAACCGCAACATGCATTCTACACTAGTAGGAAATGGGCTATCAGTGGTGCACCAAAAAACAAAGTCAGTGGCGCACAGGGTGTGCGCCACTGATAATATGCCACTGATAGTAGAGTAGTACGTGGCGCATGCCCTGGTGCACCACGGATAGTAGGGTAGTCACTGCCACACACCCATACCATGCACCACGGATATTACCAGCAGCGCACGCCGCAACACGCCACGGTAGTAGGGTAGTCAGTGGTGCACCACCATGCCGTGCGCCACAGATATTATCAGCTACGCATGTCCACATAGTGCACCACTGACATGGTGCGCCACTAACCTCAAAAACAGTGCGCCACTGACCAGTCGATTGTATTTTTTTATTTATACATCAGTTATATATAGTAGTTATATACAACAGTTATATACAACAATACACCAAATCTAAGATGATAGTGATCCAAAGTGTTGAAATACATCAAATATGAATTCAAGTGTTATTAGATTATTACACAAATTGTGGTAGTACAAATTCGGTCGATCACATTACAAATTCGATCATCACATTACACATGCATAGAGCTATCACCCTAGACTATGATCGAATAGAGCATAGCGACGATGACGAGGAGCAACACCGAGACCATGATCAAGATCTTCATCCGGTTCTTCTTCCACATGTATCTCCTCCACTTGGCTACCGCCAGCTCTCTTGTCTTGTAGCCTTTGTAGCTGTTGCCGCTGAAGTTGTTCACTTGTGCCTCGTAGTCCTCCCACTCGTCGTAGACCCCTGGAACCTGACCCCTGTATACCACGTACCACTTCGCCATCTCTGTAGACAAGGCATGCATAGACAAGACATGCATGTAGTATATGTTATACAACAAAAAGAATGGAAAACTACAAACATGTTTACATGATCAGAAAAATGAGCAAAGATTCATAAACTTAAAATACAATATAGCACCGATGACGATCATATTCGGTTTTTTGTGGATCATGAGCATCTTCAGTTGAACGATACTACCCTTTAGCTGGACAGTGAGTGCCTCTATGGCCAACTTAAGGGAGATGCCTGAGGACTGGATCCGTAGGCATCTCCCTGAAGCTGGCCGTAGTGTTGTCCCTGCTCTCGCACACCATCTTGGAGTTTATAACTTGTCTAGCTATATCAATATGTCGGGGAACTAACTAATATCACATAGGGAGTGCCTCTATGGCCAGCTTTAGAGAGATGCCTGAGGACTGGATCCTTAGGCATCTCCCTGAAGTTAGTCGTAGTGTTGTCCCTGCTCTCGCACACCCTCCCGGCATCGTTGGTGTCACCAATGTACCATGTACCACTTCGCTATCTCTGTAGACAAGGCATGCATAGACAAGACATGCATTAGAGAAATGAGTGAAGATTCATAAACTTAAAATAAAATATAGCACCAACGATGACTATCATATGAGCAAGTCCAACATCAACCGTCAAGGGTTTTACTAGCCCGGGGTACTTAATAATGTTTACGACACACACGCCACACGATAGTTCAGAAACACATCACGAGGATAGCTAGTCAAGTATACAACACAACACACACACAACCAACACTGCTACCTAGGCACACACATCATGTAGACCTCACCGGGAACGGGGTCACGCCCTCTCTGGTCATGAACGTCCTGGTGTTGTGCTGCATGTCGAGGCGTTCTTCGATCTCACGGTTACTCAACACGATGGGCATGTACATGCCCCCCTTTCGTTTCGATGTCGTCATGGATGATTTGGCAGAGCTAAGTCTGGATGCGCCAGAAGTCCTCCATAAGGTCCGCATCATCGGTCACTGCCAACTATGTGGCCCAGTGTCGAAGATTAGCTGGCAGCGCTTCGACCTGTGAATCCCGCATGAACCCCTTGATGTGATGGAGGACATAGAAGGCCTCCTTCACACTGTTGGTCGGCTGCTTGGCGCAGGGGAACTTCGTGTGGTGCATGAACACATGTTTTCCATCCTTGGTTCTTGCCCCCATTGGAGAATTTGCCTCCCTTTTCGACATAGACTTGTAGAGCATCATCTAGAACTCTCTTGAATCTGCCGTAGTCCTTTGGCTTTGTGTCACTCGATGAGTTGAAGTACGTTGCTTGCGACAACCTCGGACAAATGGAGATGAGTGTGCAGTACATGACTCTGCGCAACACAATTGAAACAGAGCTAATTATTGTTGGAACAGGACAATGAAAATCTTAGAAATAATTTGTTATGATGGCGACCTAATGTGTGTTTACTTACTCGGGAAAGCAAGGCATAAGAATGGAATCAATGGTCTGGTTCTCATGGAAGATATTCCCTAGGTACTCTGCCACCATTGCCCGATCCCCATCCTTCGCCAAGACAACCTCACGCATGTAGTAGGGGTCCACTATCACGATGCCCTTGGTTTTATCCCTCTTGGCCTTCAACGCCATATTGAGCGAGTACAGACAGACCAAGTTATAGTCCAGCCGCTTCGAGTGCAGGAGATTGTAGATGTCCTCGTACCGCATGAGGAATATGTCCGCGGGTGCTTGGTCGACGAAGCCATGGCCCGATGGCACCTTGCATGTGAAGATTGGGTACCCGGGCTTCTTCTCTTTAAGAAGGGTGGTCTCGAGATGCAGAATTGAGTAATTCATATTTTCTATGGGTCCACCTGCAACTTCAAGTATATCCTTAGTCAAAATCGGCTTACCCACTATGTGCGCCCTGAAATCACTAGGCTCTTGTCTCACGCCATCCCGATCCCGTAGTATCTTCTTCGGAAGCGGGTAGCTCGAAGCCTTCTTGCTCCGGCTATGCTGCCGGCCCTTCTTCGACTTGTCAGCAGCCTCAACATGATCATTGGATTCTCCTAACTGCTCCTCGGCCGCCTTGTGGAGTGTGGTGGGGCTAATGATCACTGTCGGGTTGGGTTGTGGACCAGCAGCGTCACCCAGAGGCGTCTCTTGATCATAAGCACCACCGAAGTGCAGACGCTGCATGCATGACATGGGACTACCGGGTTATTGACCACGGGAGGCTGGCTCTCCAATAGGAGGCATATAGAATCTGTCGGTGCCCATGGTGTTGAGGTAGCCATCGACATCATCCTCATCGTTGGCGACGTGAGGTGCATCCTGATGCACATCCTCGGGCTGTGGCAATGGCGTGTGTGCGATTAACTATTGATGCCTCTTGGTGGTGGGGACGAACACTAGTGGCCGTGTCTTATTAGTTGGGGCAGTGGGGCGCCGCCCTTCCTTGCTTATAGCAAGGCGGATCTGGGCCTTGGGCGATCCGCGGGGAGCCACTTTCAAATCCTTGGGAACACAGTTTTCGAAGACCTGGGATCCCTCGGTAGCTGCATATGCGGGGTTTTCTCCATCCACCTGTGATGAGTTCATATTTGCATCATGTTTTACATTATTATTTTGCATTCTAGATGTAGGATCTTGGTATTTTACGGCGCTCGTGCATACATTTTATGTCTGTTTTCACCAGGATCAGGATAGATGATGGATCCAATGGATACAATTCTTGGAGCAGTTGTACTATGGAGAAAAGGAGTCAAAAACAACGTAAATCGCTTATTTGTGAAATATTAATAATACCAGAAGAAAACCAAAAGCGAACAAGGGAGGCAGAGAGTCTAACGACCAACTATACGATCGGAGCAACTTTTCCGGCCGTATAGCTCCGGCCGTATAGTTGGCGCCGCCTCCGCCTCGTCAAATAGTTTCACCCTGCTCAATTGGTTTGGGGAGACGACATACAGAACACCCAGAAATCACGAAAACCTCACCTCCGGAAGGCATCTAGAGGGGGAACACATCCGCCAGGGATCCATCTTCGCCTTGCGCAGATCCGGGAGGCTAAGACATCGATCTTCATCAACCACCGCTGCATCACGACCATCTCCATCCATCCCATCTACATCTTGTATAGATCTTGTTGTAATTCCCGTACCCATTGTGGATTTATACAAGTACTATTCATCTATGATTGTTTCCATTACCATTGCTATGATGTTGATAACCTCCATGTCTGAGTAGATCTCTAGTTCTTGGGTAGATGGAGAAACCCTAGCATATGACTAAGACGAGATAGAGATTATTATGTTATATATCATTATGTGTATGTTTTAATTGTCTTCATCTTGATATCGGGAGTTGTGCACCTCCTTAATATTTGCCTCTCATGGGGACTCGATGAAGGGGATTACTTGTTAGTAGATGGAGGGATGATGGCGCTTACTATGACTATAAAGCTGTTGTCATTCTTTACGTACTAACTTGGGGAATCAAGGAGAATTCATCAACCCATGTACATGCCACAGAAGAAATCCCTTAATAGCGTGGTAACGCGCTGGTTGTCAGTTACTGTCTATTGTGGTTATGAGGACGATGTGTGCAGCGGTTGCTGGCAAATTGTCCATATATGGAGATCCTCCCACATACATACACATTATGAGAATATTCGTTATAATACTCTCGATTACTTAGTCTAAATTGCTTGAGGTGTATCCACTATTCCCTGAGAATGCCTTTCCCTATTGTCTTTCCAAAGTTCCATTACACACGTGATTCTTACTTTCTGCATTAAGTTTTGCTTTACTTTATATTACCTTGTTCAACCAAAAACCCCGAAACAACTATACTTATCTTGCATCTTAAAGTTATTTCTTAAGTACTTCGTTTAGTTATAGTTAAAATCATTTTAGTCTTTCACCTACAGCTCCCTGTGGGATCGATATCTTTTTTCTTGAAACTAGCTAGAAATGATCTGTGCACTTGCAGTCATCAAGCTATTTTCTAGCACCACTGCCAGGGAGCTTAGTGCTATAAGTCACTTTACTTTTAGTTATTTACTTTCGTTGTACTAATTTTTACTTGAGTTGCAGGACCACAACAATGGACAATACTCAGCATTTAAACTAGCTTGAGGCAGGAAGGAAAATGGGTTCACCCATGGACACTTTTATAACTGTCAACAAAAGCATAAATCTAGATGGAGTGGAGATCCATCCTTTATTATTTGAATTATTACATTCTAAGAAATTTGTAGGAACCAATGAAGAAATTCCATATGGACATTTACAATTCTTTGAAGACATTCTCATTTCATTTATTTTCGACGACTGTAATCTTGATATGGTTAAAACACAGTTGTTTTGACAAACTCTCTCTAATAATGTTTGTGACTAGTACAAATATTTTTGTGCAGAAGCACCAAGGACTTAGGAGGAATTGAAAACTAAGTTCCTATCAAAATATTATTCTGAAAGAAAAGCTCACAGGATGAAAGGTATTATTATCAGTTTCAAAAATAATCCTAGTGAGGGCTTATATGAAGGATATCTAAGGTATAAAAGCTACTTAGATTATTTCCCCCATCATCGTTTGCCTGATTGGTTAATCACCCACACATTTTATGGAGGGCTAAATATTGAAAATACGACAAATATAGACACTGCTTCAAATGGAAGTTTTCTATATTATACCTATGACGAGGCTTGGAATCTAATAATAAAAATGAGAGAAGCAATTGAAAATTTTAAAGATAAGGACAATATTACAAATAGTTTTTCTGAATATGCTTGCATTAACGATTTCCTTGTAGATGAGAGGACACATACAATGATTAAAACCCTCCGTATTGATTCTTACTCAGTAAAGAAAATTATTGAGAATTATGCAGGGCATTTGCAGGTACCTACAGAATGGGAACCTCGTAAACCCCTCGAAGAAAAGAAGCGTGCAAGAGCACTAATGGAAGAGTTCTCCTCGATACCTATACATGGGATCTTTGAAAAAAGACAAAGAGAGGAAGAATAAATAAAGAAGAGACCGAAGAAACCAGAAAGGAATTCCAAAGCTACGAATATAAATAATGTTATGATAAAAGATCTTATGGAAGCACACATAGTGGAAGATGAAGTGCTTATGTTAGACCGTGAAACCTCGGAATTCATACACGGTAAGGTTTGAGGTAACGACACTTCAAAGCCTATGACTAGGGATGGCACCCGCCTGGTTCGGGTCCGGGTCCGACCCCCCCATACCCGTACCTGCCCCATTTCCCCACACCCGCGACCGGCCCCAAATCCATTGGCGGGTACAGATCCCCACCAGACCTGCCACCCATCGGGTAAACGGGGACCAGGCGGGTACCCGCTGAAGTCTGCGAGGCGGCAACACTGGCGGTCTGCAAGGCGGCGACACTGCTGGGAGGCGGTTTGCAAGGCGGCGGCGGTCGCTGGAGCTCCCCTCCCCATGGTCCTCGACCTTGACCAGTGGTGCAGGTAGTCACCGGAGCTCACCTTCTCGTGGTCCTCGACCTCCACCGGCGGCGGTGCGAGGGAGTCCCCGCACGACGCAGGGAGGAGGTGGTGGCAGGGCAGCGCGAGAGGTAGGATCTGGCAATGGTGCATCCTCCTCGACTAAGATCTGGTGGCGGTGCATCCCTCCTCGGCTAGGATCTGGCGGCGGCCGGTGGTGTAGGAGGAAGCCAGGAGGCGACGGTGCATCCCTCCGCTAGAAGGGAGGCGGCGACGATGCTAGAAGCCAGGAAAGAGAGGATTGCGTGATGGGAGAGTGCACGAGGCCACAAGGTGCGAGTGCGTGTGCGTCATGCACGCGTGAGATGAGGGGTGTGGGATCGCCGAGGTTAGTAGGGTTAGGCATTTATGGTTAGGATTAGAAATTAGAAGTATTATTTGTAGGATATAGTCGGGTCTACGGGTCTACGGTTATGGGTATGCCACCTCCAGACCCGCCCCCGCCAGACCCGACGGGTCCAGCTTTTTTCCACTAAGCACCCCCATGGGTTTTTCTTTACCAAACCCTCCCCATTTAAGGCGAGTAACCATCGGGTTAGCGGGTTTTAGGGCCCCATTGCCATCCCTACCTATGACCCATATATATTATGGAGAAACTTTCTTATATGGAATTTGCGGACCAATTTCCACCATAAATATTATGCCGTCATCACTTTATGAGGAACTTCGCTACAACTTGAATAATCCAGATGTTGAACTGGTAGACACTACCATTAAATTGTCTAATAGAACCAATATAAAACCGGAAGGGGAATCCGAAATATCTATGTCTTTATTGGCTCACTCATGTCTCCCATTGATTTTCATATTGTTGACATGCCTCGAGATTCTTTTTGCCCTATTCTTTTAGGTAGGCCTTTTATTTCCATCACCAAAGCTCGAGTAGATAATCAGAAGGAAACTATTTCACTGAAGTTTGGAGAAGAGGAAATGACATTCCACTTTGCCAAACTAAAGAAGAGGCCATATGCAGTGGAGGATATCAAGGAAGAAAAGACGATTGCCAAGCTAGCAGCAATTCACTTCAGTACTCCACAAGATGAATTAGAAATGAGCTTGATTAATTGGGAAGAAGCACCAGATGATGAGAAGAAAGAAGACATGGATGATTACCTTGATTCAATTTCGGAAGCACAAAATCCACATGACTATGAAGAATTGGTAAGAACAGGAGATGAAGAACCTCCACCAATAGAATTGAAAAAACTTCCAGACAATATGAGGTATGAGTTTTTAGATAATGAAAATAAATGTCATGTTATTAATCTATCAAAAATGAAATGAATAAACTCATTTCAGTGTTGGTTAAGCATCGTGAAGCCTTTGGATATACATTGACTGATATTAAAGGAATAGATCCATCTATTGTAACACATAAGATTACCATGCTTGATGATGCTGAACCCGTAGTAGATACGCAAAGAAGGCTTAATCCTAAGATGAAGGAAGTAGTAAGAAAAGGAGTTATATGCTTACTTGATGCTGGCATAATATATCCTATTTCTGACAGTAAGTGGGTTAACCCAGCCCATTGCATACCAAGACAAGGTGGTCTTGATGCTGCTATGAATGAGGAAGGTGAGGTAGTTCCTCTGAGGCCAATTGTAGGGTATCATATGTGCATTGATTTTAGGAAACTAAAATGTGAGACATAAAAGAATCATAAACCTATACCATTCATGGATAAAATTCTAGAAAGACTTAGTAATAATTTTTACTTTTGTTTTCTTGATGGCTATTCTGGATATTCTCAAATTGCCATACAGCCGGAAGATCAAGAGAAAACAAGTTTCACTTGTCCTTATGGCACATATGCTTATAGATTAATTCCATTTGGCTTATGTAATGCAGTAGCAACTTTTTAGGAATGTGTTCTAAAGATTTTTTATGATTTTGTTGAGAAGACTATGGAAGTCCTAACAAAAAAATTTGTCCTTTGTGGAACAACTTTTGATAATTTCCTCTACAATCTGACCAAAGTTTTGCAGAGATGCAGGCAATCAAACCTGGTTTTGAATTGGGAGCATTGCCGTTTCATGGAAGAGAAGGTAAAGTTTTCGGGCACAAAGTTTCGGAGAAGGGAATAGAAATAGATAAAACAAATATAAATGCTATAGAAAATCTTCCAATACATCAGGACATAAAAAACTTAAAAATGTTTCTGGGACATGCAGGTTTTTATAAGCGGTTTATAAAAGATTTTGCTAAACTTGCTATGCCCCTTACCAATCTTCTTGATAAAGAAACTCCATTCTCTTTAGACCATGACTGCATTGCAGCTTTTGAGAACCTTAAGGATAAACTAGTTTCAGCACCTATCATGCAATCTCCAAAGTGGGATGAAACTTTCGAAATTATGTGTGATGCTAGTGATTATGCTTTAGGGGTTGTGTTGGGACAGCGAGATGGAAAGAATTTGAATGTTATTTATTACACTACTAGACCTCTTAATAAGATTCAGAAACATTATGCTACTACAGAAAAAGAGTTTCTAGCTATCATTTTTGCTTGTGACAAATTTAGATCTTACATAATTAATTCTAAGGTAATAATTCATACGAATCACCAAGCTTTGCGTCACCTCCTTGTGAAAAAGGATGCTAAGCCCAAGGTAATTAGGTGGGTTTTATTACTACAAGAATACGATTTGCAAATAGTAGATAGGAGGGGTAAGGATAATCCGGTAGCAGATCATCTCTCTAGGATGGAGGGAATAATCAATGACCCTATACCTATTAATGAATAATTTCTGGGATAATATTTAGCAAAGGTAGAAATTGCTGATCCATGGTATGTAGATTATGCTAACTATCTAGCAACAAAAATTTTACGTCCCGGTATGTCAAGAAATCAAAGAATGAAATTCATTAATGATCTTAAATATCACTTTTGAGATGATCCGCATCTATATCATCATGGACTTGACGGAATGATTCGGAAGTGTGTTCCTAATCATGAAATGAATGCGATATTGAAGGCCTGTCATGACAGTCCATATGGAGGGCATAATGAAGGTAAAAGAACTGCTGCAAAGGTACTTCAATCCGGATTCTATTGGCCCACCTTTCTCAAGGATGCACACATGTATGTGGAATACTGCGATGCTTGCCAAAGAAGAGGTAATATAGGTAGGAGACAAGAAATGGTGATGAACTATAGTCTAATAATTGAACCCTTTGATGTACGGGGAATGGATTACATGGGACCATTTACAGAGTCAAATGGTTATACTCATATTCTTGTTGCTGTTGACTATGTTACTAAGTGGGTTGAAGCTATCCCAACAAATCATGTGGATGCAGCTACCTCGGTGAAGATGATCAAGGATGTCATGTTCCCCAGGTTTGGAGTTCCTATATTTTTAATTACTGACGGTGGTTCTCATTTTATGAAAGGGACTTTCAGGAAAATCCTTAGCAAGTATGGAGTAACTCACCGCATTGCTTCACCATATCATCCCCAAACAAGTGGTCAAGTGGAACTCTCAAATAAAGAACTGAAGACCATACTCGAGAACACGCTGGACAAATCAAGAAAAGATTGGCCATACAAGTTAAATGACACTCTATGGGCATACCGTACTGCATTTAAAAATCCAATGGGTGTGACACCTTATAAGATGGTGTACGGTAAGGCATGTCATTTACCATTAGAACTAGAACACCAAGCTTTTTGGGCAATCAAGAATCTAAATTATGATCTCAAAGCAGCAGGGAAAAGCGTTTATTAGATATGCATGCTTTAGATGAGTTTAGAAGTGAAGCCTATGAGAATGCTAGGTTTTTTAAGGAAAAAGTTAAAAGATGGCATGATAGAAAAATAGAGAATAAAACTTTTAAAAGTGGAGACAAAGTGTTGCTCTATAATTCTCGTCTTAAGTTGTTTCCAGGAAAATTTAGATCGAAGTGAGAAGGTCCATATGTAGTTGAAGAAGCCTATTCGTCGGGAGCAGTGATGCTCCATGGAAAAACATCCTTTCTTGCATGGGTGGTAAATGGACAATGCTTGAAGCATTATAGGGTTAAAGAGGATATAAGTGCAATCAGTATAGAGTTGAGCACCCCCGAAGAAGTGATAAAGAGAAAATATACGAAGAACGGCAATTACAAGAAGAATGGACTCAAGACGGAATGAGCAGTACTACGGTCAAGCTATTGACCATAAAAGAGCACTTCATGGGAGGCAACCCATGTGAAAAAAAATTTGAGTATGTTTTTAAAATTTTAGCTAAAGTCTAGTTTGAGTATTGTTTTTAATGAGAACAATTCATGCTCTAGCAAAGAAGAAGGAAGATTGATGATGCCAAAATTGGTCGAAAGTCTAAGATGACATTTCTCTGTCAAAAGTCGATATTTCGTTAAATTTCAGATTAATAAAGAATACTTGGAGAAGCAGAAAATTTTTGGTGGCCACAGAAGGTTTAACGACCAACTATACGTCGGGAATAAAAATTCCATACGTATAGTTCCAGCCCTATAGTTGTTGCGACGTCAATGCTTCCATCCACAAAAGGTACTGAGAGTTTAACGACCAACTATACGGCCAGAATTAAAAATTCCGCCCGTATAGTTGCAGTCCTATAGTTGTCAACACCTTTGAAAAAATAATTTCTAGAATACTGAGAGTTTAACGACCAACTATACGACCGGAATTAAAAATTTCGCTCATATAGTCGTGGTCGTATAGTTGTCAACCCTTCTCCAATTTTTTTATCTAGGATACAGAGAGTTTAACGACCACCTATACGACGGGAATTAAAAATTTCGCCCATATAGTTGCGGCCGTATAGTTAGGTTCCACCGTAGATCTAATCTATAGTCAGTTCACAACTATACGGTGGGAACTATACGGGTTGCGCCCGTATAGTTGCTCGTTACGGAAGGCGGCTAGGGTTTTTGACCCCTCCTTTTAAAGCTAATCGCATCTAACCTTTTTCATTAAGTTTTCACAGAGCTACAACCTCCATCCTCGAAAGATCTTTGCCATCCCTATACAAGCCCTTTAACAACATCCGTGCAGCGAAGCCATGCATCCCTTCCATATCAACAAGATCTGGAAGAAGAAATAAGAGAAGCCCGTGAAGATGACCGAGGAAGCAGAACCAAAAGGATCGTTGTCATCATCCGGCCCAGAGATCAAGCCTCTCCCAAATTGGGATTACATGTTCCCACAAAGGATGGAGATGATGGGACAAGCTGAGTGGGGAAGGAACAAGGATGAGTACCTCCCTAATCCTTTATCGTTACAACATAGGATCCTATTATAAACCTCCTCTTGGTCCATCAGCTCTTAAGACTAAGAAGGTGCGGCAATATGAGATTCATGATAAGATCTATGAGTTAGAAAAGGCTTCTAAGGCATGTGTTGAAACAATTGGAGAAGGGATTGACTCCTACTGGATGATGAGCAAAGACCTTGAGAAGAAGGTCGATGCAATCGATGGTAGAGTTAGTTTCCTAATTAAAACTGTCTTTGAGTTAACAGACGAGAAGAAATTCCTCAAGAGTAAAATGTTGAAGCTCCAATACGACATGGCCAAGCTCAGCATTCGCTTTGAAAGCATAGTTTAAGCGGGCAATATAAAATAAGAAGACAACGCTCTATCTACCCAAGAGGAGGAATAGGTACCCACAAGGAGTTAATTGATCCCGCCTGGCTTGATTCCAAGCTTGGGGAGATCTTTAAATACCTTGTAATCTTTCTTATAAGTTTTATATTACAGATTTTGCATTAGTTCAAACTATAAATTAAGTTTGCATCATTAGAATTCCCTTCAGGAATAGTCGATCCCTTTTATGAAATTCCGAGTTTACTATTATATATGGAGCAATATTGAGTTTGTGTTTACTTTAATGATATAAGAATGGCTTGAGTATGATTTTACTTGCATTTGATGATGGCAATAGGAGTCTTCCACACTATTGGTATTAATGGAACACATAAAGATAATTGGGTCAACATGCTATAAGTCTACGGTTTGATTTACAAAGAGAAATTATCTATACAATTAAGTTGAAAAAGAAACCTTAAACAAAGGAAAATGGAAGTGTTATCGAAATAGAGTGAGAACAAGTCGTGGTAGAATCTCCAAGTCATAAGAATTCTTCATATACAATTGGAATTTGATAATTGAGATCATTGAACTTTGAATTTCTACATAAGGTGGAATATATGGCTAGCTCCTTTGCACAACACTTAAAAACAAAAGTGTGAGCATATATGCAAAAGGAAGAAACAAGAAAGAAGAAAAAGAGCGAATGTGCAAAGAGGAAATAGGCATATACCATTGTATTGTAGTATGACAAAGAGACACTTTTGAAATTTTGAATCCCAATTGAATACGTTGATCCTAAAACACTTGGGACTACCTCATTAACTCCACATTATGTTGAGATTCATCTTTTATGAACTATTGATAACTAAGGTGTGGAAGCCTGCTAATACTATTCAGATGGTTCGAGTAAGGTATTATTCACGAACTTGTTCCTATGTATCATATATGATAAACACATGCTGCAATTGCCTCATTTATTTTATTGACTTAGCTTCATGAATATGAGGATCACATCCATTAAGCTAAAACTTTCTCGGGACGAGCAAGAGTCTAAGCATGGGGAAGTTGATGAGTTCATATTTGCATCATGTATTACATTATTATTTTGCATTCTAGATGTAGGATCTTGGTATTTTACGGCGCTCGTGCATACATTTTATGTCTGTTTTCACCAGGATTAGGACAAATGATGGATCCAATGGACACAATTCTTGGAGCAGTTGTACTATGGAGAAAAGGAGTCAAAAACAACATAATCACTTATTTGGAAAATATTAATAATACCAGAAGAAAACCAAAAGTGAACAAGGGAGGCAAAGAGTCTAACGACCAACTATATGACCGGAGCAACTTTTTCAGCCGTATAGCTCTGGTCGTATAGTTGGTGCTGCCTCCACCTCGTCAAATAGTTTCACCCCGTGCAATTGGTTCAGGGAGACGACATACAGAACACCCAGAAATCACGAAAACCTCACCTCCGGAAGGCATCTGGAGGGGGAACTCGCAAGGGATCCATCTTTGCCCTGCACAGATTCGGGAGGCTAAGGCATCGATCTTCATCAACCACCGCTGCATCACCACCATCTCCATCCATCCCATCTACATCTTGTATAGATCTTGTTGTAATTCCCGTACCCATTGTGGATTTATACAAGTACTATTCAGCTATGATTGTTTCCTTTACCATTGCTATGATGTTGATAGCCTCCATTGTCATCGGATTGATGACAAGTACGCCATGAGGGGGCCCTTGAGGCGTGCAGAAGAGAGGGGTGTGAGACGTACGGTGTTCCGGTACGGTGAGCACACAAGTTTACCCAAGTTTGAATCCGCCAGCTTTAGACGGATCCTACTCCTGCTAGCAATCCAGTAATATGGCAGAGCCGGAATATGGGTTACAAGGGTTCGCCTGTGCGAGTTGAGATTGTGATTATAAGGGGTGCCCTAAAGGCTCTCCCTAGGACAGCTTATATAGATATCCGGCCTAGGGTTTAGAGGAGAGATCTATCCGACTATGATTAAGAGTCGGTTACAGAGTACATCTTGAACTACAAGTAACACTATGGGCCTAAGTCGGTAAGTCTTCTGGGCCTTCCCGTAGCCGTATTGGACTCCGTCTCTTCTCCTGACTAGGCCACCCGTGAAGCAAAGCTCTAACCCGAAGTGGGCCACCCTGGTCAGTGAGGAACTGTGAGGATACCTGGAAAGTATATCCCCAATAGCAGCCCCCGGAAGTCTCTAAGATCCAAAGTCAGATTCATCATCGTCTAGCTTGATCTTCAGCTTGCAGAATCTTGAAGGGTTCCTAAAACTTCAAAACAAAAGATACGATCTGGGTCTCAAAAGTAAGTCGAACCTATCAGTACTTTATTCGGATTTTCTAGCTTGATATTCAAACTAAGCCAGAACTTGGTCTCTGACGTCATCTGACACTGGTCATGGTCAAGTCATGTCACTGACAAACATCCTGTTAGCACGACCGTTGGTGGGTCCATCGTTCGCGGAACCGAGGCGTCATTTCAATTCATACACGGAGACCGAGGCGACATAATCATCACGTGGGACCTTCCCAGTTCTTTCCACGATGCGTGGCATATTTACTATGGCTTTTGCACGAATCTTGGCGCGGTTAGGTGGTTATAAGGGGTGAGGATTCTCTTTCCCTCATCTTCACCTATTCCCCTTGCCGTTTCTTCTCCTCCACTTCTCCCTTGTGCATAGAGCTCTGCTGCTTCCCAGATTCCCAGCGCCACCCACCTAAGGTCACCGGTGCACCGGAGAATGGCTTCGTCTTCATCATCCGGCTTGGCTAGAGCCACAGCGGCGGTGACGGCAGCGGCGGCAGAGAAGGAAAGCAATCGCGAGGTCTAGATCCCCTGCGTCCTCGATGACGAGAAGCTCCGCGGCATGTAGAATGAAGGGCTCCTCCTCGCCAGCGACTGGCGGAGTGGTTTCGGTGAAACCATCCCCAATCCGCACGCCGACGAGCGGGTGCCCTTCGGCACCCACCTCGATAGAGATTTGTCTTTCCCTCCCTCGGAATTCTTTTCCGAGGTGGTAGATCACGATGGTGTTCAACTTCACCATCTTCCCCCTAACTCCATCTTAGAGATGAGCGCCTATGCGGCTTTGTGTGAGGGATATATCGGCATTAGGCCGAGTCTCACTTTATTCCGGTGCTATTTTCATGTCCGTAGAAACTCCATCACTACCGGTAATCCTTATATTACCGGCAGATTAGCCTTTCAATTAGACGCGAGCGTGTTTATCCTCGAAATTTTAGCTAGTGAGTCAGTCAAACAGTGGCCGGCCACCTTCTTTTACCATAAGGATATTCCTGCTCCCGGCAAAGCTACCGCTTTGCCGGCTTTCATTGACGGAGCCGCCACGGCCCTAGCATCTTGGGACGAGGCTCCTCCGGCTCTTAGTGACGATCTGATCCTCGCCAAGAGGCGGATCGAATATCTGATGAAGCACAAGGACCTGAGAGGGTCCGACTTGGTCCAATCTTGGGTCGCATGCCGGATCCAGCCTCTCCAGCACCACGGTGACCGTCTGATGCATTCCATCATGGCGTCGAAAAATGACTCCCTCTACATCAGTCCCAAGGCTTTAAAGCCACATGATTACATAAGCCAAATCAAATGGCTGATAAAGGAGCGGATCGAGAGAAAGATCCCGGATTTGTCATTGGACATGCACACAACGGAAGACCCTGTAGTGCCGGTAAGTTTTAGCAATAACCCCTTTTTTATATGTTTCACCTTTAACTTGTTTCGCAATATTGAGATATTATCTTCTTTTCAGCTTGCCGACCTCCCCGAGTCGGAACTGTCTCCTATCAAGGGATATCCTCCGGAGTTTTCTCAGGAGGAGGAACTGGTTCCACTGCCGGACGTTGTGCCTAGGAAGTGCAAAGCTCCAACAGTGGCCGTCGGCACAAAGGAAGTGCCAGTTGTGAAGAGGTAACTTTCCACACAACTTCTGCCTTTGTACCTTAGTCGTAATTTCTTCCGAGACATAATGTTGTTTATCCTATTACTTTCTCAGAGCTAAGCAGCTCATCAAGGGCAAGGGGAAGGGAAACATCTCGAAGCCCCTGTGTCAGACGAACCTAACCATGGCTTCTCCTACCGTAGATCCTCCGACTCCTGCCCCTCAGCCTTCTGCAATGCTGGTGATTCCTCCATCGCCGGTTGTCGTAGAAGACCCGGCTCCCTCAACAGGGCCAGTGACCCTTGAGTCGCAGACTGACGCCACCATGGGTGGCTCAGGATTTGATAAGGGTGAACCCTCTTCGGGTAATGATTCCTCGGCAGAGACTTTTGCCGAAAACCTCCTGAATAATCCGGGACTTGCCAAATTTGGCTTGTCTCGGAAATCTACAGAGGAAATCCAGCGGCTGGCCCGGAAATGCCTGGAAAGCTGTAATCTCTCTGTCAAAGAAGAAGCACAAGAAGTGGAGGACGTCAAGTACTCCGATCTTCTTGAACAAGTCCGCCTTTGTGACGAGGGATTAAGAGCTGGTGTGCTTCCACCACCTCCGATTATTCCACTCACCCTCGCCGAGAAAGTTACTACTGAGGTGAACATGTGCTTGAGCAAGCTCACACATGAACATCATGTAAGTCGGAATTTCCAACCCACGCTTTTCTTTATTGTATTTTATATCATATCCTCTAGCCCCCAAGCGTGAAGTTGGATAAACAATCCGGGTTTATGCTTCATTAGGATGCTAAAGATTGAACTAGTATAGCCCCCAAGGCTCGTGTTGATATTCGCTACAATATTAGCCCGAGTCTTCAGTAGACTTATGACTCTAGGTATTGTGACTTACAGAAAGTTAATTCATATAACTAGGATTTGTTGAAGAATGTCTGCAATAAGCGGAGAGAGATTAAAGCTCTCCGACTTAAGAATGATGAGCTGAAGGTTTCCAAGGATGAGGTCGAAGGTAAACATTTAGAGACTCAAACATTGTCTTATGTTTTTATAGTCGAATATTTTTTGTTGAACTATTGTTCTTTTTGACTTACAGCACTGGTAAAACAGTCTTGTGCTATGATCGAAGAGGCCGAAAATCTAAAAACCCTGGTGGTGGAAAACAAGGATCTCCGCCAAGAGCTTGACCAGCTTAAGGCGGATCATGAGAAGAGCATAGCTCAAGTTCTCGAATCCTCCTCCATGGCCACCGTGGAGCATGATCGCAAGATTGCACTCCACGAGGAGAAAATTTCGGATCTCAACGACGAGCTTTGCAGAGAGAAGGACCTTTCCGAGGCACTCCGGGCTGAACTCTGGAGTCTTCGTGAAGAAAAGACCAAAGTTGATGACGTCATCTTTGGTATGTTTCCATCTTTCTGACTTGTTTTACATTCTTCGACTCTTTTGATGTCGGATTTACTTAACAGTTTTGCGTTTATATGCAAGGTCCTTTGAACTTGATGGACTCCACCTCTGCGGAGCCTCGCACCCACCGGCTTACCCAAGTCGGTGATTTTCTTCATGACTTCCGCCAATCCATCGAGGATATTGGCGAAGTTCTCAGGGTTTCGGACATGCATAGCATGTCCGACTTTCAGGTGCGAGACAAGTCAAAGGAGATGTTGTAGCTTGTCTCGGACTAGAACATGTCCTACGCGTGATCCGCAGCGCGGAACGCTCTCACCATGGTCATGAGCCACCATGGAAGCATGGAAATCTGGCAAGTGACCATAGGGTATTCTACTGTGGATGAAGACGGCCACGAACAAGATATCAAAGCCATCATGGACTCCTGCGCCGGATATGGGTGCCGCGTAGCTGACTTGACCAGCTATGACAATCCCTTCTTCAACCGCGTGGACACGTCGCCCCCGCCTCTAGAAGAAATAGCCGAAGTTTCCGATGATGGACAAACCATGTCTGATTTGGACATCTCGGATCGTTATCAAGCCGAGGGCAATCTATCCAGCGAGCCGGTAGCTCCTACCTCTTCTCCTGCATCATAGATTATCAGAGAAAAATGTGTTATTCTAAAAACATTAAGGGTTTGTAAATATGTAGTACTATACTTTTGCTAGTGCTAAGTTTTAATCTATTTAGCACTCTTGGCTTTGATTTTTTGCGTGCCTGAAATGTTTACATAAGCACTTATACTTGTTTGCCTACACTTATCGTTTATCTGGCTTTCCGCCTCGTCCCTTTCATGAGCTGGCTAAACTTTCTGCGCGGAAACTTTGCCGAGCAACGGAGCTCAATTGCTAAACTAGTCTAAACTCAAAAACAAAGCCGGCTTCCAGTACCAATAATTCACTACTCGGAAAATACCCGCATCTGGCAGTCAGACAAATAACCAAAGTATAGACTAGAAACTTTAGAGTTATACCCGAAGGTAGCATTTTTAGAATCGGAAATCTAAACCAGAACAAACATGAGCATAAAGTACTTTCAAGTATTCTGGGATTTTCGACTGCGACATGATCATTTGGAAATAAGATGGTAAAAACTTCTCAGAAAAAATTTGAGGTAACCAAGACTTTTATTTCTCCCAGAACATGTACATATGTATGATTACAAAGAAGGATAAACTAAGAATAAAAGGGACGTAGCTGAGCAATATTCCATGGTCTGTCTAACTCATCTGGATTTGTACTACCTCCAGCTCTCTTTCTCTTCTTAGTAGCAGGTCTTTCTTTGACTGGCCTCATATCAGTTAAGTAGTACGAACCATTGTGCAATACTCGATAACTAAAAATGGCCCTTCCCATACTGGGGAAAGTTTGTGCTTTCTTTGATGCACAAGCCGGAGAACCAAATCATCCTTATTGAAAGATCTGTTTTGGACTCTCTGGCTATGATACTTGCGTAACTTTTGCTGATAGGATGTTGATCCCATTTCAGCAACGACGCGAACTTCTTCGACTAAGTCGAGATCATTTTGTCGAGAAATCTCGGCATCCTCTTCGATATACGCGACCACTCTACGAGAAGTGTGAATCAAATCACTAGGAAGAACTGCTTCTGCGCCATAGACCAAGAAGAAAGGTGTGTATCCGGTTGACCTGTTCGGAGTTGTTCATAAACTCCATATTACAGAAGGTAATTCCTCTACCCAAGCCCCCGCAGCACGTCGTAGTGGTGCTTCGAGTCTCGGTTTTAGGCCTTCTAGGATTAAACCATTTGCTCTTTTGACTTGTCCATTAGCCTGTGGATGTGCGACTGACGCAATGTCAAGCTGGATATTTTGTTCGTTGTGGAATTTGGTTAATTCTCCCATAGAGAAATTACTCCCGTTGTCCGTGATAATACTATGCGGATAACCATACTGGATTATAACATCCTTGACAAATCTTTTGGCTGTTACTCCATCACAACTAGTGACAGGTTTAGCCTCAATCCATTTGGTGAACTTATCCACCATCACTAAGAGGTGAGTAAATCCACTTGGAGCCCGTTTTAAACGGTCCTACCATGTCAAGCCCCCAGACCGCAAAAGGCCATGTTATAGGTATTGTTCGCAGCTGATCAGCCGGAACGTGAGCTTGTTTGGCGTACTTTTGGCATCCCTTGCACGTCTTGACCAGCCGTTCGACATCTTCCTTGGCTGTAATCCAGAAAAAACCATGTCTAAAAGCTTTTGCCACTAAAGATTTGGCTGCAGCATGGTGACCACACTCGCCTTCGTGGATTTCTCTTAAGATTTCCACTCCTTCTTCCTGAGATACGCAGTGCTAAAAGACCCCAGACACACTCCACTTATAGATCTCACCTTTAACTATAGAATAGGCTTTCGCTCGTCGGATAATCTGCCGGCTCAGAACCTCGTCTTCGGGTAATTTGCCATCTACCAGGAAGTCAAGGTAGGGTTGAGTCCAGCGGGGAATTACAGCCAGAACTGCTATTAGAGGTGAGTCGGATTTGGTCGGATATTCCTCATCCACTCCCTTTATTGAGGGAACTTTGAGGTGCTCTAAAAAAGCGCCATCCGGGACCTCTTTCCGTGCAGAGCCTATTCGAGATAATGCATCTGCTTCCTCATTTTCTGTTCGAGGGATGTGTTGAACCTCAAACCCTTCGAACGATTTAGATAAATCATCCACGATAGCTTTATATGCTGCCATGTGCTTATTTGCATTACAAATATCCCACACTTGCTGAGCAACAAGATCCGAATCTCCGTAACACATCAAACGTCGGAAGCTGATATCCTTAGCAATCCGGATTCCATGTAGCAGTGCTTCATACTTGGCAATATTATTTGTCGCTGTGAAGTGGATCTGCAACACGTATAAAAGTTTATCTCCTTGGGGTGATTTGAGCACCACGCCAGCCTCGAGCCTCATGAGCCTTAGACCCATCAAAATATAGGGTCCAATATTCCGACTCAGGTAGGGTCATATTCTCCTTCGTCTCTGCCCAATCAGCAACAAAGTCGACAAGGATTTGGGATTTGATTGATGTTTGCGGTTTGTACTCAATATCGAAAGCTAAGAGTGTTGGGCCACGCAGAGAAAAACAAAACTTTTTCCTACACGGTGAACCCAAGATCTAGCTAAGGTAGAAGGCCACGAGGATTACCACTAGACGCGCGGCTGCAGAATCGATGAAGCACGTCGCTCGATCTGATCTGATCCACAATCGTCGAAGTGCTGAACGTACATCACCTCCGCCAGTATCCACACGTACGAGGAGGAGCGCCGATGATGGACTGCTAGGTCCGGTACGGCGGCGACAGGACAGGACTGGACTAGAGCTAGGGTTTCCAACACATGGAGTGACCAAACCATGTACTCTAAGCACCTGCGCCCCAGTTTATATAGGGAGTGAAAGTGGGCTCCACTCACTTGTGGCCCATTCACTAAAAGACCTATATTAGTCACTGCGAGTCCAACTCACTGACTCTGTCCGTTTCCTTTTTGGGTCCAACCAAAATATGCTCCCGCTCTTAAGTGTGTGACCCAACAGGCTCATGGTGACCCGGACACGATCCAAGTCTCGCTCGTGACCGATCAGTTGCTGGCGGCTCCTAGCAGAACGTGCCAACTCCCAAGTACCAAAGAGTCATGACGACATACCTTTCTAATGTGACTTTTGTCTGAGTCCCTTTTGCCTCACGATATACCTTGTTGAACTATAGGAGAATAATCATCATCCCTTAAATAGTTCGACTCTCTTTCTCGATCCGAGATAAGTGATTCATCTGACTAACTCTTAGTCGGTTGCCTCGGTTAACACTTAACCTAGTCACGCATGGCCATGCTTTCCGAATGATATCTTCTGAGAGGGCCAAGAGAATATCTCTTCAGATGAAGGGGCAAAATCCCATCTCTGTTATTCACATCATGCAGCTTGATTTTCAGTCGACCCGAACTCCGCCTTTATAACCGCCTCAAAGGATCAAAGGTTTCGATGTAACCTAAGTCGGTGATCCTCAACTCGGATTGTGCAATAACCTCAGGTCTAAGGATTACATTGATTTAGATATACAAATGACGACTTATTGGTTGTATCTCAATATGGGTTAGTCCGAGTCGCTAAACTCTTTAGCCGAATCCGTGTAAGTCGGAATAGCATCTCTATGCCCATGACAAGTGGAACTGAGTCATCGGCCGACTTTCACATTAGTCTAAGTTGTGTGTCTAGCACAACCTCAACGACCAAGGACAATCAGTATAAACAACATGAATATATAGTTCCACAATCGAATCACATATTCAATGATATATATTAGTAGTTCATACATGGACAATAACTTTATGAATACATTGGAAATAACAACATACATGATTGCCTCTAGGGCATATTCCCAACAGAGAGCTCTATGCCCCATTTGGCGATGCCATTCTGTATGCCACCGTTGTTGATTATATCTCATGGGAGTGCTCACTCACCATGGTAATTGGATGCTCCTGAAAATAATGTCGAAGCTTTAGATGCTAAGAACACACCATAAGCCAGCTTTTGATAGTGCGATATCAGCTGATTCTCGATTCAGACCTCGCTGACAAAGTAAGTCGGATGCTGCACCAAGTGTTCCTGATTTTCCTCTGGTCTCTCTACTACCATCATGATACTGACAACTTTGTTTGTCGCAGCAAGATAGAGCAACATCGGTTCCTGTGGCTCCAGCGCAGCAAGGATAGGAGCAGATGAGAGTACTTTCTTCAAGTCTTGTAGTGCAGCTTCAGCTTCGTCGGTCCACACAAAATCCTTGGTCTTTTTCAGGAGTTTGTATAATGGTGCGACTCTTTCACCGAGCTGGCTTACAAACGGACTGACTGCAACAATGCAACCAGTTAGTCTTTGTACGTCCTTCAGGAAAGTTGGCCTGGAAATATTAAGTATAGCCTTGATTTTGTCTCGGTTCACCTCTATGCCTCTTTGAGACACGATGAAACCTAACAATTTTCCGGCTAGAATTCTAAAGAAGCATTTCTTCGGATTAAGCATTATGTTGTATTTTCATAGATTGGCGAACGTTTCCTCCAAGTCGGAAATCAGTGTTTCCTTCTTTTTGGACATCACCGCAATATCATCCACATATGCATGTACATTGCGTCCGGTTTGGTCATGGAGGCAACGCCTGCATTGTGCATTGGTACGTAGCTCCTGCGTTCTTCAACCCAAAGGGCATCGTAACAAACAGAAGGTTCCGAAGGGGGTTATGAATGAAGTTTTGACCTTGTCAGATTCTTTCATCCGGATTTGGTGATAACCGGAATATGCATCGAGAAAACAGAGGAGTTCCGAGCCTGCCGTAGAATCGGTAACTTGATCAATGCTAGGCAGAGCGAACGGATCTTTGGGACAAGCCTTATTCAAGGTGGTATAATCAACACACATCATTAAATCAATGGTGTCCTTTTTAGGGACCATTACAGGATTGGCCGACCACTCAATGTGGATGACCTCTTCTATGAATCTGGCTAACTCGAGCCATGCTAGTTCCTTAGAAATTGCCTTACACTTTTCATCGCTGAAACGTTGTAAGGACTATTTGACAGGTTTAGCCTTCGGGTTTACATTTAAAGAGTGCTCGGCAAGTTCCCTAGGTACTCCGGTCATGTCAGATGGCTGCCATGCGAAGATATCTTGATTTGCTTTGAGGAATTTGACGAGTGCGCTTTCCTATGCGCTATCTAGGCCTACGCCTCTCTGGGTCACCTTGGAGGGGTCATCATCCTTCAACGGCGTCTTCTTCGTTTCTTCTGATGCCTTGAACTCCGTATTCGGCTTTGTCACCTCCTTCTTCGTTGTGGGCATCTCGGATGGATCTATGCTCTTCTTGATCTCCTGGTACTCCTGGGCGTGCAGCACGGCTTCAACAAAGGCGGCATTTCCATCCTCGCACTCTCGCGCTTTCTTTGGGTCTCCCCTGATGGTGATCACGCCGTTGGGACCTGGAATTTTCATCATATTGTAAATGTAACACAGACTAGCCATAAAAGCCCAGTAAGCCGGACGTACAAATATAGCATGGTACGCGCTCTTGAACAGGACCACTTCGAAGGAAAGTGCCTCTGTCCGATAGTCCTTTGGAGTTCCAAAGGTAACATCCAAAGTGATTTCTCCCAGGGAATTTGCTTGTCTTCCTGGGACAACCCCGTGAAAGATCACAGAGTTGTGGTTCAGCTGGGTCTCCGAGATCTTCATCCGGCGTAGCATTTTGACATACAGAATATTAATACTGCTGCCATCATCCATGAGAGTCTTGGAGAAACCATAACCGTCAATAAGTGGATTGACGATTAAGGCGTATTTTCCTCGCCTATGCAACTTAGGCGGATGATCAGTGCGGTCAAATGTGATTGCCACTTCCGACCAGTCCAAGAATTGGGGACAGCCGGAACTGTTGCATTGAGCTCATGTAGCACTACCTTTTTGACCTTTGCAGGAAGGTGACATAAGTGTCTTTCTTGGTCGGAAAATTTTTCTTCCCTTCCGGCTTGGGATTTGAAGCATCAGCTTCCTCCATGTCGGAATCTTCCTTGGTCTCTTTATCTTTTTCGGGATTCTTCTTTCCCTTCTTCTACTTAGCTTTGTAGCCAGCGGTATCATCTCTCTTAATGTCGTCATTGAAACGACACTCGGCATTTGTGTGGGACGAGCCCCCATTGGCGTCTAAGTGATGCACACATGGGTTATTGGCAATGTCGACCCAAGAGTAGGTTTTTCTGGGTTGCTGGTCTCCTCTACCCTAGACTCTTGATGTCCCACAACCGCGGCCGCGTCCACTACCACGTCCTCCTCGTCCTCCAGACCCGAAAGTAGCAGTGACCACTGTTGTTTCCGTGTTGGGTTTCTCTTCCGAGGTATTCTTGTGCTTCTGAGCTTATTGCTTTGGTTGTTTTGCCGACTGTGGCACAGCCAGGGCGTTGAGTAATCCCTCTGCATTGTCGTCAGCATCTGCATACTTGCTCGCTGTTTCTATCATCTCTCCCAAATCAGTGACTTTGTCACACTTCAAGCGATGACGTAGTAAACCAATTGGGAGACCTACAATGAAAGCTTCAATCGCAGTTTGGTCATTTACTCCTTCCTAGGAGTTCTTGGTGTCGATCCATCGTACGAGATAATCCCGACAAGTTTCTCTGGCTTTATGAGTGCAACATTGTAGGTCTCCGACCGTACAGGGTCTCCGGTACGTGCCTTCGAAATTCCGAAAGAACACACTCTACATGTCATACCAGTTGTGGATGGTGTTCTCCGGAAGTACATTGAGCCATGATCGTGCCGTCTTCCGCAACATAAGTGGGAGATATCAGGTTGCGACCAGGCTGTTTTCGCCTTTGGCAATGCAGCAAGCTTGGAAAAAATCCTGTAGCCAAGTATCTGGCCGAGCTATGCCATCGTAGGCTTGAATATGTCTTGAGATAGCAAATACTTCCGGGAATCTTGTAGCTCTTATGCATGGTCCGAAGCACTTTGGGACCACGTATATGTCATCATTTTCATAGCGCCATGCTTCTATATTGGAGTTTATCCTGTGCCTTGCGTCATTTGGGGCTAGGGATCGTCCTGAGTGACGGCTATGGCTGCGGTGCCTTGGAGTCGAACTTCGGCTTCTGCCACCAGCTCCTCCACCACGATGCCCTCCTTGGCCTCCTTGGGAGCCGTTGTGATGGCTACTTGGCGGAGAGGGTGGAGCAGCTAGGTTATTTCCAGCTGATCACCGGCCTCCATCTGAAGCGTCATTATTCCGGTACCGGGGAGGGTCTTCATTGTGACGAGTCCCCTGCCGGCTTGAATCGGCACGGTGTCCCTCGTTCCTTCGTCCGTCATCCGGAGGGCTTGTGTGTCTAGAAGGTGGCATTCTTTGTTGGTCCTCCTCCCGACATTTCTCTTTATCTTCTTCCCTGCAGTCCTTCGGCTCTCGTCGGGGAGGGTTCCTCGGATTCAGTGCAGCAATTTCCTCTCGCTCCACAACTGGGTTAATGTTACGCCAGTCACGAGCAGCTTTGTGGTGTTGTCCTGAAGATCTGATTCTTGAGTGGTTGTCTTCCCGATGGTCGGAACGATGTTGTTGTTCCGGAACACGTTGGGGTCTTACGTCAGCCCATGCTGGATCTGTGCGACATTGGTCAGAATCTGAGACCAGTTTTTGACTTCTGGACAGGACGACCTTTTGCTGCTCTAGTCCTTTGTTGAGTAGTTTAATTCCCAACCGTATTTGCTCCAGGCCTGGATTAGCCGATAGGATTTCTCGAGCCGCAACGGTGTTCTGTACTGGTGCTGGATACACCCAATCTCCGTTGTTGTCGCGTCGAGGCATACCAAGTTCTCCTCTGAAAAGGACTTTGTGAATCTGCGGGAATTGGTTGTCGTCAGTATGACGTTTCCTGGTCTTCTGGTGTTGCCTCGAGTTGTATTTCTCCGCAGATGTCATGCATTTCTTTTCCTCCTCAATGTTTTTGGCTTCATCGAGGAGTACTTGACGACGCGCTTCTAGGGCCTGTCCCCTCTCATCCAGCTCTTCAGCAGTAAGTTCTGCAGCTGTAGGAATAGGTGTGGTTAATGCAGCATCGATGAGTTTACGCGCACCTTCAGTGATCACGTGTCTATCCACCGACTCTTCTTTGGGCTCGTTTGGGATAAGCGCTCCATCCGAGTCTTCCTCGTATTCTTCAGCAATCACCTCCTCTGCCGGAGGGTCGTTCGCCGGGGTCTTGTTCTTCTTGTTCTTCGTCTTTGCCTTCTTGGCAGCACCGGTAGCAAAGACGGCTTTGGGTCCATTTCCCGAAGTCAAGCTCTGATCCGTACTTTCGGACATCTGGACCTCGGGATTATCTCCGATTTCCATGTCATCCTGCGCTTTGGGAGAGTTTTCCCCGGATCCTTCATCCATGGCTTCTTCTTCCTCTACAGCTTTGGAGTTATACTCCTCTTCATATTCTGCGGAGAACTTTTGGAAGTCTGCTAATGTCATCGATTCATCCGAGGATGCGGGTACGTCGATGTTTGTTCTGATTGCCTCCAGCACAAAGTCGGTGTTGTCTCCAGCATCGGTAGAGCCGGATCCGGATCCCACATATCCGATAAAGTGCGATGCGCCCCTCCTGAGATAACCACGATCTTCATAGTAGGCTTCGTCGAAACATTTGATGGTCTCGAGGATTTCATCTACGCCTGAGTTTTGCATCATCATGCGCCTTAGTGTGTATCTCAGGAAAGGCCTGTCTGTTCCAGCGTCATCAGAGCCGGAACCAGCGTTGTTGTTGTGCTCCTCCTGGATTTCAACTTCAGCGGGTGAGTCGATCTGGGATTCAATCTCTCCAGGGAGATCTACTACAGATTCAACTTGGACCGCCAGGTCTGCTTCAGGCTCGGATTTCTCCAATGTCTCCACAACTGGTGCGGGCTGGGTGGGATTAGGGTTTTCTGAGATCCGGAACTCCGCCGCCTCCGCGGACAAAGGAGATCCAGAGATTTCTTCTGCCTCTATCATCACCGCTGGGGTGGGTCGGGCAAGTTCAGCAAAGCCGGTGTAAACATCAATCTCGCCAAAAGACATGATGGTGTAGGTAGTCACAGCCTCCCTAGCCGGAATCCAGGTCTCATCGAGAACGATGAGAGGGACGTTGCTGGCGTAGAGGATGCGACCGACGGTGATAGTCTAGCTGATTCCGATTCTTGCAGATTCCGCTCGGAACGCAGATCCGAAGCTCACTTGCCCCACGGTGGGCGCCAACTGTCGTCGAATTGATGACAAGTACGCCATGAGGGGGTCCTCGAGGTGTGCAGAAGAGAGGGGTGTGGGACGTACTGTATTCCGGGACGGTGAGCACACAAGTTTACCCAGGTTCGAATCCGCCGGCTTTGGACGGATCCTACTCCTGCTACCAATCCAGTAATATGGCAGAGCCAGAATATGGGTTACAAGGGTTCTCCTGTGCGAGTTGAGATTGTGATTGTAAGGGGTGCCCTAAAGGCTCTCCCTAGGACGGCTTATATAGATATCCGGCATAGGGTTTACTTGAGAGATCTATCCGGCTACGATTAAGAGTCGGTTACATAGTACATCTTGAACTACAAGTAACACTATGGGCCTAAGTCGGTAAGTCTTCTGGGCCTTCTCGTAGCCGGATTGGACTCTGTCTCTTCTCCCTGACTGGGCTACCCGTGAAGCAAAGCTCAAACCCGAAGTGGGCCACCCTGGTCAGTGAGGAACTGTGAGGATACTCGGAAAGTATATCCCCAACATCCATGTCTGAGTAGATCTCTAGTTCTTGGGGAGATGGAGAAACCCTAGCATATGACTGAGATTAGATAGAGATTATTATGTTATATATCATTATGTGTACGTGTTAATTGTCTTCATCTTGATATTGGGAGTTGTGCTAGTCCTTAATATTTGCCGCCCATGGGGACTCAATGAAGGGGATTACTTGTTAGTAGACAGAGGGATGATAACACTTACTGTGACTATAAAGCAGTTGTCATTCTTTATGTACTAACTTGGGGAATCAAGGAAACTCATCAAGCTATGTCCATGCCACGAGAGAAATCCCTTAATAGCGCGGTAACGCGATGGTTGTCGGTTCGTGACTGTTGTGGTTATGAGGATGATGTGTGCAATGGTTGCTGGCAAATCGTCCATATATGGAGCTCCTCCCACATATATACACATTATGAGAATATTCATTATAATACTCTCGATTACTTAGTCTAAATTGCTAGAGGTGTATCCACTATTCCCCGAGAACGCCTTTTCCCTATTGTAGTTCCAAAGTTCTATTACACACGTGATTCTTACTTTCTGCATTAAGTTCTGATTTACTTTAAATTACCTCATTCAACCAAAACCCTAAAAACAACTCTACTTATCTTGCCACTTAAAGTTATTTCTTAAGTACTTCATTTAGTTATAGTTAAATGCATTTTAGTCTTTCGCCTACTACTCCCTGTGGGATCAATATCTTTATTTCGAAACTAGCTACAAATGATCTGTGCACTTGCAGTCATCAACCTGACACATGCACCGTGTTCGTGGTTCACTTGGCACGATACATATCCCAGACCAAGATAGTCCTGCACCATCATGATCAACGCGGCTCTCAGAGGGAAATATTCTCCTGTGTAGGCGTCCCACGTACGGGCTAGCGTCTCCCACAATGTGGCTAACTCCTCTTTCAACAACCTGAGATAGAGATGCATATCGATACCCGGTTGTTTCAGCCCCTGAATAAGAATACTCATGTGTACGTACCTTTGCTTCGTGCATATCCGGGGGGATATTGTATGGCCATACAAACACGGGCCAGGTGCTATGCATGCTAGTCTGGTTTCCAAAGGGATTGAGTCCATCGGTGCTCATACCCAGCCTAACATTCCTAGCATCATCCCCGAACTCCTCTTCGAACTCCATGTCCAATGCGTTCCACTGGCTAGCGTCTGCAGGGTGTGTCATGATCTTGCCCTTCTCCGGGTCATCTTCGGGCTTCTCCCTTTCCACATGCCATTGCATGAGCTTCACTTACTTAGGGTCTATGAAATACCGCTGCAGACGGGGAGTGATAGGAAAGTACCATACCACTTTTTGAGGAACTTTCTTGTAACCTCTCTTATATCGTGCATGGCCGCACACCGGACATGTGGTTCTATCCTTGCACTCGCCCTGATAAAGTGCACAGTCGTTGAGGCAGGCGTGGTATTTGACGTATGGTAGATCGAGAAGGCACACGACTTTCTTGACCTCATCGATACCTCTTGGCAATGTGTTCCCCTCAAGAAGTATATCGTGCCAGAATTCCATGATATGGTTGAAGCTCACGTCGGTCCATTTGTGTTGCACCTTCATCTCCAAAGCCTTGAGGGTTACATTCAGGCGTGTATGCTCGGGCTGACACCCAAGATACAATGGAGTAATCCCGTCTTTATCCATTTGCGCCAGCTTGGCTTTCTCGCTGGCAGCAGCTTTGTCGTTGCTCATCTCCTTGAGGAGAAGTTCTTGAAAATGAGGGTCCCGTAAAGATGAAGTTAGTGATGTTTGTGTTCCCGCGTCTTCTCCACCACCATGGGATCCGGAATCTCCTTCATGATGATCATGTCCACCAGCATCTTCTTCATCATAATCATGCTCGGCGTCTTCGTGAGCACCATTTCCTGTCGGCGCCCTATTGTTGACGTCCTCGTCAATATAGTCGGGCATGAAACCACCCATGAGCAAGTGCTTCTCCAATGTCCCAGAATCAGGTTTGATTAGGGTACCAAGTTTGCATCTCTTACAAGGACATCTTATCTCGGTCATGTTGTTCTGAATCATGACAGTCGTCGCGCGTGCCTTGTATCTAGCCACCATAGCTTTGCTCATATGACACACCATGGTTGCCTATGCAACATTATGGAGAAAAAGGGAATATTTAGAACCATGCATGCAAAAATTCGGCATGACCTTCCCTATAAATTCGGCATGACCTTCCCTATAAATAGGACATGCAAAAATTCGGCATATATCCATGTAAACATCATCTCCCGAGCCAACACCGTCATCCACACACAAAAACACAAGCATATATCCATGTACACAAGAACACAAGCATATATACCACCAACATCGTCGTCCACACACACAAAACAAGCACAAGTAACACCGAGACGAGAGAGGCCGTGCAAGATAGCGTGTGGTGTGGTTAGTCAAACATGATGTGGAGGAGAGGAGATAAAAGGTGTGTGCGCTTACTTTAGTGGATCTACATTGTGGAGAGGAGTTTCCTTTATAGATCCATCCAAACCAAAGAGGTTTTGGCAACTTAAAATGGAGAAATTGTTGGAGAAAATGAGGTGAGGAGGAGGACCAACTGGAGCTAGATCTAGTGGAGGTAGGGGAAAGTGCACTAGCTAGTGGAGGGTAGGGGAAAGTTCCACCTTTTTGTGTGGCTGGCACGACACATCCGTGGTGCACCTGCTAAACCGTGTGCCACTGATAAAATATACCCATGGTGCACCTCCAGGGCGTGCACCGCAGGTGATCTGTCACCTGTCAGATGCTTGGGCCCACCAACACCTGTGGTACATAGGAAGACCGTGCATAACTATAAACCTTCTATGGGTGGAGCACGTCGACTCCGTGCGCCATAGATGTGCTGCCCATTGACGGGGTATGTCGCTAGCTTTGGGGCCCACCTTATGGTGGCGCACCATATGGACCGTCCACCACGGGTAACACAAGGCCAGTGGCGCATGGTTTAGCCCGTGCGCCATGGGTAACTATCCATGGGGCACACTTTACATGTGCGCCACTGATAAGGACCCTGTGGATAACCATTTTCCTACTAGTACTACCACCAGTTTGAAAGACTCTACATCACCACACCCACATGGATATGTGTGTATGAGTGTGCATCATTGTGGTTTTGGAACAGTACACATGGAATTATGCCACTCCAACATGTGGTGTCCAACCATGTCCAGGAACCCTAGTAGCATGCATTCTATCACTAGTTTGAAAGATGCTGCATCACCACACCCACTTGGATGTGTGTGTATGAGTATTCATCATTGTGGTTTTGTAAAAGTACACATGGAATGATGCCACTCCAGCATATGGTGTCCAACCATGTCCAGGAACCCTAGCAGCATGCTAGGATTCAACCGCAACATGCATTCTACCACCAGTTTGAAAGATGTTGCAGCACCACACCTACTTGGATGTTTGTGTGTGTGTATGAGTGTCCATGATTGTGGTTTTGGAAAAGTACACAAGTAATGATGCCACTCTAGCATGTGGTGGCCAAGCATGTTCAAGAACCGTAGCAACATGCTGGGATTCAACCGCAGCATGCATTCTACCACTAGTTTGAAAGATGCTGCATAACCACACCCACTTGGATGTGTGTGCGTATGAGTGTGCATCATTATGGTTTTGGAATAGTACACATGGAATGATGCCACTCCAGCATGTGGTGTCAAACCATGTCTAGGGACCCTTGAAGCATGCTAGGATTCAATCCCAGCATGCATTCTACCACCAGTTTTAAAAATGCTGCATCACCACCCAGTTGGTTGTGTGTGTATGAGTGTTCATAATTGTGGTTTTGGAAAAGTACATATGGAATGATGCCACTCCAGAATGTGGTGTCCAACCATGTCTAGTTACACTAACAACATGCTGGTATTCAACAACAGCATGCATTCTACCACCAGTTTGAAAGATGCTCCATCACCACACCCACTTGGATGTGTGTGTATGAGTGTGCATCATTATGATTTTGGAAAAGTACACATGGAATGATGCCACTCTAGCATGTGTTGTCCAACCATGTCCAGGAACCCTAGCAGCATGATGGGATTCAACCACAGCATGCATTCTACCACCAGTTTGAAAGATGCTGCATCACCACATCCACTTGGATGTTTGTGTATGAGTGTGAATCATTGTGGTTTTGGAAAAGTATACAAGTAATGATGTAGCTCCATCATGTGGTGTCCAACAATGTTCAAGAACCCTAGCAGCATGCTGAGATTCAACCGTAGCATGCATTCTACCACCATTTTGAAAGATGTTGCATCACCACACCCACTTGGATGTCTGTGTGTATGAGTGTTCATCACTGTGTTTTTGGAAAAGTACACATCGAATGATGCCACTTCAGCATGTGGTGTCCAACCATGTCCAGGAATCCTAGCAGCACGCTGGGATTCAACTGCAGCATGCATTCTACCACCAGTTTGAAAGATGCTGCATCACCACATCCACTTGGATGTGTGTGTGTATGAGTGTGCATCATTGTGGTTTTGGAAAAGTACACAAGTAATGATGTAGCTCCATCATGTGGTGTCCAACAATGTTCAAGAACCCTAGCAGCATGCTGAGATTCAACCGTAGCATGCATTCTACCACCATTTTGAAAGATGTTGCATCACCACACCCACTTGGATGTGTGTGTATGAGTGTGCATCATCGTGGTTTTGGAAAAGTACACATGGAATGATGCCACTCCAGCATGTGGTGTCCAACCATGTATAGGAACCCTAGCAGCATGATGGGATTCAACTGCAGCATGCATTCTACCACCAGTTTGAAAGATGCTGCATCACCACACCCACTTGGATGTGGGTGTATGAGTGTGCATCATTGTGGTTTTGGAAAGGTATACATGGAATGATGCCACTCCAGCATGTGGTGTCTGTCCAACCATGTCCAAGAACCCTAGTAGCATGCTGGAATTCAACTGCAACAGGCATTCTACCACCAGTTTGAAAGAGTCTGCATCACCATACCCACTTGGATGTGTGGGTATGAGTGTGCATCATTGTGGTTTTGGAAAAGTACACATGGAATTACGCCACTCCAGCATGTGGTGTCCAACTATGTTTAGGAACCCTAGCACCATGCTGGGATTCAATCGCAACATGCATTCTACCACCAGTTTGAAAGATGCCGCTTCACTGCACCCACTTGGATGTGTCTATATGAGTGTGCATCATTGTGGTTTTGGAAAAGTACACATGGAATGATGACACTCTAGCATGTGGTGTTCAACCATGTCTAGGAACCCTAGCAGCATGATGGGATTCAACAGCAACATGCATTCTACCACCAGTTTGAAAGATGTTGCATCACCACACCCACTTGGATGTGTGTGTATGAGTGTGCATCGTTGTGGTTTTGGAAAAGTATACAAGTAATGATGTCGCTCCAGCATGTGGTGTCCAACAATGTTCAAGAACCCTAGCAGCCTTCTGGGATTCAACCGTAGCATGCATTCTACCACCATTTTGAAAGATGCTGCATCACCACACCCACTTGGATGTGTGTGTGTATGAGTGTGCATCACCATGGTTTTGGAAAACTACACATGGAATGATGCCACTCCATCGTGTGGTCTCCAACCATGTCCAGGAACACTGGCAGCATGCTAGGATTCAACCGCAGCATGCATTCTACCACCAGTTTGAAAGATGCTGCATCACCACATCCACTTGGATGTGTGTGTATGAGTGTGCATCATTGTGGTTTTGGAAAAGTAAACATGGAATGATGCCACTCCAGCATGTGCTGTCCAACCATGTCCAGGAACCCCAGCAACATGCTGGGATTCAACTAAAGCATGCATTCTACCACCAGTTTGAAAGACTCTACATCACCACACCCACTTGGATGTGTGTGTATGAGTGTGAATCATTGGGTTTTGGAAAAGTACACATAGAATTACACCACTCCAACATGTGGTATCAAACCATGTCCAAGAACCCTAGCAGAATGCATTCTACCACTAGTTTGAAAGATGCTGCATCGCCACACCCACTTGGATGTGTGTATGTGTATGTGTTTTTGTATGATTGTGCATTATTGGGGTTTTGGAAAAGTACACATGGAATGATGCCACTCCAGCATGTGGTGTCCAACCATGTCCACGAACCCTAGCAGCATGGTGGGATTCAACCGCAGCATGTATTCTGCCACCAGCTTGAAAGATGCTGCCTCACCACACCCACTTGGATCTGTGTGTATGAGTGTGCATCATTATGGTTTTGGATAAGTACACATGGAATGATGCCACTCCAGCATGTGGTGTCCAACCATGTCTAGGAACCCTAGCAGCATGCTAGGATTCAACTGCAGCATGCATTCTACCACTAGTTTGAAAGATGCCGCATCACCACACCCACTTGGATGTGTGTGTATGATTGTGCATCATTGTGGTCTTGGAAAAGTACACAAGGAATAATGCTGCTCCAACATGTGGTGTCCAACCATGTCCAAGAACCCTAGCAGCATGCTGGGATTCTACCACACCATGCATTCTACCACCAGTTTGAAAGATGCTGCATCACCACACCCACTTGGATGTGTGTGTATGAGTGTGCATCATTGTGGTTTTGGAAAATTACACATGGAATGATGCCACTCCAGCACGTGGTGTCCAACCATGTTCAGGAACCCTAGCGGTATGCCAGGATTCAACTGCAGTATGCATTCTACCACCAGTTTGAAAGATGCTGCATCACCACACCCACTTGGATGTGTGTATGAGTGTGAATCATTATGGTTTTGGAAAAGTACACATGGACTGATACCACTCCAGCATGTGGTGTCTAACCATGTCCAGGAACCCTAGCATCATGCTAGGATTCAACCGCATCATGCATTCTACCAACAGTTTGAAAGATGTTGCACACCAGACCCACTTGGATGTGTGTGTGTGTGTATATCTGAGTGTGCATCACTGTGGTTTTGGAAAAGTACATAAGGAATGATGCCACTCCAGCATGTGGTGTCCAACCATGTTCAGGAATCCTAGCAACATGCTGGGAATCAACAGCAGCATGCATTCTACCACCAGTTTGAAAGATGCTGCATCACCACACCCACTTGGATGTGTGTGTACGATTGTGCATCATTGGGGTTTTGGAAAATTACACATGGAATGATACCACTCCAACATGTGGTGTCCAACCATGTCCATGAACCCTAGCAGCATGCTGGGATTCAACCATAGCATGCATTCTACCACCAGTTTGAAAGATGCTACATCACCACACCCACTTGGATGTATGTGTATGATTGTGCATCATTGGGGTTTTGGAAAAGTACACATGGAATGATATCACTCCAACATGTGGTGTCCAACCACGTCCACAAACCCTAGTAGCATGCTGGGATTCAACTGTAGCATGCATTCTACCACCAGTTTGAAAGATGCTACATCACCACACCCACTTGGATGTGTGTGTATGAGTGTGCATCATTGTGGTTTTGGAAAAGTACACATGGAATGATGTCACTCCAGCATGTGGTGTCCAACCATGTCCAGGAACCCTAGCAGCATGCTGGGATTCAACCGTAGCATGCATTCTACCACCAGTTTGAAAGATGCTGCATCACCACACCCACTTGGATGTGTGTGTGTATGAGTGTGCATCATTGTGGTTTTGTAAAAGTACACATGGAATGATGCCACTCTAGCATGTGGTGTCCAACCATGTCTAGGAACCCTAGAAGCATGCTGGGATTCAACTGCATCATGCATTCTACCACCAGTTTGAAAGATGCTGCATCGCCACGCCCAGTTGGATGTGTCTGTATGATTGTACATCATTGGGGTTTTGTAAAAGTACACATGGAATGATACCACTCCAGCATGTGGTGTCCAACCATGTCAACAAACCCTAGCAGCATGGTGGGATTCAACCGCAACATCCATTCTACCACTAGTTTGAAAGATGCTGCCTCACCACTCCAACTTGGATGTCTATGTATGAGTGTGCATCATTATGGTTTTGGATAAGTACACATGGAATGATGCCACTCTAGCATGTGGTGTCCAACCATGTCTAGGAACCCTAGCAACATGCTAGGATTCAACTCCAACATACATTCTACCACTAGTTTGAAAGATGTCGCATCACCACACCCACTTGGATGTGTGTGTATGATTGTGCATCATTGTGGTATTCGAAAAGTAAACATGGAATAATACTGCTCCAACATGTGGTGTCCAACCATGTCCAAGAACCCTAGCAGCATGCTGGGATTCTACCACACCATGCATTCTACCACCAGTTTGAAAGATACTGCATCACCACACCCACTTGGATGTTTGTGTATGAGTGTGCATCATTGTGGTTTTGGAAAATTACACATGGAATGATGCCACTCCAGCACGTGGTGTCCAACCATGTTCAGGAACCCTAGCGGTATGCCGGGATTCAACTGCAGTATGCATTCTACCACCAGTTTGAAAGATGCTGCATCACCACACCCACTTGGATGTGTTTGTGTTTATTAGTGTGCATCATTGTGGTTTTGGAAAAGTACACAAGGAATGAAGCCACTCTAGCATGTGGTGTCCAACCATGTCTAGGAACCCTAGCAACATGCTGGGATTGAACCGCAGCATGCATTCTAGCACCAGTTTGAAAGATGCTCCATCTCCACACCCACATGGATGTGTGTGTATGAGTGTGCATCATTATGGTTTTGGAAAAGTACACAGGGACTGATGCCACTCCAGCATGTGGTGTCTAACCATGTCCAGGAAGCCTAGCATCATGCTAGGATTCAACCGCATCATGCATTCTACCAACAGTTTGAAAGATGTTGCACACCAGACCCACTTGGATGTGTGTGTGTGTATATCTGAGTGTGCATCACTGTGGTTTTCGAAAAGTACATAAGGAACGATGCCACTCCAGCATCTGGTGTCCATCCATGTTCAGGAATCCTAGCAACATGCTGGGAATCAACAGCAGCATGCATTCTACCACCAGTTTGAAAGATGCTGCATCACCACACCCACTTGGATGTGTGTGTATGATTATGCATCATTGGGGTTTTGGAAAATTACACATGGAATGATACCACTCCAACATGTGGTGTCCAACCATGTCCATGAACCCTAGTAGCATGCTGGGATTCAACTGCAGCATGCATTCTACCACCAGTTTGAAAGATGCTGCATCACCACACCTAATTGGATGTGTGTGTGTGTGTATGAGGTGCATCATTGTGGTTTTGAAAAAGTACACATGGAATTGTGCCACTCCAGCATGTGGTGTCCAACCATGTCTAGGAAGCCTGGCAACATGCTGGGATTGAACTGTAGCATGCATTCTACCACCAGTTTGAAAGATGCTGCATCACCACACCCACTTGGATGTGTGTGTATGAGTCTGCATCATTGTGGTTTTGTAAAAGTACACATGGAATGATGCCACTCCAGCATGTGGTGTCCAACCATATCCAGGAACCCTAGCAACATGCTGGGATTCAACTTCAGCATGCGTTCTACCACCAGTTTGAAAGATCCTGCATCACCACACCCACTTGGATGTGTGTGTATGAGTGTGCATCATTGTGGTTTTGTAAAAGTACACATGGAATGATGCCACTCCAGCATGTGGTGTCCAACCATGTCCAGGAACCCTAGCATCATGCTGGGATTCAACCATAGCATGTATTCTACCACCAGTTTGAAAGATGCTGCATCACCACACCCACTTGGATGTGTGTGTGTGTGTATGAGTGTGCATCATTGTGGTTTTGGATAAGTACACATGGAATGATGCCACTCCAACATGTTGTGTCCAACCATGTCCAGGAAACCCTAACAGCATGCTTTGATTCAACCGTAGCAGGCATTCTACCACCAATTTGAAAGATGCTGCATCGCCACACCCACTTGAATGTGTGTGTATCAGTGTGCATCATTGTGGTTTTGGAAAAGTACACATGGAATGATGCCACTCCAGCATGTGGTGTCCAACCATGTCTAGGAACTCTAGCAGCATGCAAGGATTCAACCGTAGCATGCATTCTACCACCAGTTTGAAAGATGGTGCATCACCACAGCCACTTGGATGTGTGTGTACGAGTATACATCATTGGGGTTTTGGAAATGTACACATGGAATGATACCAGTCCAACATGTGGTGTTCAACCATGTCCACGAACCCTAGCAGCATGCTGGAATTCAACTACAGCATGCATTGTACCACCAGTTTGAAAGATGTTGCATCACCACACGCACTTGGATGTGTGTGTATGAGTGTGCATCATTGTGGTTATCTAGCATGTGGTGTCCAATCATGTCTAGGAAACCTAGAAGCATGCGGGGATTCAACCGTAGCATGCATTCTACCACCAGTTTGAAAGATGCTTCATCACCACACCCACTTGTATGTATCTGTCTGTGTATGAGTGTGCATCATTGTGGTTTTGGAAAAGTACACATGGAATGATGCCACAACAGCATGTGGTGTCGAACCATGTCCAGGAACCCTAGAAGCATGTTGGGATTCAATGGCATCATGCATTCTACCACCAGTTTGAAAGATGCTGCATCACCACAACCACATCGATGTGTGTATGTTTGTATGAGTGTGAATCATTGTGGTTTTTGAAAAGTACACATGGAATGATACCACTCCAGCATTTGTGTCCAACCATGTCCACGAACCCTAGCCGCATGGTGGGATTCAACCGTAGCATGCATTCTACCACCAGTTTGAAAGATGCTGCATGACCACACCCACTTGAATGTGTGTGTATGAGTGTGCATCATTGTGGTTTTGGATAAGTACACATGGAATGATGCCACTCCAACATGTGGTGTCCAACCATGTCCAGGAAACCCTAACAACATGCTTTGATTCAACCGTAGTAGGCATTCTACCACCAGTTTGAAAGATGCCGCATCGCCACACCCACTTGAATGTGTGTGTATCAGTGTGCATCATTGTGGTTTTGGATAAGTACACATGGAATGATGCCACTCAAGCATGTGGTGTCCAACCATGTCCAAGAACCCTACAAGCATTCTAGGATTCAACCACAGCATGTATTCTACCACCAGTTTGATATATGCTACATCACCACACCCAGTTGGATGTGTGTGTGTATGAGTATGCATCATTGTGGTTTTGGAAATGTATATATGGAATAATTACACTCCAGCATGTGGTGTCCAACCATGTCCGGGAACCCTAGCAGCATGCTGGGATTCTATCGCAGCATGCATTCTACAACCAGTTTGAAAGATGCTACATCACCACACCCACTTCGATGTGTGTGTGCGTATGAGTGTGCATCATTGTGGTTTTGGAAAAGTACACATGGAATTATGCCACTCTAGCATGTGGTGTCCAACAATGTCCAGGAAGCCTAGCAGCATGCTAGGATTCAACTGTAGCATGCATTCTACCACCAGTTTGAAAGATGCTGCATCACCACACCCACTTGGATGTGTGTGTGTATGGGTGTGCATCATTGTGGTTTTGGAAAAGTACACATGGAATGATGCCACTCCAGCATGTGGTGTCCAACCATATTCAGGAACCCTAGAAACATGCTGGGATTCAACTTCAGCATGCATTCTACCACAAGTTTGAAAGATCCTGCATCACCACACCCACTTGGATGTGTGTGTATGAGTGTGCGGCATTGTGGTTTTGGAAAAGTACACATGGAATGATGCCACTCCAGCATGTGGTGTCCAACCATGTCCAGGAACCCTAGCAGCATGCTGGGATTCAACCGTAGCATGTATTCTAGCACCAGTTTGAAAGATGTTGCATCACCACACCCACTTGGATGTGTGTGTGTATGAGTGTGCATCATTGTGGTTTTGTAATAGTACACATGGAATGATGCCACTCCAGCATCTGCTGTCCAACCAAGTCCACAAACCCTAGTAGCATGTTGGGATTCAACTGCAGCATGCATTCTACCACCAGTTTGAAAGATGCTACATCACCACACCCACTTGGATGTGTGTGTCTGAGTGTGCATCATTGTGGTTTTGGAAAAGTACACATGGAATGATGCCACTCTAGCATGTGGTTTCCAACCATGTCCAGGAACCTACAAGCATGCTGGGATTCAACCGCATCATGCATTCTACCACCAGTTTGAAAGATGCTGCATCACCACACCCACTTGGATGTGTGTGTATGATTGTGCATCATTGTGGTTTTGGAAAAGTACACATGGAATGATACCACTCCATCATGTTGTGTCCAACCATGTCCACGTACCCTAGCAACATGCTGGGATTCAACCGTAGCATGCATTCTACCACCTGTTTGAAATATGCTGCATCACCACACCCAATTGGATATGTGTGTATGAGTGTGCATCACTGTGGTTTTGGAAAAGTACACATGGAATGATGGCACTCTAGCATGTGGTGTCCAACCATGTCTAGGAACCCTAGCATCATGCTGGGATTAAACCGCAACATGCATTCTACCACCAGTTTGAAAGATACTACATCACGACACCCACTTCGATGTGTCTGTATGAGTGTGCATTATTGTGGTTTTGGAAAAGTACACATGGAATGATACCACTCTAGCATGTGGTGTCCAACCATGTACATGTACCCTAGCAACATGTTGGGATTCAACCGTAGCATGCATTCTATCACCAGTTTGAAATGTGTTGCATCACCACACCCAATTGGATGTGTGTGTATGAGTGTGAATCATTGTGGTTTTGGAAAAGTACACATGGAATGATGCCACTCCAGCATGTGGTGTCCAACTATGTCCAGGAACCCTAGCAACATGCTGGGATTCAACTTCAGCATGCATTCTACCACCAGTTTGAATGATCCTACATCGCCACACCCACTTGGATGTGTGTGTATGAGTGTGCATCATTGCGGTTTTGGAAATGTACACATGAAATGATGCCACTCCGGCATGTGGTGTCCAACCATGTCCAGGAACCCTAGCAGCATGCTGGGATTCAACCGTAGCATGTATTCTAGCACCAGTTTGAAAGATGCTGCATCACCACACCCACTTGGATGTGTGTGTGTGTGTATGAGTGTGCATCATTGTGGTTTTGTAATAGTACACATGGAATGATGCCACTCCAGCATGTGGTGTCCAACCAAGTCCACAAACCCTAGCAGCATGCTGGGATTCAACTGCAGCATGTATTCTACCACCAGTTTGAAAGATGCTACATCACGACACCCACTTGGATGTGTGTGTATGAGTGTGCATCATTGTGGTTTTGGAAAAGTACACATGGAATGATGCCACTCCAGCATGTGGTTTCCAACCATGTCCAGGAACCTACAAGCATGCTGGGATTCAACCGCATCATGCATTCTACCACCAGTTTGAAAGATGCTGCATCACCACACCCACTTGGATGTGTGTGTATGAGTGTGCATCATTGTGGTTTTGGAAAAGTACACATGTAATGATACCACTCCATCATGTGGTGCCCAACCATGTCCAGGTACCCTAGCAACATGATGGGATTCAACCGTAGCATGCATTCTACCACCTGTTTGAAATATGCTGCATCACCACACCCAATTGGATGTGTGTGTATGAGTGTGCATCACTGTGGTTTTGGAAAAGTACACATGGAATGATGGCACTCTAGCATGTGGTGTCCAACCATGTCTAGGAACCATAGCATCATGCTAGGATTAAACCGCAATATGCATTCTACCACCAGTTTGAAAGATACTGCATCACGACACCCACTTGGATGTGTCTGTATGAGTGTGCATTATTGTGGTTTTGGAAAAGTACACATGCAATGATACCACTCTAGCATGTGGTGTCCAACCATGTACAGGTACCCTAGCAACATGTTGGGATTCAACCGTAGCATGCATTCTACCTCCAGTTTGAAATATGTTGCATCACCACACCCAATTGGATGTGTGTGTATGAGTGTGCATCTTTGTGGTTTTGGAAAAGTACACATTGAATGATTCCACTCCAGCATGTGGTGTCCAACTATGTCCAGGAACCCTAGCAACATGCTGGGATTCAACTTCAGCATGCATTCTACCACCAGTTTGAAAGATCCTTCATCACCACACCCACTTGGATGTGTGTGTATGAGTGTGCATCATTGTGGTTTTGGAAATGTACACATGGAATGATGCCACTCCAGTATGTGGTGTCCAACCATGTCCAGGAACCCTAGCAGCATGCTGGGATTCAACCGTAGCATGTATTCTACCACCAGTTTGAAAGATGCTGCATCACCACACCCACTTGGATGTCTGTGTGTGTGTATGAGTGTGCATCATTGTGGTTTTGTAATATACACATGGAATGATGCCACTCCAGCATGTGGTGTCCAACCATGTCCACGAACTCTAGCACCATGCTGGGATTCAACCGCAGCATGCATTCTACCACCAGTTTGAAAGATGTTGCATGACCACACCCACTTGGATGTGTGTATGAGTGTGTATCATTGTGGTTTTGGAAAATTACACATGGAATGATGCCACTCCAGCATGTGGTGTCCAACCATGTCCAGGAACCCTAGCAGCATGCTAGGATTCAACCGTAGCATGCATTCTACCACCAGTTTGAAAGATGCTGCATCACCACAGCCACTTGGATGTGTGTGTACGAGTGTGCATCATTGGGGTTTTGGAAAAGTACACATGGAATGATGCCACTCCAGCATGTGGTGTCCAACCATATTCAGGAACCCTAGCAACATGCTGGGATTCAACTTCAGCATGCATTCTACCACCAGTTTGAAAGATGCTACATCACCACACCCACTTGGATGTGTGTGTATGAGTGTGCATCATTGTGGTTTTGGAAAAAGTAGACATAGAATGATTCCACTCCAGCATGTGGTTTCCAACCATGTCCAGGAACCTACAAGCATGATGGGATTCAACTGCATCATGCATTCTACCACCAGTTTGAAAGATGCTGCATCACCACACCCACTTAGATGTGTGTGTATGAGTGTGCATCATTGTGGTTTTGGAAAAGTACACATGTAATGATACCACTCCATCATGTGGTGTCCAACCATGTCCAGGTACCCTAGCAACATGATGGGATTCAACCGTAGCATGCATTCTACCACCTGTTTGAAATATGCTGCATCACCACACCCAATTGGATGTGTGTGTATGAGTGTGCATCACTGTGGTTTTGGAAAAGTACACATGGAATGATGGCACTCTAGCATGTGGTGTCCAACCATGTCTAGGAACCCTAGCATCATGCTGGGATTAAACCGCAATATGCATTCTACCACCAGTTTGAAAGATACTGCATCACGACACCCACTTGGATGTGTCTATATGAGTGTGCATCACTGTGGTTTTGGAAAAGTACACATGGAATGATGGCACTCTAGCATGTGGTGTCCAACCATGTCTAGGAACCCTAGCATCATGCTAGGATTAAACCGCAATATGCATTCTACCACCAGTTTGAAAGATACTGCATCACGACACCCACTTGGATGTGTCTGTATGAGTGTGCATTATTGTGGTTTTGGAAAAGTACACATGCAATGATTCCACTCTAGCATGTGGTGTCCAACCATGTACAGGTACCCTAGCAACATGTTGGGATTCAACCGTAGCATGCATTCTACCACCAGTTTGAAATATGTTGCATCACCACACCCAATTGGATGTGTGTGTGTACGAGTGTGCATCATTGTGGTTTTGGAAATGTACACATGGAATGATGCCACTCCAGCATGTGGTGTCCAACCATGTCCAGGAACCCTAGCAGCATGCTGGGATTCAACCTTAGCATGTATTCTACCACCAGTTTGAAAGATGCTGCATCACCACACCCACTTGGATGTGTGTGTGTATGAGTGTGCATCATTCTGGTTTTGTAATAGTACACATGGAATGATGCCACTCCAGCATGTGGTGTCCAACCATGTCCACGAACTCAAGCACCATGCTGGGATTCGACCGCAGCATGCATTCTACCACCAGTTTGAAAGATGTTGCATCACCACACCCACTTGGATGTGTGTAGGACTGTGTATCATTGTGGTTTTGGAAAAGTACACATGGAATGATGCCACTCCAGCATGTGGTGTCCAACCATGTCCAGGAACCCTAGCAGCATGCTAGGATTCAACCGTAGCATGCATTATACCACCAGTTTGAAAGATGCTGCATCACCACAGCCACTTGGATGTGTGTGTACGAGTGTGCATCATTGGGGTTTTGCAAAAGCACACATGGAATGATACCACTCCAACATGTGGTGTCCAACCATTTCCTCGAACCCTAGCAGCATGCTGGGATTCAACTACAACATGCATTGTACCACCAGTTTGAAAGATGCTGCATCACCACACCCATTTGGATGTGTGTGTATGAGTGTGCATCATTGTGGTTCTCCAGCATGTGGTGTCCAACCATGTCTAGGAAACCTAGCAGCATGCTAGGATTCAACCGTAGCATGCATTCTATAACCAGTTTGAAAGATGCTGCATTACCACACCCACTTGGATGTATGTGTGTGTATGAGTGTGCATCATTGTGGTTTTGGAAAAGTACACATGGAATGTTGCCACTCCAGCATGTGGTGTCCAACCATGTCCAGGAACCCTAGCAGCATGCTGGGATTCAACCGTAGCATGTATTCTAGCACCAGTTTGAAAGATGCTGCATCACCACACCCACTTGGATGTGTGTGTGTATGAGTGTGAATCATTGTGGTTTTGTAATAGTACACATGGAATGATGCCACTCCAGCATGTGGTGTCCAACCAAGTCCACAAACCCTAGCAGCATGCTGGGATTCAACTACAGCATGCATTCTACCACCAGTTTGAAAGATGCTACATCACCACACCCACTTGGATGTGTGTGTATGAGTGTGCATCATTGTGGCTTTGGAAAAGTACACATGGAATGATGCCACTCCAGCATGTGGTTTCCAACCATGTCCAGGAACCTACAAGCATGCTGGGATTCAACCGCATCATGCATTCTACCACCAGTTTGAAAGATGTTGCATCACCACACCCACTTGGATGTGTGTGTATGAGTGTGCATCATTGTGGTTTTGGAAAAGTACACATGGAATGATACCACTCCATCATTTGGTGTCCAACCATGTCCAGGTACCCTAGCAACATGCTGGGATTCAACCGTAGCATGCATTCTACCACCTGTTTGAAATATGCTGCATCACCACACCCAATTGGATGTGTGTGTATGAGTGTGCATCACTGTGGTTTTGGAAAAGTACACATGGAATGATGGCACTCTAGCATGTGGTGTCCAACCATGTCTAGGAACCATAGCATCATGCTAGGATTAAACCGCAATATGCATTCTACCACCAGTTTGAAAGATACTGCATCACGACACCCACTTGGATGTGTCTATATGAGTGTGCATTATTGTGGTTTTGGAAAAGTACACATGCAATGATACCACTCTAGCATTTGGTGTACAACCATGTACAGGTACCCTAGCAACATGTTGGGATTCAACCGCAGCATGCATTCTACCACTAGTTTGAAAGATGTTACATGACCACACCCACTTGAATGTGTGTGTGTATGAGTGTGCATAATTGTGGTTTTGGATAAGGACACATGGAATGATGCCACTCCAACATGTGGTGTCCAACCATGTCTAGGAACCCTAACAGCATGCTTTGATTCAACCGTAGCATGCATTCTACCACCAGTTTAAAAGATGCTACATCGCCACACCCACTTGAATGTGTGTGTATGAGTGTGCATCATTGTGGTTTTGTAATAGTACACATGGAATGATGCCACTCCAGCATGTGGTGTCCAACCATGTCTAGGAACCCTACAAGCATGCTGGGATTCAACCACAACATGCATTCTACCACCAGTTTGAAATATGCTGCATCACCACACCCACTTGGATGTGTGTGTGTATGAGTGTGCATCATTGTGGTTTTTGAAATGTATATATGGAATAATTTCACTCCAGCATGTGGTATCCAACCATGTCCGGGAACCCTAGCAGCATGCTGGGATTCTATCGCAGCATGCATTCTACAAGCAGTTTGAAAGATGCTACATCACCACACCCACTTGGATGTGTGTGTGCGTATGAGTGTGCATCATTTTGGTTTTGGAAAAGTACGCATGGAATTATGCCACTCTAGCATGTGGTGTCCAACCATGTCCAGGAAGCCTATCAGCATGCTAGGATTCAACCGTAGCATGCATTCTACCACCAGTTTGAAAGATGCTGCATCACCACACCCACTTGGATGTGTGTATATGAGTGTGAATAATTGGGGTTTTGGAAAAGTACACATGGAATGATACCACTCCAACATGTGGTGTCCAACCATGTCCATGAACCCTAGCAGCATGCTGGGATTCAACTGTAGCATGCATCCACCACCAGTTTGAAAGATGCTGCATCACCACACCCACTTGGATGTGTGTGTGTACGAGTGTGCATCATTGTGGTTTTGCAAAAGTACACATGGAATGATGCCACTCTAGCATGTGGTGTCCAACCATGTCCAGGAACCCTAGCAACATGCTGGGATTCAACTTCAGCATGCATTCTACCACCAGTTTGAAAGATCCTGCATCACCACACCCACTTGGATGTGTGTGTATGAGTGTGCATCATTGTGGTTTTGTAAATGTACACATGGAATGATGCCACTCCAGCATGTGGTGTCCAACCATGTCCAGGAACCCTAGCAGCATGCTGGGATTCAACCGTAGCATGTATTCTACCACCAGTTTGAAAGATGCTCCATCACCACAACCACTTGGATGTCTGTGTGTGTATGAGTGTGCATCATTATGGTTTTGTAATAGTACACATGGAATGGTGCCACTCCAGAATGTGGTGTCCAACCATGTCCACGAACTCTAGCACCATGCTGGGATTCAACCGCAGCATGCATTCTACCACCAGTTTGAAAGATGTTGCATGACCACACCCACTTGGATGTGTGTATGAGTGTGTATCATTGTGGTTTTGGAAAATTACACATGGAATGATGCCACTCCAGCATGTGGTGTCCAACCATGTCCAGGAACCCTAGCAGCATGCTAGGATTCAACCGTAGCATGCATTCTACCACGAGTTTGAAAGATGCTGCATCACCACAGCCACTTGGATGTGTGTGTACGAGTGTGCATCATTGGGGTTTTGGAAAAGTACACATGGAATGATACCACTCCAACATGTGGTGTCCAACCATTTCCTCGAACCCTAGTAGCATGCTGGGATTCAACTACAACATGCATTGTACCACCAGTTTGAAAGATGCTGCATCACCACACCCATTTGGATGTGTGTGTATGAGTGTGCATCATTGTGGTTCTCCAGCATGTGGTGTCCAACCATGTCAAGGAAACCTAGCAGCATGCTAGGATTCAACCATAGCATGCATTCTACCACCAGTTTGAAAGATGCTGCATCACCACACCCACTTGGATGTATGTGTGTGTATGAGTGTGCATCATTGTGGTTTTGGAAAAGTACACATGGAATGTTGCCACTCCAGCATGTGGTGCCCAACCATGTCCACGAACTCTAGCACCATGCTGGGATTCAACCGCAGCATGCATTCTACCACCAGTTTGAAAGATGTTGCATCACCACACCCACTTGGATGTGTGTATGAGTGTGTATCATTGTGGTTTTGGAAAAGTACACATGGAATGATGCCACTCCAGCATGTGGTGTCCAACCACGTCCAGGAACCCTAGCAGCATGCTAGGATTCAACCGTAGCATGCATTATACCACCAGCTTGAAAGATGCTGCATCACCACAGCCACTTGGATGTGTGTGTACGAGTGTGCATCATAGGGGTTTTGCAAAAGTACACATGGAATGATACCACTCCAACATGTGGTGTCCAACCATTTCCTCGAACCCTAGCAGCATGCTGGGATTCAACTACAACATGCATTGTACCACCAGTTTGAAAGATGCTGCATCACCACACCCATTTGGATGTGTGTGTATGAGTGTGCATCATTGTGGTTCTCCAGCATGTGGTGTCCAACCATGTCTAGGAAACCTATTAGCATGCTAGGATTCAACCGTAGCATGCATTCTACCACCAGTTTGAAAGATGCTGCATCACCACACCCACTTGGATGTATGTGTGTGTATGAGTGTGCATCATTGTGGTTTTGGAAAAGTACACATGGAATGTTGCCACTCCAGCATGTGGTGTCCAACCATGTCCAGGAACCCTAGAAGCATGTTGGGATTCAATTGCATCATGCATTCTACCACCAATTTGAAAGATGCTGCATCACCACAACCACATCGATGTGTGTATGTTTGTATGAGTGTGCATCACTGTGGTTTTTGAAAAGTACACATGGAATGATACCACGCCAGCATGTGTGACCAACCATGTCCACGAACCCTAGCAGCATGGTGGGATTCAACTGCAGCATGCATTCTACCACCAGTTTGAAAGATGCTGCATGACCACACCCACTTGAATGTGTGTGTGTATGAGTGTGCATCATTGTGGTTTTGGATAAGTACACATGGAATGATGCCACTCCAACATGTGGTGTCCAACCATGTCAAGGAACCCTAACAACATGCTTTGATTCAACCGTAGCAAGCATTCTACCACCAGTTTGAAAGATGCTGCATCGCCACACCCACTTGAATGGGTGTGTATGAGTGTTCATCATTGTGATTTTGGAGAAGTACACATGGAATGATGGCACTCCAGCATGTGGTGTCGAACCAAGTCCAGGAAGCCTACAAGCATGCTAGGATTCAACCACAGCATGCATTCTACCACCAGTTTGATATATGCTGCATCACCACACCCACTTGGATGTGTGTGTATGAGTATGCATCATTGTGGTTTTGGAAATGTATATATGGAATAATTCCACTCCAGCATGTGGTGTCCAACCATGTCCGGGAACCCTAGCAGCATGCTAGGATTCTATTGCAGCATGCATTCTACAACCAGTTTGAAAGAAGCTACATCACCACACCCACTTGGATGTGTGTGTGCGTATGAGTGTGCATCATTGTGGTTTTGGAAAAGTACACATGGAATGATGCCACTCTAGCATGTGGTGTCCAACCATGTCCAGGAACCCTAGCAGCATGCTGGGATTCAACTGTAGCATGCATTCTACCACCAGTTTGAAAGATGCTACATCACCACACCCATTTGGATGTGTGTCTGTATGAGTGTGCATCATTGTGGTTTTGGAAAAGTACACATGGAATGATGCCACTCCAGCATGTGGTGTCCAACCATGTCCAGGAACCCTAGCAACATGCTGGGATTCAACTTCAGCATGCATTCTACCACCAGTTTGAAAGATCCTGCATCACCACACCCACTTGGATGTGTGTGTATGAATGTGCATCATTGTGGTTTTGGAAAAGTACACATGGAATGATGCCACTCCAGCATGTGGTGTCCAACCATGTCCAGGAACCCTAGCAACATGCTGGGATTCAACCGTAGCATCTATTCTACCACCAGTTTGACAGATGCTGCATCACACACCCACTTGGATGTGTGTGTGTGTGTGTATGAGTGTGTATCATTGTGGTTTTGGAAAAGTACACATGGAATGATGCCACTCCAGCATGTGTTGTCCAACCATGTCTAGGAACCCTAGCAGCATGCTAGGATTCAACCGTAGCATGCATTCTACCACCAGTTTGAAAGATGCTGCATCACCACAGCCACTTGGATGTGTGTGTGCGTATGAGTGTGCATCATTGTGGTTTTGAAAAAGTACACATGGAATGATGCCACTCTAGCATGTGGTGTCCAACCATGTCCAGGAAGCCTAGCAGCATGCTGGGATTCAATCGTAGCATGCATTCTACCACCAGTTTGAAAGATGCTGCATCACCACACCCACTTGGATGTGTGTATATTAGTGTGCATCCTTGGGGTTTTGGAAAAGTACACATGGACTGATACCACTCCAACATGTGGTGTCCAACCATGTCCATGAACCCTAGCAGCATGCTGGGATTCAACTGCAGCATGCATCCACCACCAGTTTGAAAGATGCTGCATCACCACACCCACTTGGATGTGTGTGTATGAGTGTGCATCATTGTGGTTTTCGAAAAGTACACATGGAATGATGCCACTCCAGCATGTGGTGTCCAACCATGTCTAGGAACCCTAGCAGTATGCTAGGATTCAACCGTAGCGTGCATTCTACCACCAGTTTGAAAGATGCTGCATCACCACAGCCACTTGGATGTGTGTGTATGAGTGTGCATCATTGGGGTTTTGGAAAAGTACACATGTAATGATACCACTCCAACATGTGGTGTCCAACCATGTCCACGAACCCTAGCAGCATGATGGGATTGAACTACATCATGCATTCTACCACCAGTTTGAAAGATGCTGCATGACCACACCCACTTGGATGTGTGTGTATGAGTGTGCATTATTGTGGTTTGGAAAAGTACACATGGAATGATGCCACTCCAGCATGTGGTGTCCAACCATGTCCAGGAAACCTAGCAGCATGCTGGGATTCAACCGTAGCATGCATTCTACCACCAGTTTGAAAGATGTTGCATCACCATACCCACTTGGATGTATGTGTGTGTGTATGAGTGTGCATCATTGTGGTTTTGGAAAAGTACACATGGAATGATGCCACTCTAGCATGTGGTCTCCAACCATGTCCAGGAACGCTAGAAGCATGCTGGGATTCAACTGCATCATGCATTCTACCACCAGTTTGAAAGATGTTGCATCACCACAACCACTTGGATGTGTGTATGTTCGTATGAGTGTGCATCATTATGGTTTTGGATAAGTACACATGGAATGATTCCACTCCAGCATGTAGTGTCCAACCATGTCCAGGAACCCTAACAACATGCTTTGATTCAACCGTAGCAGGAATTCTACCACCAGTTTGAAAGATGCTACATTGCCACACCCACTTGAATGTGTGAATGAGTGTTCATCATTGTGGTTTTGGAAATGTATAGATGGAATAATTCCACTCTAGCATGTGGTGTCCAACCATGTCCGGGAAACCTAGCAGCATGCTGGGATTCTATCGGAGCATTCATTCTACAACCAGTTTGAAAGATGCTACATCACCACACACACTTAGATGTGTGTTTGTGTATGAGTGTGCATCATTGTGGTTTTGGAAAAGTACACATGGAATGATGCCACTCTAGAATGTGGTGTCCAACCATGTCCAGGAACCCTAGAAGCATGCTGGGATTCAATTGCATCATGCATTCCACCACCAGTTTGAAAGATGTTGCATCACCACAACCACTTGGATGTGTGTATGTTTGTATGAGTGTGCATAATTGTGGTTTTTGAAAAGTACACATGGAATGATACCACTCCAGCATGTGGTGTCCAACCATGTCCACGAACCCTAGCAGCATGGTGTGATTCAACCGCAGCATGCATTCTACCACTAGTTTGAAAGATGTTACATGACCACACCCACTTGAATGTGTGTGTGTATGAGTGTGCATAATTGTGGTTTTGGATAAGGACACATGGAATGATGCCACTCCAACATGTGGTGTCCAACCATGTCTAGGAACCCTAACAGCATGCTTTGATTCAACCGTAGCAGGCATTCTACCACCAGTTTAAAAGATGCTACATCGCCACACCAACTTGAATGTGTGTGTATGAGTGTGCATCATTGTGGTTTTGGAGAAGTACACATGGAATGATGCCACTCCAGCATGTGGTGTCCAACCATGTCTAGGAACCCTACAAGCATGCTGGGATTCAACCACAACATGCATTCTACCACCAGTTTGAAATATGCTGCATCACCACACCCACTTGGATGTGTGTGTGTATGAGTGTGCATCATTGTGGTTTTTGAAATGTATATATGGAATAATTTCACTCCAGCATGTGGTATCCAACCATGTCCGGGAACCCTAGCACCATGTTGGGATTCTATTGCAGCATGCATTCTACAAGCAGTTTGAAAGATGCTACATCACCACACCCACTTGGATGTGTGTGTGCGTATGAGTGTGCATCATTGTGGTTTTGGAAAAGTACGCATGGAATTATGCCACTCTAGCATGTGGTGTCCAACCATGTCCAGGAAGCCTATCAGCATGCTAGGATTCAACCGTAGCATGCGTTCTACCACCAGTTTGAAAGATGCTGCATCACCACACCCACTTGGATGTGTGTATATGAGTGTGAATAATTGGGGTTTTGGAAAAGTACACATGGAATGATACCACTCCAACATGTGGTGTCCAACCATGTCCATGAACCCTAGTAGCATGCTGTGATTCAACTGTAGCATGCATCCACCACCAGTTTGAAAGATGCTGCATCACCACACCCACTTGGATGTGTGTGTGTATGAGTGTGCATCATTGTGGTTTTCGAAAAGTACACATGGAATGATGCCACTCCAGCATGTCATGTCCAACCATGTCTAGGAACCCTAGCAGCATGTTGGGATTCAATCGTAGCATGCATTCTACCACCAGTTTGAAAGATGCCACATCACCACAGCCACTTGGATGTGTGTGTATGAGTGTGCATCATTGGGGTTTTGGAAAAGTACACATGGAATGATACCACTCCAACATGTGGTGTCCAACCATGTCCACGAACCCTAGCAGCATGCTGGGATTAAACTACAGCATGCATTCTACCACCAGTTTGAAAGATGCTGCTTGACCACACCCACTTGGATGTGTGTGTATGAGTGTGCATCATTGTGGTTTTGGAAAGGTACACATGGAATGATGCCACTCTAGCATGTGGTGTCCAACCATGTCCAGGAACCCTAGAAGCATGCTGGGATTCAACTGCATCATGCATTCTACCACCAGTTTCAAAGATGCTGCATCACCACAACCACTTGGATGTGTGTATGTTCGTATGAGTGTGCATCATTATGGTTTTGGATAAGTACAAATGGAATGATGCTACTCCAGCATGTGGAGTCCAACCATGTCCAGGAACCCTAACAACATGCTTTGATTCAACCGTAGTAGGCATTCTACCACCAGTTTGAAAGATGCTGCATTGCCACACCCACTTGAATGTGTGTGTATGAGTGTTCATAATTGTGGTTTTGGAAATGTATAGATGGAATAATTCCACTCCAGCATGTGGTGTCCAACCATGTTCGAGAAACCTAGCAGCATGCTAGGATTCTATCGCAGCATTCATTCTACAACTAGTTTGAAAGATGCTACATCACCACACCCACTTGGATGTGTTTGTGTGTATGAGTGTGCATCATTGTGGTTTTGGAAAAGTACACATGGAATGATGCCACTCTAGAATGTGGTGTCCAACCATGTCCATGAAGCCTAGCAGCATGCTGGGATTCAACCGTAGCATGCATTCTACCACTAGTTTGAAAGATGCTACATCACAACACCCACTTGGATGTGTGTGTATGAGTGTGCATAATTGTGGTTTTGGAAAAGTACACATGGAATGATGCCACTCTAGCATGTGGTGTCCAACCATGTCTAGGAACCCTAGAAGCATGCTGGGATTCAACCGCATCATGCATTCTACCACCAGTTTGAAAGATGCTGCATCACCACACCCACTTGGATGTGTGTATGTGTGTATGAGTGTGCATCATTGTTGCTTTGGAAAAGTACACATGGAATGATACCACTCCAGCACGTGGTGTCCAACCATGTCCACGAACCCTAGCACCATGGTGCGATTCAACCGCAGCATGCATTCTACCACCAGTTTGAAAGATGCTACATCACCACACCCACTTGGATGTGTGTGTATGACTGTGCATAATTGTGGTTTTGGATAAGTACACATGGAATGATGCCACTCTAGCATGTGGTGTCCAACCATGTCCAGGAACCCTACAAGCATGCTAGGATTCAACCGCATCATGCATTCTACCACCAGTTTGAAAGATGCTGCATCACCACACCCACTTGGATGTGTGTGTGTATGAGTGTGCATTATTGTGGTTTTGGAAAAGTACACATGGAATGATACCGCTTCAGCATGTGGTGTCCAACCATGTCCAGGAACTCTAGCAACATGCTGGGATTCAATCGCAGCATGCATTCTACCACCAGTTTGAAATATACTGCATCACCACACCCAATTAGATGTGTGTGTGTATGAGTGTGCATCATTGTGGTTTTGGAAAAGTACACAAGAAATGATGCAGCTCCAGCATGTGGTGTTCTACCATGTCCAGGAACCCTAGCATCATGATGGGATTCAACAGCAATATGCATTCTACCACCAGTTTGAAAGATGCTGCATCACCACACCAACTTGGATGTGTCTGTATGAGTGTGCATTATTAGGGTTTTGGAAAAGTACACATGGAATGATACCACTCCAACATGTGGTGTCCAACCATGGCCAAGAACCCTAGTAGCATGCTGGGATTCAACTGAACCATGCATTCTACCACCAGTTTGAAAGATGCTGCATCACCACACCCACTTGGATGTGTGTGTATGAGTGTGCATCATTGTGGTTTTGGAAAAGTACACATGGAATGATGCCACTCTAGCATGTTGTAACAACCTCGGACCCTACGCTCTAAGTTCAAGCCTGGATGAACCAAAAGTGGTTAAGGGTTTTACAGCGGGGCCCAGGGCCACCCACGTGTAGGCCCATCGACCGCCCTAATTACTTCCAAGAACATAGGGACAAGAGCGAGCGGCGTAGGCAACAGGCGAAGAGATCAAATACCTACACAAGTGAGTATGTATGCAAGCTACCTTACAACAGTTCTCAAAGCCATACCATCTAAAAGAAAAAGAAATATTGCAACGCCATACAGCAAGATCCAAATATCCTAGATAGAAATAATAGTGTAGGATATCTCCTCATACATCAATCAACAGAATATCAAGCGGAAGCGGGAAACAAGATCCGAGTACGGATAAAAAGCAAATCGGCATAAGATGCCACATAACTAAGCACATCCCGCCCACAGATCTCACGGATCCCCATCCCCAGAATCTCTACACCGAGTGATTGTTGCCAACATCATCTGTCTCCACCCAAAGATCCATCTTGCGAATACACCTGTTCATCTGAATCAAACAATTTATCGTGTGAGACCCTAGGGGTACTCAGCAAGTCTTTATGCCTCTAAAGGGGACATATACCTGGGGTGACGCAATTGCAGCAAAAGATAAAACTAACAAGACAATAGATACTCGCTAACAATCCGCCTAACCAATGATAGACGGATGTCCGTTAATTAGGAACAAAAGTTATAACAGTATAAAGTAATAGATCCATCCTCCTTCTCGCTTACCAACGAGAAAGCGGACGAACAACCCATCCGTTGGCAGTTTTATTAATCATTCCATGAATATTGCACTATTTACTAGTCAGATATTTAGTCAAATTAAATACCGCTACTTTAGTTATACTTGTCTATGATCGAGAAACTGTGCTCCAAGTCGTCCATAACCGTGGACACGGCTTTCAGAAAGATTTACCCTGCAGGGGTGCACAAATAGCAACACACACACGATCGACCTCAGAAAAACCAAATCAAAACCCAACGAGGCTTTCACGACAAAGCAATCACAGGATTCATAAATCATTTCAGGGGGCCACCCCAATAAGCTACCCGCAACGTGGCCGGCTCCGAGACGGACCCAGGATTTGCAAGAACGGCTGTAAATGACTAGGAACCCGAAAGTGTGACTGGGCTTGTCGATACCGCGAAATCAGGCCGCGATTCAAAACAGTACAGGTGCTCCACGCACAATCGTAAATAAAGTGGTAAAGCATGGCATAAGTACAGGATAGTAATAAAGCCACAAACTACTTTGTGGCCCCAAGAAATAAAGTGCAAATCAAGCTCATGTAAAGGGGGATTCATAGAGTCTCCCGTATGTGGATAGTGCGAATAGTCAAGGAACAGGTATCAAGTACTCGGGGTCCTACAGGACACAAGTGAGCATGAAAAACCAAATAACAGATATTGCCCACCGGTGCCTCTTTCATTAGTTATCCCATTACTACTCAGGTTAAGTTGTTTAGGTACCTCGTTATCCACCAGACACTCACAAACCCTACACATGCAATTCTATGACTCGCAGGGCTCAAGCAACTCCTGTAGTAATGGTTCATAGGATGGAGGAACAAGCTTCGGTGGGGTCTAAAAGTAAAGGCCATGTAATACTTGGGATTCAGTTTAATGCAATCGCGACTCAATGATGCAAGAATAAGATAGAAGCAATAGGTACTATATGTATGCAAGCATGTGGTAGTGCTTGCCTGGTAGCCCAGTTGAAGCGAGAGATGGATCTGGGTAGTACTCCTGGGATTCCTGATAATTCCCCTGCTCAGCGTCTATCCGAGAAGAACCAAACAAACAACGCCAACATAAATATAATGCGCAAACATATAAATACAATGCGACAAGCAAACAAGCATGCCATGATGAACGATGCACAAATTACATGGCATAACATAGCATGGCATGGGTGAGGTGTGGAGTACAAGAATAAAGCATTTTATTAAGTTTTTAGTCATGTTTTGCTCCCATAAACAGTTCCGATTATCTAATATTTATATGATGCATGCTGCAATTCATATCATGGAATGCATAGTTAGAACGGGCTCGTCGTGCTGATCGATTTAGACATATTATGTTTCAAATTTGGAGTTATAGAATTAAAGTTATTAATTAATTGAGAAAAGGCATTTATTGCAAAATTTATTCATCTCAAAAATTTAAATTAGTCAAACATTATTTTAGATAGCATATTTGAAATCCTCATATTTTTCTGATTCAAAAACATATATTATTTGAAAGTGTGAGGTTTCCAAGAAAATAAAAATAAAAATAATGTCCAGAAGCCAGGTCCCAGTTTGGCAATTACAAATATAGGATCAGGGCATTTTTGTTAAGTTCCTAACTGAACTTGCTGTGCTGAAGCTATTTCTATAGCTGATAGTGGTTACGGTTCAGAACACAGAAACGAAAACAAAGCTTAAAAAGGGGAGATTATTCACAAGCACTAGTAGTTGCACCATGGATCTCAACGATGGAACTCACAAGGGACACTATGCAAACAGGTTTTGAAGAGATATGGCACGGGACTGTTTTAATTGAATCAAAGTCGGAAAACTGAAATTGACAAACTAAATATTGCCGAAAGACAGCTTCAGGTGTGTGTTCTTCAGGGACAAAAAAAGAGGAGTAATTAAAAAGGAAAACCCAAGATTAACTTCAGCCGACATGGGATTTGATCCCTTTACTAGAAGATTGGAAGCGCGTAAGGTTTTGGCTACCATGCTACACTCAGACTTATGTACAAGAGCTAGCGTGATCTCTTTTTAATTGGATCAAGTCCGGAAAAAAAACAGAAACTGACGAGCTCGACTCTCAATCTTTTTAGGGAGTTCACAGCGCTGATTCAGCTCGTCGATTCGAACATGCGGAAGCAGGGTGTGGAAATGCAGTGGGTTCACAAAATAAAGCAAGAGGGTAGCAGAAAAAACAACAACAGCCAGACATGGACGAGCTGCCGTGATGGGTTGATCTCTAGCCTGCTGTGTTGAAGCACAGGAAGGAAACCAATTGAGCTAAACTATTGTGGTGTTAGAAAAAGGCGTGGGTTTAATTTAAACGAATCCCAGCCGGAGTTGCTTAACCGAAACGTAGCTGTGTTCGTTTCAGAAGAAACTGAAGCTGAGCAAACACTCGGCTCTGAACTTTAGACATGAGACACGCGTGGCGGACAGACAGCCACCGGCGACGGCGAGCTGGGTCGGTCTAGGACGGGAAAAAAAGGGGAATCAGGAGATAAGCTCACCGTGAGCCGATTTGTGACGACGGTGTGGCCGGAGGTTGGGGCGGCGTTACTACAGCGAGGTGCTCGGCATAGACAACGATGCCGACGGGAAGCAGTACTGGGCTGGTCCAGCTCCTCCCTCTGCAGCGCGTTCCACGCGAGAAACGAAGGGGAATATACTCCGCTACCTCGCGATCCCTGTCGACGGCGGCGGCGGCGCGAAGCATGCCAAGGTGGCGGCCATGGAGGTGGGCGGTGGGAGAAATTCAGAGGGGAAAGAGGTGAGCTAGGTTTTCAAGGGGGGCTCGCTGCAGGAAAAAAACGAGAGGACGACCCAATTGCTGCGCGGGTGAACGGCTCGGCCAGCTGCGCTCGGGAAGCTCCGGTCGGAGTAAAGCAAGCGTGCAGCGGCTCGGTGACGCGCTCGGGATGGACTTCGGGAGAGCGGGAGGCGACTCCCGGATGGTTTGATCCCAACGCTGGTGGACGCGCGGGGCTGGGCTAGCGGCTGCTCTCCGCTTGTGCTCTTTATTGAACCTGAACGTTGTTGTTGCCTGCTAGCTGAACAAAGACAGAACTGCTGCTGTTGTTTGATTTGCCCAGATTTTGCAAAGGAGGAATCAAAGTTTGCACCAGATTTAAAACATTTGGAACCGAGAGATGTAGCATAATATGAAAACAGCCAGCGTGCATATGTGTCACCAATTGGCATGACTGCAGGAAAAGAAAAGAAAAAAGGAAGGAGGGATAGGCATAAGAGAATTTGGATAGCAGCCAAAATAATTTCTAGCAAAAAAACATTTTGTTGTCTTATCCAACAAAACAAGAAGATGTCACGGATTGGGGAGATAGAGTAAAATAACCCACATAGGAATAGCAAGATTTGTAGTGTGTAAGAAAAACACATGAGCATGAATATATAAAGGAGTAAGATTTAACACATGATGCCAGGAGGAAAAAGGCCTGACAACCAGAACATGCCCATGTGTGAAAGAGTGAAACCATGCAAATATATAGGTGAGCTAGAATTAAATACCAAGAACAATAGAAGATGCCCACATACATATGTATGGTTGAATTGGAGATGGCACAAGAAGAATGGATGTTGTCTAGTTAGTGAGATGGAAGGATTTACAAGAGCGATGCCCTCAACTCATATCAGGCATAAAGCAATATATCAAGAACCAACTACAATATATCAAGAAGCAAATACAATTAATAACTAAACAAGTGCATATGGGATAAAAACCAAATAGAAGTGTTTTATATGATGCTCAAATGCAATGTGGCATAATGCCCTGAGCATGATATAATTATGATGCAACAATTATATGTAGGAAGTAGCATTTTATTATTAGACCATGTAGCATTACAGATGTTAGACAGATGGGATGCTACAACTCTCCCCTACTAAACAGGAATCTCGCCCCGAGATTCTAGGAATAAGAAGAAGACACGAAGAGGGTAGGATACTTGGCACGGAGGTCATCCTTGCGTTCCCAAGTGGCTTCATCAACAGAATGGTGCGACCACTGCACCTTGCAGAACTTGATAGACTTGTTGCGAGTCTTTCTTTCTGAGACTTCTAGGATTTTTGTGGGGTGTTCTTGATAAGACAGATCTTCTTGGAGATTGATAAGCTCATGGTCCACGGTCCTGCCGGGATCCTTGAAGCACTTCGTGAGTTGGGAGATATGGAAAACATCATGGACCTTGAGTTTTTCAGGGAGCTCAAGAGCATAAGCAACTTCTCCTCTTCTTCCACGAACTTTGAAAGGACCGATGTATCTAGGAGCCATCTTTCCTTTGATACCAAACCGGTGTGTGCCTCTTATGGGAGTGACACGAAGGTAAACAAGATCACCAGGGACATACTCCATGTCCGTGTGCTTTCTGTCATAGTTGCTCTTCTGGCGACTTTGAGCAACCTTCAGGTTTTCGAGAATGATGTGAACCTTCTCCTCCGCTTGAGTTACAATGTCGGGGCCAAACAATGTTCTTTCACCTGCGCCCGACCAACTAATCAGAGTTCTGCATTTGTGGAGAGAACCTCAAATGGTGCCATCTTTAGACTCTTATGGAAGCTGTTGTTGTAAGAGAACTCATCATAAGGAAGGCATTCTTCCCACTTCATGCCGAAAGAGATGACGCAAGCATGGAGCATATCTTCCAGAATCTGATTGATCCTTTCCACTTGTCCTTGCGACTGAGGGTGATAAGCAGTGCTGAAGTTCAACCTTGTTCCCAAAGCATTTTGGAAACTTCCCCAGAACTTGGAAGTGAAGATGCTTCCACGGTCTGAACTGATCTCAAGAGGAATCCCATACAGAGAGACAATTTTGTTGATATAGAGCTCAGCCAACTGAATTGCTGAAATTGTTTCCTTGACGGGAAAGAAGTGAGCCACTTTAGAAAGCCTGTCGATGACAACAAAGATTGCATTGTTGCCTTTCTACGACCTTGGAAACCCAGTGATGAAGTCCATCTCTACTTTCTCCCATTTCCATTCCGGAGGCTTCAATGGCTGTAGAAGACCGAAAGGTTTCTGATGGATAGCTTTAACTTTGCGGCAGACATCACACTCCGAGACATACTTGGCACAATATCGTTTCAACCCAGGTCACCAATACTGTGTTTTCAAGTCCATGTACATCTTAGTGCTGCCAGGGTGGATAGAAAGAACAGAATCATGAGCTTCTTTAAGAACTTGCTCTCTCAAACCCGGATACTTCGGAACGAACATCCGGTGCTTAAAGAATAGGGTGCCTTGGTCGTCAAGGTGGAAAGGTTCATACTTCGGAAGCTAAATCTTGGAGATGATGTTTTTAGTGTACGGATCACCAAGTTGAATGGAGCGAACTTTTTCTTCCAAGAGAAGGGTTGCCAGAAGATTCATAAGATACCCTTGATCCACAATTTCAAGGTTGAGTTGGCGGAATTCCTCACACAAGAGAGGCTGTTGTTCTTCCACCATGAGGTTGTTGACATAAGCTTTTCGGCTGAGAGCATCGGCCATGACATTAGCTTTGCCAGGAGTGTAGTTGATGGAAAGATCAAAGTCGTTGATGGTTTCAATCCATCTCCTTTGGCAAAGGTTGAGGTCCGGTTGAGTGAAGATATACTTTAGGCTTTTGTGGTCAGAAAAGATCTCACAATGGTTTCCAAGTAAGTAGTGCCTCCATACTTTCAAGGAGAAGACAACCGCTGCAAGTTCAAGATCATGTGTTGGATAGTTGAGCTCATGAGTTTTCAACTGACAGGAAGCATAAGCAACGACTTGCTTTTCTTGCATGAGGACCGCACCCAATCCTTGCAATGAGGCGTCACAGAATATCTGGAAAGGCTTTGATGTATCTGGAGGAATCAAGACTGGTGTGGAAGTGAGCTTCTCTTTGAGTGTTTCAAAGCTAGCTTGACATGTAGGAGACCAAAGGTATTTCTTGCCTTTTTTGAGGAGATCGGTAAGAAGCTTCGCAATCTTCGAGAAGTTCTGAACGAAGCGACGACAATAACTAGCCAAACCAAGGAAACTCCGGACTTCTTTGACATTTTTGGGTGGAAGCCACTCAACAATTGTCCGAACAGTTTCTGGGTTAACGGCAATGCCCTTAGTAGAGATGACGTGACCCAGATAGGTGACTTCAGGCAGCCAGAACTCACACTTGGAGAACTTTGCATACAGGCGGTTCTCACGAAGCATGTTTAGGACACCCCGAAGGTGTTCTTCATGTTCTTCCTTTGACTTAGAATAGAATAGAATGTCATCCAGATAGACCACGACGAACTTATCAAGATACTCCATGAAAACCGAGTTCATAAGCCTCGAGAAGGTGGTAGGTGCATTGGTGAGACCGAAAGACATGACCGTGTACTCATACAGGCCATAGCGGGTGGTGAAAGCTGTTTTGGGAACATCTTCCTTGCGAATCTTGATTTGATGATATCCACTTCTCAAGTCAAGCTTAGAGAATACCATAGCTCCAGCTAGCTGATCGAAGAGATCATTAATCCGCAGAAGGGGATATCTATTCTTGATGGTTTTAGCATTGAGAGCCCGATAGTCAACACAAATTCTATCAGTCCGGTCTCGCTTCTTCACAAAGATGGTTGGGCTGCCCCAAGAGGAAGTGCTATGCTGAATGAAACCCAACTTCTCTTTTTCATCAAGCTGACATTTGAGTTCGGCCAACTCTGCTGGACCCATTTTATAAGGCCGCTTGGAGATAGGAGCGGTTCCAGGTTCAAGCTCAATCACAAACTCGACCTCTCCGTCAGGAGGCATACCTGGTAACTCTTCAGGAAAAACATCTGGGAACTCACAGACCACCAGAACATTTTGCAAGGCTTCCATAACATCAATGTCTTGGACACCCAAAGAGTAGAGTTGAATAGAAGGAGTTTGCTTTGGAGAATAGACTATGTGGCCTTCAGGAATTTTCAAAGAAACCGAGTGTTCAGCACAATCAATCACAGCTTCATTTGCTTTCAACCAATCCATGCCCAATATGACATCAATATCCGAATTGCCCAATTCAATGAGGGATGCTGGAACAATTTGGTTGCGAATTTCAATTTGATTCCCATGGCTTATTTGAGAAGCCTTCATAGTTGTCCCCAGTGATTGCACCCTAAGAACCTTGTACAAGGATTGAATCGGAAGACCTTGTTGCTGAGAGAACCTCTGAGACACAAAAGAATGCGATGCACCAGTATCAAATAGCACTTTGCGTAAACCGAGTTAATGTAAAGCGTACCCAAAGACAACTCTGGTGCATGCTCGGCTTGAGTGACGTTGACACAGTTGGCACGAGCAACAGTGGACCCGGGCTTGGTGTTGATGTTGAGAGCCCGTGGTGGAGGTGCACGAACCATAGAAGAACTTGCTACAGGTCTTGAAGGTGGTGGAGGAAGAGCTTTGTTGTTCATGGGACAGCTCCAGTGTTGATGCCCAGTGTTCCCACAAGTGTAACAAGCACCAGGTGGACGTAGAGCAGCGTAGCCAGGGACTCCACCAGGCGCTCCAGGGTAGTTGTGGTTGTAGCCCCTAGAAGCAGCGTTGAAGGAGTTTGGTGGCCTTGCCGTGTAGCTTGAAGGTCTTGGTGGAGCCGGGAGCGGCGGTGCGGTATTAGGAACCCACACACGACGCTTAGAAGGAACTATCATAGATGAAGAGCTTGCTGCATCACGGCTGTGTTTCTTGGACTCCTCGAACACTTGCCTACTGGCTTTTTCTTGTAGAGCTGTATGTTGGAGTTCCAGAAAAGACCCCGGCATTGCATGAGTGATTGCATATTTGATAGATGCATTGAGCCCTTGCCTGAACCTCTTTTGTTTCTTCTTGTCATCAGAGATCTCATCACCACCATACCGAGAAAGATTCATGAAGTTTCTGATATAGGTATTGACATTGTCATTGCCCTGCTTGAGGCTGAGAAGCACTTCCTTCATCCTTTCCATGACAATTTCTGACAGGTATTGCTCTTTGAAAGCCCCAGTGAACTGCTCCCAACTAGGCTGAAAACCAGAGTGGTTTGCCTTCAGGTAATTCTCCCACCATAGAGCTGCGTCTCCCTTCAGAAGGTGAGTGGCACATTTTACCCATTCTTGCTCAGGAACATCAACAGTCATCAGCAACATTGACATCTCACGAAGCCAATCATCAGCATCCAGTGGCTGATCAGACACCTCAAAGTGGCACGGGTTAAACTTCAGAAAGCCCTTGATGTCTCCTCGCTTGGGAGGTGGAGGTAGCGGAACAAACTCATTCCTCCTGACACTTTCTTCAAAGCGTTGCTGGTTCTGTTGCATTGTTCCCAAGGCATTTGCAATACTTGCCAATGCATCCCCTAGTTCAGGTGGTATGTCCTCCTCAGTGCGGCGTGGTGGTGCCATCCTGGGATTGATATAAAACTCAAGTCAGTACCATAATGGAGAATAATAATAATCCAAAATAGTACCAAAATGGAATTAACCAAGATTCAGGATACAAATTACTAAGATGATATTAAAATATCAACAAAGTTCAAAGCACCTAGAAGATAGTAAGCATATCACACACGACTGAACAAGGAGTGTGGTACACAAAGCTACCAAAGAAAAATTTTCCGCAAATTTCGGCATTAAAATACCACTATCTGCGCAAAACCACTTAATGAATCAAGATTAGTAACTCTACCAATTCAATATATAAGAGCGAATGACAAAAGTAGTGGTATGGTCGCGACTCCATCCCGCACTCAAATCATTACTCCGCACATGAATAAGTAAAACACATATCCCAACTCTCTTCCTTCTTAAGATGAACCTAAAGATTAGCAACTATGGAAAACAAACACCCCAAACAAGATAGCGTTGGATAACAAAGAGTAAGACAGATCGCGTCAGTTTACAACGAATCAGATAGATCGCGTCGGTTTACAAAAGCCTGTCGGTATGGAATGTACCAACAGTTGATAACCAAAAGGCAGATAGCGATAAAAAGTTGGATGCAACAGATAGACAAGGAATTACACACACACACTCACACAACCTATGGTACTACGGAACCAAGAACACGTGAATCCTAGTTTGAATTTTAGAAGAGGATTGAAAACGTTACACTTCCTTACCAGAAAAGGGTGGGTGGGTGGGTAAGAAGAAAAATGGAAGCAGTCCTACTCTTTCGTTTTGTTTTTCCCTAGTATACATAACTACCAAAATATTTGCTAGACTGACAACGACCATTTGGCTGAGACCCTGAAGGGCGGGATGTCTCTGATACCAATTGTAACAACCTCAGACCCTACGCTCTAAGTTCAAGCCTGGATGAACCAAAAGTGGCTAAGGGTTTTACAGCGGGGCCCAGGGCCACCCACGTGTAGGCCCGTCGACCGCCCTAACCACTTCCAAGAACATCGACACAAGAGCGAGCGGCATAGGCAACAGGCGAAGAGATCAAATAAATACACAAGTGAGTATGTATGCAAGCTACCTTACAATAGTTCTCAGAGCCATACCATCTAAAAGAAAAAGAAATATTGCAACGCCATATGACAAGATCCAAATATCCTAGATATAAATAATAGTGTAGGATATCTCCTCATACATCAATCAACAGAGTATCAAGCGGAAGCGGGAAACAAGATCTGAGTACGGATAAGAAGCAAATCGGCATAAGATGCCACATAACTAAGCACATCCCGCCAACATATCTCACGGATCCTCATCCCCGGAATCTCTACACCGAGTGATTGTTGCCAACATCATCTATATCCTCCATCCAGTATCCATCTTGCGAATACACCTGTTCATCTGAATCAAACAATTTATCGTGTGAGACCCTAGGGGTACTCAGCAAGTCTTTATGCCTCTAAAGGGGACATATACCTGGGGTGACGCAATTGCAGCAAAAGATAAAACTAACAAGACTATAGATACTCGCTAACCATCCGCCTAACCAATGATAGATGGATGTCCGTTAATTAGGAACAATAGTTATAACAGTATAAAGTAACAGATCCATCCTCCTTCTCGCTTACCAACGAGAAAGCGGACGAACAACCCATCCATTGGCAGTTTTATTAATCATTCCATGAATATTGAACTATTTACTAGTCAGATATTTAGTCAAATTAAATACGGTACTTTAGTTATACTTGTCTATGATCGAGAAACTGTGCTCCAAGTCGTCCATAACCGTGGACACGGCTTTCAGAAAGATTTACCGTGCAGGGGTGCACAAATAGCAACACACACACGATCGACCTTAGAAAAACCAAATCAAAACCCAATGGGGCTTTCATGATAAAGCAATCACAGGATTCATAAATCATTTCAGGGGGCCACCCCAATAAGCTACCCGCAACGAAGTTGGCCGACTCCGAGACGGACCCAGGGTTTGCAAGAACGGCTGTAAACGACTGGGAACCCGAAAGTGTGACTGGGCTTGTCGATACCGCGAAATCGTGCCGCGGTCCAAAATAGTGTAGGTGCTCCACGCACAATCGTAAATAAAGCGGTAAAGCATGGCATAAGTACATGCTAGTACTAAAGCCCCAAACTACTTTGTGGCCCCAAGAAATAAAGTGCAAATCAAGCTCATGCAAAGGGGGATTCATAGAGTCTCCCGTATGTGGATAGTGCGAATAGTCAAGGAATAGGTATGAAGTACTCGGGGCCCTACGGGACACAAGTGAGCATGAAAAACCAAATAACAGATATTGCCCACCGGTGCCTCTTTCATTAGTTATCCTATTACTACTCAGGTTAAGTTGTTTAGGTACCTCGTTATCCACCAGACACTCCCAAACCCTACACATGCAATTCTACGACTCGCAAGGCTCAAGCAACTCTTGTAGTAATGGTTCATAGGATGGAGGAACAAGTTTCGGTGGGGTCTAAAAGTAAAGGCCATGCAATACATGGGATTCAGTTTAATGCAATCGCGACTCAATGCTGCAAGAATAAGATAGAAGAAATAGGTACTATATGTATGCAAGCATGTGGTAGTGCTTGCCTGGTACTCAGTTGAAGCGAGAGATGGATCTGGGTAGTACTCCTGGGATTCTTTATAATTCCCCTGCTCGGCGTCTATCCGAGAAGAACCAAACAAAGAATGCCAACATAAATATAATGCGCAAACATATAAATACAATGCGACAAGCAAACAAGCATGCCATGATGAATGATGCACAAATTACATGGCATAACATAGCATGGCATGGGTGAGGTGTGAAGTACAAGAATAAAGCATTTTTTTAAGTTTTTAGTCATGTTTTGCTCCCATAAACAGTTCTGATTATCTAATATTTATATGATGCATGCTGCAATTCATATCATGGAATGCATAGTTAGAACGGGCTCATCGCGCTGATCGATTTAGACATATTATTTGTCAAATTTGGAGTTATAGAATTAAAGTTATTAATTAATTGAGAAAAGGCATTTATTGCAAAATTTATTCATCTCGAAAATTTAAATTAGTCAAACATTATTTTGGATGGCATATTTGAAATCCTCATATTTTTCTGATTCAAAAACATATATTATTTGAAAGTGTGAGGTTTCCAAGAAAATAAAAATAAAAAAATGTCCAGAAGCCCGGTCCCAGTTTGGCAATTACAAATATAGGATCAGGGCATTTTTGTTAAGTTCCTAACTGAACTTGCTGTGCTGAAGCTATTTCTACAGCTGATAGTGGTTACGGTTCAGAACACAGAAACGAAAACAAAGCTTAAAAAGGGGAGATTATTCACAAGCACTAGTAGTTGCACCATGTATCTCAACGGTGGAACTCACAAGGGACACTATGCAAACAGGTTTTGAAGAGATATGGCACGGGACTGTTTTAATTGAATCAAAGTCATAAAACTGAAATTGACAAACTGAATATTGCCGAAAGACAGCTTCAGGTGTGTGTTCTTCAGGGACAAAAAAAAGAGGAGTAATTAAAAAGGAAAACCCAAGATTAACTTCAGCCGACATGGGATTTGATCCCTTTACTAGAAGATTGGAACCGCGTAAGGTTTTGGCTACCATGCTACACTCAGACTTATGTACAAGAGCTAGCATGATCTCTTTTTAATTGGATCAAGTCCGAAAAAAAAACAGAAACTGACGAGCTCGACTCTCAATCTTTTTAGGGAGTTCACAGCGCTGATTCAGCTCGACGATTCAGACAGGCGGAAGCAGGGTGTGGAACTGAGGTGGGTTCACAAAACAAAGCAAGAGGGTAGCAAAAAAAACAACAACAGCCAGACATGGACGAGCTGCCGTGATGGGTTGATCTCTAGCCTGCGGTGTTGAAGCACAGGAAGAAAACCAATTGAGCTAAACTATTGTGGTGTTAGAAAAAGGCATGGGTTTAATTTAAACGAATCCCAGCCGGAATCCCAGCCGGAGTTGCTTAACCGAAACGTAGCTGTGTTCGTTTCAGAAGAAACTGAAGCTTAGAACACTCGGCTCTGAACTTTAGACATGAGACGCGCGTGGCAGATAGACAGCCACCGGCGACGCGAGCTGGGTCGGTCTATGACGGGAAAAAAAAGGGGAATCAGGAGATAAGCTCACCGCGAGCCGATTTGCGACGAAGGTGTGGCCGAAGGAGGTTGGGGCAGCGTTACTGCGGCGAGGTGCTCAGCACAGACAACGATGCTGACGGGAAGCAGTATTGGGCTGGTCCAGCTCCTCCCTCTACAGCGTGTTCCACGCGGGAAACAAGGGGAATATACTCCGCTACCTCGCGGTCCCTGTCGACGGTGGCGGTGGCGCGAAGCATGCCAAGGTGGTGGCCATGGTGGTGGGCGGTGGGAGAAATTCAGAGGGGAAAGAGGTGAGCTAGGTTTTCAAGGGGGGCTCGCTGCAGGAAAAAAAGGAGAGGACGACCCAATTGTTGCGCAGGTGAACGGCTCGGCCAGCTGTGCTCGGGAAGCTCCGGTCAGAGTAAAGCAAGCGTGCAGCGGCTCGGTGACGTGCTCGGGATGGACTTGGGGAGAGCGGAGGCGACTCCCGGATGATTTGATCCCAACGCTGGTGGACGCACAGGGCTGGGCTAGCGGCTGCTCTCCGCTTGTGCTCTTTACTTAACCTGAACGTTGTTGTTGCCTGCTAGCTGAACAAAGACAGAACTGCTGCTGTTGTTTGATTTGCCCAGATTTTGCAAAGGAGGAATCAAACTTTGCACCAGATTTGAAACATTTGGAACCGAGAGATGTAGCATAATATGAAAACAGCCAGCGTGCATATGTGTCACCAATTGGCATGTCTGCAGGAAAAGAAAAGAAAAAGGAAGGAGGGATAGGCATAAGAGAATTTGGATAGCAGCCAAAATAATTTCTAGCAAAAAAATATTTTATTGTCCTATCAAACAAAACAAGAAGATGTCACAGATTGGGGAGATAGAGTAAAAGAAACCACATAGGAATAGCAAGATTTGTAGTGTGTAAGAAAAACACATGAGCATGAATATATAAAGGAGTAAGATTTAACACATGATGCCAGGAGGAAAAAGGCCTGACAACCAGAACATGCCCATGTGTGAAACAGTGAAACCATGCAAATATATAGGTGAGCTAGAATTAAATACCAAGAACAATAGAAGATGCCCACATACATATGTATGGTTGAATTGGAGATGGCACAAGAAGAAGGGATGTTGTCTAGTTAGTGAGATGGAAGGATTTACAAGAGCGATGCCCTCGACTCATATTGGGCATAAAGCAATATATCAAGAACCAACTACAATATATCAAGAAGCAAATATAATTAATAACTAAACAAGTGCATATGGGATAAAAGCCAATTAGAAGTGTTTTATATGATGCTCAAATGCAATGTGGCATGATGACATGAGCATGATATAATTATGATGCAACAATTATATGTAGGAAGTAGCATTTTATTATTAGACCATGTAGCATTACAGATGTTAGACAGATGGGATGCTACACATGTGGTGTCCAACCATGTCCAAGAACCCTAGCAGCATGCTGGGATTCAACCGTACATTGCATTCTACCACCAGTTTGAAAGACGCTGCATCACCACACCCATTTGGATGTGTGTGTATGAGTGTGCATCATTGTGGTTTTGGAAAAGTACACATGGAATGATGCCACTCTAGCATGTGGTGTCCAACCATGTCCAGGAACCCTAGCAACATGCTGAGATTCAACTTGAGCATGCATTCTACCACCAGTTTGGAAGATCCTGCATCACCACACCCACTTGGATGTGTGTGTATGAGTGTGCAGGATTGTGGTTTTGGAAAAGTACACATCGAATGATGCCACTCCAGCATGTGGTGTCCAACCATGTCGAGGAACCCTACCAGCATGCTGGGATGCAACCGTAGCATGTATTCTACCACCAGTTTGAAAGATGCTGCATCACCACACCCACTTGGATGTGTGTGTATGAGTGTGCATCATTGTGTTTTTGGAAAAGTACACATGGAATGATGCCACTCCAACATGTGGTGTCCAACCATGTCCAGGAACCCTAGCAACATGCTGGGATTCAACTTCAGCATGCATTCTACCACCAGTTTGAAAGATCCTGCATCACCACACCCACTTGGATGTGTGTGTATCAGTGTGCATCATTGTGGTTTTGGAAAACTACACATGGAATGATGCCACTCTAGCATGTGTTGTCCACCCATGTCTAGGAACCCTAGCAGCATGCTGGGATTCAACCGTACCATGCATTCTACCACCAGTTTGAAAGATGCTGCATCACCACACCTACTTGGATGTGTGTGTATGAGTGTGCAGGATTGTGGTTTTGGAAAAGTACACATGGAATGATGCCACTCCAGCATGTGGTGTCCAACCATGTCGAGGAACCCTACCAGCATGCTGGGATTCAACCGTAGCATGTATTCTACCACCAGTTTGAAAGATGCTGCATCACCACACCCACTTGGATGTGTGTGTATGAGTGTGCATCATTGTGTTTTTGGAAAAGTACACATGGAATGATGCCACTCCAACATGTGGTGTCCAACCATGTCTAGGAACCCTAGCAGCATGCTGGGATTCAACCGTAGCATGCATTCTACCACCAGTTTGAAAGATGCTGCATCACCACACCCACTTGGATGTGTGTGTATGAGTGTGCAGGATTGTGGTTTTGGAAAAGTACACATGGAATGATGCCACTCCAGCATGTGGTGTCCAACCATGTCGAGGAACCCTACCAGCATGCTGGGATTCAACCGTAGCATGTATTCTACCACCAGTTTGAAAGATGCTGCATCACCACACCCTCTTGGATGTGTGTGTATGAGTGTGCATCATTGTGTTTTTGGAAAAGTACACATGGAATGATGCCACTCCAACATGTGGTGTCCAACCATGTCCAGGAACTCTAGCAACATGCTGATTCAACTTCAAAGCATGCATTCTACCACCAGTTTGAAAGATCCTGCATCACCACACCCACTTGGATGTGTGTGTATCAGTGTGCATCATTGTGGTTTTGGAAAACTACACATGGAATGATGCCACTCTAGCATGTGTTGTCCACCCATGTCTAGGAACCCTAGCAGCATGCTGGGATTCAACCGTAGCATGCATTCTACCACCAGTTTGAAAGATGCTGCATCACCACACCCACTTGGATGTGTGTATGAGTGTGCATCATTGTGGTTTTGGAAAATTACACATGGAATGATGCCACTCCAACATGTGTTGTCCAACCATGTCCAGGAACCCTAGAAGCATGCTGGGATTCAACTGCATCATGCATTCTACCACCAGTTTGAAAGATGCTGCATCACCACACCCACTTGGATGTGTGTGTATAATTGTGCATAATTTGGGTTTTGGAAAAGTACACATGGAATGATACCATTCCAGCATGTGGTGTCCAACCATGTCCACGAACCCTAGCAGCATGGTGGGATTCAACCGCAACATGCATTCTACCACTAGTTTGAAAGATGCTGCCTCACCACACCCACTCGGATGTGTGTGTATGAGTGTGCATCATTATAGTTTTGGATAAGTACACATGGAATGATGCCACTTCAGCATGTGGTGTCCTACCATGTCCAGGAACCCTAGCAGCATGCTGGGATTCAACCGTAGCAGGCATTCTACCACCATTTTGAAAGATGCTGCATCGCCACACCCACTTGGATATGTGTGTATGAGTGTGCATCATTGTGGTTTTGGAAAAGTACACATGGAATGATGCCACTCCAGCATGTGGTGTCCAACCATGTCGAGGAACCCTACCAGCATGCTGGGATTCAACCGTAGCATGTATTCTACCACCAGTTTGAAAGATGCTGCATCACCACACCCTCTTGGATGTGTGTGTATGAGTGTGCATCATTGTGTTTTTGGAAAAGTACACATGGAATGATGCCACTCCAACATGTGGTGTCCAACCATGTCCAGGAACTCTAGCAACATGCTGGGATTCAACTTCAGCATGCATTCTACCACCAGTTTGAAAGATCCTGCATCACCACACCCACTTGGATGTGTGTGTATCAGTGTGCATCATTGTGGTTTTGGAAAACTACACATGGAATGATGCCACTCTAGCATGTGTTGTCCACCCATGTCTAGGAACCCTAGCAGCATGCTGGGATTCAACCGTAGCATGCATTCTACCACCAGTTTGAAAGATGCTGCATCACCACACCCACTTGGATGTGTGTGTGTGAGTGTGCATCATTGTGGTTTTGGAAAAGTACACATGGAATGATGCCACTCCAGCATGTGGTGTCCAACCATGTCTAGGAACCCTAGAAGCATGCTGGGATTCAACTGCATCATGCATTCTACCACCAGTTTGAAAGATGCTGCATCACCACACCCACTTGGATGTGTGTGTATAATTGTGCATAATTTGGGTTTTGGAAAAGTACACATGGAATGATACCATTCCAGCATGTGGTGTCCAACCATGTCCACGAACCCTAGCAGCATGGTGGGATTCAACCGCAACATGCATTCTACCACTAGTTTGAAAGATGCTGCCTCACCACACCCACTCGGATGTGTGTGTATGAGTGTGCATCATTATAGTTTTGGATAAGTACACATGGAATGATGCCACTTCAGCATGTGGTGTCCTACCATGTCCAGGAACCCTAGCAGCATGCTGGGATTCAACCGTAGCAGGCATTCTACCACCATTTTGAAAGATGCTGCATCGCCACACCCACTTGGATATGTGTGTATGAGTGTGCATCATTGTGGTTTTGGAAAAGTACACATGGAATGATGCCACTCCAGCATGTGGTGTCCAACCTTGTCCAGGAACCTACAAGGATGCTGGGATTCAACCGCATCATGCATTCTACCACCAGTTTGAAAGATGCTGCATCACCACACCCACTTGGATGTGTGTGTATGAGTGTGCATCATTTTGGTTTTGGAAAAGTACATATGGAATGATACCACTCCAGCATGTGGTGTCCAATGATGTCCAGGTACCCTAGCAACATGCTGGGATTCAACCGCAGCATGCATTCTACCACCTGTTTTTAATATGCTTGTCGTGGTGGTGTCACTGCAGATGCCATGGATAGGCTAAAGGTGGGGACTAATACACACTAGGGGAATCCAGGGAGGGATAGTGGAGTGATTCTCCACGCAGAAGCTTTGTATTGATGTTCTATCTCCAAGATTACAAGTGCTCCTTGAGCTGTATTGACAAGAGGAGGAAGAAGAAACTCTCTTACTCTTGCCTACTAACTAGCCCAAGAACCCTAGATCCACTAGTGCTCAATCAACTAGAATTCTGCCAACCCTGTATTCCAGAAAAACCCAACCCCTCTACCAGAGCCCTCACTCCCCTTATATAGTGGTGGTTCGGTCCTGCCTAGGGCATACGTGGAGGCATATTCCTAAGAATATGCCCCCTCCCAAAGTAGTAACCCGACAGGGGTGCTTTTCCCCCGCGTCACACTTGCTTTAGCGACGTAGCCTCAGGCGCCTGGCCACCGACGTGAGCGTTGTCACCCTTGTCGGTCACGATCCGGTGGTCCTGCCCTTGCTTTATTCGCTCATCCAGTATGCACCAGACCTTCTTTTTTGACCACAGAGATGTAACATCCCAAAACTTCAATCCAAGCTTATCAAAGATCAAATCATCCAAATTTAGGATAAACAAAAACTTTTCCATATTTAAAATGAAGGCATTCATATATGTGTGCATTTAAAATAGGAGTTGTTTTGAATTGCCATGATTGTGTGATCCTTTGCTTCTAAAATGTTCCTTAGGGGATTTAAACATCATCTACATCATTACCAAACTTTTCCTAAAAGAAATCATATCAAAAAGAATTAAAATAAAGGAATGGTTATGTTGACAAAATTAACTCTCATGCCTACTTTGGCTATTCCTAGTACTCATTTCTTAACAGAAACAATTCTTGATCTTTGCACCCCTTGCTAGTACACATAATGAGGTACCAAGGCCCACCTTTTGATCTTCTAAAAACATTCTGGAAATTATTTTAAATGGCAGTTCAAATTGAATCTAATGCATATGCATAGACCACCCCTATTTCAAAAACCATGTATTTGAGCTCCATTTTCAAAACCCTTGCAACCAGAGACTACCTAGCACTAGTGGAGATCACTCAAAAATTTTGAAATCAAAATTCAAAACTTTTTCTCTTGCGGCCATTTTATCAAACACTTGGCAGGCAGAATCCTAACTCTAATCCTAGCTTACTGTTTTGAACAGGGTTTTGCCCCATTTGATCTCCATTTAATCCCTCTGTCCACCTTTGATCAAACCATGCCAATTGCAGCCCATCCCCTACACCCTAGTGGCAATGCCATGCCATGCCGAGCACCACCCTGGCCGGCCAACCTTGCAACCGTCACAGCAGACCACTCCCCCTTCCCTCGCCATGTCTAGGAGGTAGCCAACGCCGCACCGTCCCTCTCTGTCCCTTGCCCGAGCCAAGAGCAGCCGTGGACCACCGAGGAGAAACCGCGCCCAGTGCCACCAGACCATGCCGACGTCGCCCGCAGAGCGCTCCCTGTCCCCGCGTGCACAAGCCGCCGCTCGACACCAGCCCACGCCCACCGCTCCGCCTCGACCTGGAGAACAACCTAGACACCCCCGTTCGCCGCCCAACGCCCCACAGCCACCGCTCGCCGTGGACACCGCCGCCTCTGCCTCTCAGAGCGCCACCTCACCCCGACCGCATACCACCGCCCCTACGGCCGCATTGAAGCGCTAGAGCACTGCCAGGGGACCACCCATCGATCGCCATCCCCAGCCATGCCGCTAGCTCGCCGTAGCCATGTCGCCACCGTCGACCCCCATCCCGCTCGGTCTCACCATCGAGCCTATAAAAGGAGCCCTCCCCAGCACCAAAGACTCACACCATTCCACTCTCCTCACCTCTCTGAACCTCACCCACCTCTCGCCGGAGCAAGTGGAGCAGCAGCTCGCCGGAATTGGAGCCGGAGCCACCGCCTCTGGAGAAGAAGGGTGCCGTTGATTCCGGCCACCCCAAGCTCCGCCGCGACCACGCCTCGCCTCGCCGTCGTCTTCCACTTCGTTAGCCCGCATCGCCGACCCCGCTGGAGCCCTGGTACGCCCCTAGTAGACCCCCACCGAGCTGCTAGGGTTCGAGCTCGCCGGTGACCCGTCCGTCGTCGACGATGATCCTCAGCCGTAGATCTAGCCTCTAATCGCACGACCCACGCAGCTGTGCTTTGCGTTTAAGTGCTGACCAGAGGGACCCCCTGTCACCTGAGCCTGTGCTGTAGCCACTGGGCCGGCCCATTTCCTTTCCCGCGCAAGCCCGTAGATTCAAATCTAGATTTTTCTTTTTAGTTAGAATATAGTTTATGTCCAGTGTTTCAAAATTCAATTCTGTGAGTTTGACAAATCCAAATTGCATGAACCTAATTTTGTCTGAAAGGTATTGAAAAGCTCTATCCAAGCCCGTTGGATTTAATTCATTTAGAGTTATAGATTTCTCTTAATAAAAATAAGAAGACAGAAGCTTTTGCAACTTGAAACATTTTTATAAAATCAACCAAGTTAGCTTTTGAGTTGATTGCAACTCTCAAAAATCACATTTCATCATATCTATCCAAATATGTAATAATATTAAGGTTTACAGGCAGTGACTTTGGACTAGTACCAAAATAATGCTATATAGGCATTTCTAGTCACTTTAAATCATTAAATAATAAACTTAAACCAAAGTAATATTGATCCAACCTTTAAATCTCATTCCCACATGTTATAATATGTGGTGAGGACATGTGTCCACATGATCCCGTGTTTTAGTGGTGAATATTAAATTGTAGTTAATTTTTCAATGAGTAGAAATTACTTTTCCAAAATAAAAAGGTTGAAACTATTGAATTAAAACTTATGATGTTATGGATGATAATAGATCATCAATTGTGTGGCTTAGAATACTACTTATCCCAAGTTAAGTATTGTTTGGTGATTGTGCACTCCCTATGTATTTATAGACGATAGTACCGACCAAGCCTTCGAGGAGGAGGAGTTCTACCAAGAAGAAGAAGAAGAAGAAGAAAAATTCAACCACTGCACCAACCAAGGCAAGCTATTGTAGCAAGCTATTAGTGGCAAGCTAACCCTTGCAAACATGCTTTAGTAAGCTAGTGTAGCAAGCTAGAATAAAACTAGATAGTTTAGTAAAGATGCCTTAAGCATACTTTGATCACACCCCCTTTAGCTTACACCAAGTTCTTTAATTACTTTTGAAGGTACCATAAAGAGTATAAAACTTGACCTAATTAGAATCCCTTAGATGTCATCCTATGGCATGAGATTGATCCCACCTTTCCACCTTAGTGAACACTCTTAACCTAGTGTTTTAGAATAGATCAAACTTGAGTCATTTTAGATGGGAACACTTGGTGAAAATGAGTTATGAAAACCTTGGAATGATGAGTCATTCTATTGAGATGTTTTGACATGTGTTGAGAAACACAATTGGTTTATGATGATGAAAATGATGAGGCATGAGCCTTAAACCCTTGTTATAAAACTGATGGTTGGATTCGGATGCGATACCATTCCAAATTTACCGTACAACCACATTACCTGAATTGGGTAAGGCTTAGATGGAAATTTATATGCATTAGTATTAGTTCCCTCACGGGAGAGGTTTGAGCTGAGGCTACCTCTCAATGTTGTCCACCTATGCAAAGGCCCAAGATGGTGATGGTCATGGTTGGGAGGCCATGCTCATAGGAGAGGTGCTTGTACTAGGGTGTGTAAAGGGAAGGTTATGTTTGATTATCTGCATACCAAGTATGATGATTCAGGGTTATACCTGACAGATGTATCGAATCTTGTGGTGAAAGTGTACCACCTCTGCAGAGTGTCAAACTATTCGAATAGCCGCGTCCGCGGTTATGGACAGTTGGAATGGCCATACTGTTTCGTTGTCAGATGTTTTCTAAATAACTTGAAATGAATGATGAACCCTGACTTGACCACAACAGGGTTGTGTAGATGAAAATAGTTCCTCAACTTAGGTGATTCTAGACTTTTATTTTATCTTTTCTTGTTTCAGAACTCAGCTTAGGTTTCAAACTTAACTTGATAGTTATTCTTTTAATTCAGCACTTTAACTTAGAATTATAACCCTTGTTAGTAGTAGTTTGCGATTACTTAAAGAGTACTCATGGCTTTTGTCCCTCGCTATTATCATGGCCAGACTATGAAGGAGATTATCAAGATGATGGTCAGCAGGACAGCTATGATAACTAGGACTATCTGCCTTCGTCGATTGCTCGTGCCCTCAAGATGGACCCCACCGCCACGCTATCGCTTATTTCCGCTTGTTGTATTAAAGACTGGATCATGAGATCCTTATTTGTGTAAAACCTTATGTATGGTTTGTAATGGATGATGTACTATGATATCCAATCCGTTATGTCTCTAAAAATGGTAATCCTGGATTACAGGTATGGCATAACGGGCATCTGGGATTAAAAATCCGGGTGTTGACAAGTTGGTATCAGAGCAATCCTGACCATAGGAGACCCTAGTTAGAATGGACGTCCAAACCAAAAACTTAGCTTCAAAAACCAAAGTGATTATTTATGAAAAACTATTTCCCCTCTTACCCTTGTGAACTCATTCTTTCTCAAAAATACATGTTCCTCAAAATTCTTACATTACTACTTAAAATTTGACACACTTGATCACTTCACTAATTTCCTCATCCTAAATTCTTGTAGATGGAGACTCAGTTTAGCAAGTTTTACCAGTTGGGAAACGAAGGTCAGCTGATCTTCAAAAGGGATCTGGATTCACTGTCAGAATTTCTGGGACGCCCACATCCGGAGTTTCTTGGAGCTCAACTTCCAGGACCCCCAGGAGGAGACCTATAATGGCTAGTCACCGCAGATCTTCGAGGGAGCATTGAAGCACCAACTTCCGGGAGAATTCAGTTCTCTGTGAGAGAGAACAACTGGCTAGATGGATTAGCCAGGGCAATGCATGAAGCTCTCACACGTCTATGTGCCCTCAGCGTCAACAAGATTCAAGGAACCCGTTTTGCCCACTATGCAAGACGTGACTTCATGGGAATGCCGATGGAGATGCCAAGTCACCCAGAGTTGAGGCGTCAAGTGGAGAACCTTGACTTCTTGCTTCATGACCGACAGCAGGAACTGGACAATGCCAGAGAGTTAGCCAACCAGAACCGTGCAATTGCTGACCAGAAGGCCCAGACTTTCACACTGCTCGTCCAAGATCGCCAGTCTCTTTGTTGCCAGCGTGCAAAGAAGGATCGCACCATCGCCCATCTTCGCAAGAAGGTGGCCAACCTCGAGAATACCATCAAGGAGCAGGAAGCTCAGCTTGCCGCCAAGGAGGAAGATGATGAGGGTGAAGACATCCAAGGAGATATGGACTCTTACCTCAGCAACGATGACGATTTTCTGGCAGAGGATGCTGTGGACTTCTACACTGATGATGAACACTCCGACTTCATTGACGATGAGTAGATTCACTAGAGCACTGTCGTAGCATGAGATGTATCATCTCATTGTATCGTAGTTTGCAGAATGGTTCTTCCAACCATCTATTTTCCCCTTTGATTGTTGTGGTGTGTGTTGTATCGTGTGCTTGCTTGCATGAATGAGAATGAAATTAGTTGAAAAACCTGAGTCTAACTCAAAGTTGTAGCTTTGAAAACCCAAAACCCTGAACCTTAGAATTTCCCTCTTACCCCTATATCTATCTCAATCCTCAGATGACTCGTGGAAACCAAGGAGGGAGCGGCTCATCGCAGGACCCAATGCTGCAGATCCTGCAGAATCTCATTGCGGACCGTGAAGCAAGCAGGGCCGAGCGTCAAGCCAACTTAGCAACATTGCAGCAGATCACCCAAATGGCTCTCAACAACCAAGGACATGGAAATCAGGATCACCATGGATCTAAACTCAAAAACTTCCAGAACACCAATCCCCCAATCTTCAACCAATCTGAAAACCCATTAGATGCTGATGACTGGTTACAAACCATGGAAAACAACCTAGAAGTTGCAGGAGTTGAGGAGAATGAGAAAGTTCTCTTTGCCACTCACTATCTGGTGGGAGATGCAAGAGCTTGGTGGAATAGCGTCCGCAACATGAACCATGGCCAGGTGATCACCTGGGAAGCATTCAAGGTCAAGTTCAGCCGCACCCACGTGCCACAAGGTCTTGTCAACAGGATGAGCGATGAATTCCGTGAACTGAAGCAAGGAAGATTGACTGTAGTAGAGTACCGTGACAAATTCTTGTCACTTGCCAGATATGCATCGGATGAAATCAACACGGAGGCCAAGAAGAAAGAAAGATTCTTAAACGGACTACATGATGAGATGCAGACTGTCCTTGTCAACATCCGTTTCCAGGATCTTGAAGAGCTAGTCGACTCTGCCATTCAGATGGAAGGGAAGATTAACCAGGCAAACGACAACCACAAGCGTCGTATGATGCAGCAATGGATCCATGAGTCACCAGAAGTACCGTCCCAACCCCTCACCAGGATATGCACCAAGGAACAACCGACCCCCAAATTCTCGCCCAAGCTACCCCAACCGTAGCGGAGGAAATGTGAAGCCCGGAGGAAACAATCACAACTCCGGCAACATCAACAACTTCAACCGTGCCCCTCCCAAGAGCAACAACAACAACACTGCCCCCAGAACTGGCAGCAATGTTGTACCTGTTGCAGTCAAGGACAAGTCCCAGATCACTTGTTTCGAGTGTGGAGTGAAGGGTCACTACTCCAATGAGTGTCCCAAGAAGACTGCCGCCAATGCTCCCGTGAATGCCCCAGCTCAGCAGCAACGTCGTGTTCAACCAGGCAGGAGATTTGCCCCAGGGAACCCGCACAACCGCAAAGGTCGTCTCTTCCACATGAACGCAGAAGAAGCCTAGGAAGCACCAGATGTCGTGCTGGGTATGTTTTCTGTCAACTCAGTTTTTGCAAGAGTATTGTTTGATTCTGGAGCATCGCATTCATTTGTCACCGAAGAATTTGTATGCACTAGTAAGAGTCACCCAACCAACCTGAAGCATGTCATGATAGTTCAAATCCCCGGTTCAACTACAAAAGCTAGAAAAATTTGCAAAGCTGTACCTATCAGAATACATGGGATAGATTTTTATGCCAACCTAATTGTACTTGGAACCAAAGGTTTGGAAGTAGTACTAGGTATGGACTGGATGTCAAGGCACAAAGGACTGATAGACTGTGCTAAGAAAGCCATCACCATGACCAGTAGTTCTAGAGTAACCGTAGAACATATCTCTGAAACCTTACCCCGTCAATTCAAATGCAACCAAAGTGTAGCCCTGCCTACCATTGACCATGTCAGAGTAGTCTGTGAATACCCCGACGTATTCCCAGATGAATTACCAGGTATGCCCCCAGATAGGGATATAGAGTTCATTATCGAACTAATCCCCGGAACCGGACCTATAGCCCAGAGACCCTATACCATGAACCCCTCAGAGTTAGTAGAACTGAAGAAGCAGTTGGCTGCCATGTTAGCAACCGGCTTGATTCAGCCAAGTGCATCGCCATGGAGATCACCAGTGTTATTCGTCGACAAGAAAGATGGAGGCAACCGTCTGTGTACAGACTATAGAGAGTTGAATGATGTCACCATCAAGAACAAGTACCCCATACCAAAGATAGAGGATCTATTTGATCAGTTGACTGGAGCTCAGGTATTCTCAAAGATTGATCTTAGGACTGGTTATCACCAACTTAAGATACGTGCAATGGATATTCCGAAGACCGCCTTTACTACTCGCTATGGTTTATACGAGTATACGGTTATGTCTTTTGGATTAACCAATGCCCCTGCTTATTTCATGAATCTCATGAATAAGATCTTTATGAATTTCTTAGATAAGTTTGTAGTCGTGTTTATCGACGACATCCTTATCTACTCCAAGTCAGAAGAAGAGCATGAGCAACATTTGAGAATCATCCTAGCAACCCTGAGAGAGCATCAGTTATATGCCAAGTTCAGCAAATGTGAGTTTTGGCTGAAAGAAGTAGGATTCCTAGGACATATTGTGTCTGCCGGAGGAGTCTCTGTTGATCCTAGCAAGATCAAAGATGTCAAAGAATGGGAAGCCCCAACCAATCAAACCCAAGTTCGTTCATTTCTCAGATTAGTGGGGTATTACCGCAAATTCGTAGAAGGATTCTCAAGCATTGCCCGACCAATGACCCAATTATTGAAGAAGGACAAGAAGTTTGAATGGACAGACAAGTGTGAAACCAGTTTCTAGGAGCTGAAGAAGAGATTGATATCAGCCCCAATTTTGATCATGCCAGACATCAAGAAGCCGTTTGATGTGTATTGTGATGCATCAAAGAATGGTCTAGGATGTGTATTGATGCAAGAAGGCAAAGTCATCGCGTATCTGTCTCGACAACTGAAGCAGCATGAGCAGAACTATCCGACCCATGATCTTGAGCTAGCAGCGGTGGTTCTAGAATTGAAGACATGGCGTCATTATTTGATGGGTAATCGCTGTGAGATTTACTCAGATCATAAGAGCTTGAAGTATATCTTCACCCAGAAGGAGCTGAATATGAGGCAAAGAAGATGGATAGAGTTAATCAAGGATTATGACCTTGACATTCACTATCACCCCGACAAAGCCAATGTGGTAGCGGATGCTCTTAGCAGATTGCCGTGTAGGCTGAACACCATGATCAAAGAGAAGCAACCAAGTTTGTATGAGGAGTTGGAGAAGTTAAGGACTGAGTTAGTTAGCAAAGGATTCCTAGCTAGCATTGAACTTCAACCCACTTTGATTAGCCAAATCAAAGAAGCCCAGAAGGGGAATGAAAGTATCGACAGAATCAAACGTCGTATAGGTACAGGAAAAGTACCTGGATTCACTGAAGACGAAGAAGGTGTACTGTGGTACAAGGGACGTATCTGTGTACCAGCAGATTCGGAGCTGAAGGAAATTATCATGAAGGAAGCTCATAATACTCTTTATTCTATCCACCCCGGAGGAACAAAGATGTATCAGGATTTGAAAGAGCAATTTTGGTGGCACAAGATGAAGAGAGAGATCGGAAGCTACATCGCCAAACGTGACATTTGTCAAAGAGTCAAAGCAGAGCATCAGAGACCTGCAATTATTGTTGCAACCATTGCAGATTCCGGAATGGAAATGGGATTTCGTTGGAATGGATTTTATCACCGGTTTACCTACTTCTAGTAGGGGAAATGACTCAATCTGGGTCAGAGTTGATAGACTATCCAAGGTAGCCCACTTCATACCAGTCAAGACAACCTACCAGAGTGCAAAACTAGCAGAGCTGTACATTGCTAGGATTGTTAGTCTGCATGGAACCCCCAAGACCATCGTATCAGATCGAGGAACTCAGTTTACTTCAAGATTTTGGCAGAAAGTTTAGGAAGGTTTAGGAACCAAGTTGAATTTCAGTACCGCTTATCACATAAGCAGATGGATGATCGAGAGAGTCAACCAGATCTTGGAGGATGTGCTTAGAGCTTGTGTGTTGGAATACAGATCAAAATGGGAAGACTGCCTGCCCTTCGCAGAATTCTCATATAACAACAGTTATCAGGCTAGTTTGCAAATGGCGCCATTTGAATTCCTATACGGAAGGAAGTGTCGTACCCCTTTGAATTGGTCGCAAGTAGGAGAGAGTCAGATCTTTGGAGCCGACATTCTCCGAGAAGCAGAAGAGAAAGTTCACAAAGTTCATGAGCACCTCAAGATTGCCCAATCCAGACAGAAGAGCTATGCTGACAAGAGAAGGAGAGACCTGACTTTCAATGTCGGAGATTTCGTATATCTCAAGGTTTCACCATTGAAGGGAACCCAACGCTTTAGTCTAAAGGGAAAGTTAGCTCCCAGATATATCGGACCTTTCAAGATTCTGAACCGCCGAGGAGAAGTATCGTATCAACTGGAACTGCCTGAAGAGATGTCAGCCATCCATAATGTGTTCCATATCTTGTTGCTTCGCAAATGCTTGGAAGTGCCTGAGAAGACCGAAGTTTTCAAGAATATCGATCACAGAGCAGTAGAGATCAACAATGACCTGCTATCGGGAAGTGCCCATTCGTATTTTAGAAGAAGCCTACAGAACCACCAGGACCAGGAGTACCAAGTTTCTCAGGATTCAGTGGAGCAACCATACCGAGGAGGAAGCCACTTGGGAGCGCGAGGATTACATTAGGGCAGAGTTCCCAGATCTCTTTAGTTCCTAGTTTTCTTGTAAATCTCGGGACGAGATTTTATTTAAAGGAGGAAGGTTTGTAACATCCCAAAACTTCAATCCAAGCTTATCAAAGATCAAATCATCCAAATTTAGGATTAACAAAAACTTTTCCATATTTAAAATGAAGGCATTCATATATGTGTGCATTTAAAATAGGAGTTGTTTTGAATTGCCATGATTGTGTGATCCTTTGCTTCTAAAATGTTCCTTAGGGGATTTAAACATCATCTACATCATTCCCAAACTTTTCCTAAAAGAAATCATATCAAAAAGAATTAAAATAAAGGAATGGTTATGTTGACAAAATTAACTCTCATGCCTACTTTGGCTATTCCTAGTACTCATTTCTTAACAGAAACAATTCTCGATCTTTGCACCCCTTGCTATTACACATAATGAGGTACCAAGGCCCACCTTTTGATCTTCTAAAAACATTCTAGAAATTATTTTAAATGGCAGTTCAAAATTGAATCTAATGCATATGCATAGACCACCCCTATTTCAAAAACCATGTATTTGAGCTCCATTTTCAAAACCCTTGCAACCAGAGACTACCTAGCACTAGTGGAGATCACTCAAAAATTTTGAACTCAAAATTCAAAACTTTTTCTCTTGCGGCCATTTTATCAAACACTTGGCAGGCAGAATCCTAACTCTAATCCTAGCTTACTGTTTTGAACAGGGTTTTGCCCCATTTGATCTCCATTTAATCCCTCTGTCCACCTTTGATCAAACCATGCCAATTGCATCCCATCCCCTACACCCTAGTGGCAATGCCATGCCATGCCGAGCACCACCCTGGCCGACCAACCTTGCAACCGTCACAGCAGACCACTCCCCCTTCCCTCGCCATGTCTAGCAGGTAGCCAACGCCGCACCGTCCCTCTCTGTCCCTTGCCCGAGCCAAGAGCAGCCGTGGACCACCGAGGAGAAACCGCGCCCAGTGCCACCAGACCATGCCGACGTCGCCCGCAGAGCGTGCCCTGTCCCCGCGTGCACAAGCCGCCGCTCGACACCAGCCCAGACACCCCCGTTCGCCGCCCAACGCCCCACAGCCACCGCTCGCCGTGGACACCGCCGCCTCTGCCTCTCAGAGCGCCACCTCACCCCGACCGCATACCACCGCCCCTACGGTCGCATTGAAGCGCTAGAGCACCGCCAGGGGACCGCCCATCGATCGCCATCCCCAGCCATGCCGCTAGCTCGCCGTAGCCATGTCACCACCATCGACCGCCCATCCCGCTCGGTCTCACCGTCGAGCCTATAAAAGGAGCCCTCCCCAGCACCAAAGACTCACACCATTCCACTCTCCTCACCTCTCTGAACCTCACCCACCTCTCGCCGGAGCAAGTGGAGCAGCAGCTACTTGAATTGGGCCGAGCCGCCGCCTCTGGAGAAGAAGGGTGTCGTTGATTCCGGCCACCCCAAGCTCCGCCGCGACCACGCCTCGCCTCGCTATCGTCTTCCACTTCGTTCGCCCGCATCGCCGACCCCGCTGGAGCCCTGGTACGACCCTAGTAGACCCCCACCGAGCTGCTAGGGTTCGAGCTCGCCGGTGACCCGTCCGTCGTCGACGACGATCCTCAGCCGTAGATCTAGCCTCTAATCGCACGGCCCACAGCCGCTGCGATTTACGTTTTAAGTGCCGTGACCAGTGGGACCCCCTGTCACTGAGCCGGTGTCACAGCGCCACTGGGCCGGCCCATTTCCTTTCCTGCGCAAGCCCGTAGATTCAAATCTAGAATTTTCTTTTTAGTTAGAATATAGTTTCTGTCCAGTATTTCAAAATTCAATTCTATGAGTTTGAAAAATCCAAATTGCATGAACCTAATTTTGTCTGAAAGGTATTGAAAAGCTCTATCCAAGCCCGTTGGATTTAATTCATTTAGAGTTATAGATTTCTCCTAATAAAAATAAGAAGACAGAAGCTTTTGCAACTTGAAACATTTTTATAAAATCAACCAAGTTAGCTTTTGAGTTGATTCCAACTCTCAAAAATCACATTTCATCATATCTATCCAAATATGTAATAATATTAAGGTTTACAGGCAGTGAATTTGGACTAGTACCAAAATAATGCTATATAGGCATTTCTAGTCACTTTAAATCATTAAATAATAAACTTAAACCAAAGTAATATTGATCCAACCTTTAAATCTCATTCCCACATGTTAGAATATGTGGTGAGGACATGTGTCCACATGATCCCGTGTTTTAGTGGTGAATATTAAATTGTAGTTCATTTTTCAATGAGTAGAAATTACTTTTCCAAAATAAAAAGGTTGAAACTATTGAATTAAAACTTATGATGTTTGGGATGATAATAGATCATCAATTGTGTGGCTTAGAATACTACTTAGCCCAAGTTAAGTATTATTGGTGATTGTGCACTCCCTATGTATTTATAGACGATAGTACCGACCAAGCCTTCGAGGAGGAGGAGTTCTACCAAGAAGAAGAAGAAGAAGAAAACTTCAACCACTGCACCAACCAAGGCAAGATATTGTAGCAAGCTATTAGTGGCAAGCTAACCCTTGCAAACATGCTTTAGTAAGCTAGTGTAGCAAGCTAGAATAAAACTAGATAGTTTAGTAAAGATGCCTTAAGCATACTTTGATCACACCCCCTTTAGCTTACACCAAGTTCTTTAATTACTTTTGAAGGTACCATAAAGAGTATAAAACTTGACCTAATTAGAATCCCTTAGATGTCATCCTATGGCATGAGATTGATCCCACCTTTTCACCTTAGTGAACACTCTTAACCTAGTGTTTTAGAATAGATCAAACTTGAGTCATTTTAGATGGGAACACTTGGTGAAAATGAGTTATGAAAACCTTGGAATGATGAGTCATTCTATTGAGATGTTTTGACATGTGTTGAGAGAAACACAATTGGTTTATGATGATGAAAATGATGAGGCATGAGCCTTAAACCCTTGTTATAAAACTGATGGTTGGATTCGGATGCGATACCATTCCAAATTTACCGTACAACCACATTACCTGAATTGGGTAAGGCTTAGCTGGAAATTTATATGTATTAGTATTAGTTCCCTCACGAGAGAGGTTTGAGCTGAGGCTACCTCTCAATGTTGTCCACCTATGCAGTGCCCAAGATGACTGATGGTCATGGTTGGGAGGCCATGCTCATAGGAGAGGTGCTTGTACTAGGGTGTGAAAGGGAAGGTTATGTTTGATTATCTGCATACCAAGTATGATGATTCAGGGTTATCCCTGACAGATGTATCGAATCTTGTGGTGAAAGTGTACCACCTCTGCAGAGTGTCAAACTATTCGAATAGTCGCGTCCGCGGTTATGGACAGTTGGAATAGCCATATTGTTTCGTTGTCAGATGTTTTCTAAATAACTTGAAATGAATGATGAACCCTGACTTGACCACAACAGGGTTGTGTAGATGAAAATAGTTCCCCAACTTAGGTGATTCTAGACTTTTATTTTATCTTTTCTTGTTTCAGAACTCAGCTTAGGTTTCAAACTTAACTTGATAGTTATTATTTCAATTCAGCACTTTAACTTAGAATTATAACCCTTGTTAGTAGTAGTTTGCGAGTACTTAAAGAGTACTCATGGCTTTTGTCCCTGGCTATTATCATGGCCAGACTATGAAGGAGATTATCAAGATGATGGTCAGCAGGACAGCTATGATAACTAGGACTATCTGCCTTCGTCAGCATTGCCTGTGCCCCTGAAGATGGACCCCACCGCTACGCTATCGTTTATTTCCGCTGCTTGTTGTATTAAAGACTGGATCATGAGATCCTTATTTGTGTAAAACCTTACGTATGGTTTGTAATGGATGATGTACTATGATATCCAATCCGTTATGTCTCGCAAAAATGGTAATCCTAGGATTGCGAGGTATGGCATAATGGGCATCTGGGATTAAAAATTCGGGTGTTGACAAGAGATTCCTTCCTTCTCCTGGAAGCCAAGCGAGGATCCGGATCACAGTAGATCCGGCCACACCTGTTCCTGCATATAAGTTAGACAAGCATTTCCGACTTACTCCTTAAGTCGGACGAGACAACGTTAGGCGTCCCCCCCTGGCCTGGGTTACTCTGTGATCCGGCCTGCCTTGAGGTGACTCGGCCAGCATCCGCTTTGACCTTGCCGACCCTCGGCTAACTCGGCCCTTATACCCCGGAGTGACACTACCCGGGGGTATCCCCCCAACATTAGTCCCCGAAGCTGGTCGCTAAGGCCACATCAGGTTCATTCATATTCGAGCCTCGGACGTTTAGTTCCGGGTTAACTTCTTGTCTCGGATTATATGGATTTACGTTCCCTTCGCACGCTTCAAGTTTCCACTTGCCGGCCGGGTCACCACTTCGGCTTGGATCCTATGGTTTTACGTTCCCTCTGCACATTTCAAGTTTTCACTTGCCGGCCGGGTTACCATTGTGGCTCGGATCTGGGCCTTGCTTCCTTCTCTCATACGCCAACCCATGTAAAGGTTAATCATTACGTTGCCTCATTTTAAGGGCCTGCGAATCGCCGCAGAATTATCAATGATTACTGTGCGTGGGTTACGTCACGCCTGTCTCCTCGTTTACCGCAACTGTACGTCGTGTCATGGGATCATATTTACTCTGTGGCCCATGGTGTGGCTTCTCTCTGATTGGCTGGTGCCGGTGATACACGGCCACACCGTGTGGCTCTCCGGCGCAGCGCGATCCCACTCATCGATCACTGGGGTCAGTTAAATAGGGGAGGGACACGTCCCTTAGCACTTTTCCATCTCCGCGCCCCTTTGCCCGTTCCTCTTCTTCTTCCTCGCGACCGTGCTGCCGCCAGTGCCCGTTGCAGCAGCGCTGCCGCCACACCTTCTCCGTGCCTCCGCACCGCAGCCACCGCTGCACAACTGCTTAGCCACGGGTCCTCGTCAATCTAGACCGCAGAGCCCCGCTGCCGCTAGCTCCAGTGAGGACAGCGGATTCGAGATGACGGAGGAGGAGCTCATCGTCGTCGAGCAGGAGATGGAGGAGGACGCCGGCGCGGCGGACCGCGGCGCGTGGGATGGTTCGTGGGTCTGCCAGGACGACATCGACTGGCTCTACCGGACCCAGCGTATTCCCGCCGGCGTCACCGCTCATCTCCCCTCCTTGGAATTGGCCCCCTCACCCAATCCGGGTGAGTTCGTTGTTTTCTTATCCCATTTCCAACGGGGATTTGGTCTTCTGGTGAGTGATTTCTTCCGGGACTGGGTCCGGACCTATCACTTGCAACCACATCATCTCCCGGCGAACGCCATCACCTCTCTGTCCGCTTTCGTGTCTACGATCGAGGGCTACACCGGACTATGGCCCATGAAGGAGCTGTGGATCCGGTTCTTCGGCCTCCGTCGCAACGTCGTCCCCAACATCCATGTTGAGTCGGAGGACAAGCAGCTCAGTCAGTTTGGAGCTGCCTCGATCTCGCCCCTGATATTTTCAATCTTTCCCCGGGTCACCGGGCTTGACTCCTGCAAAGGATGGGCCCGGACCTTCTTCTACGTCCGGAACAAGGGTACCGAAGACTTGATTCGGTTGCTTCCCTACGCTCCGGGTCCCCCAGACACGGATTTCTGGGAGGAGGTCGCCAAAAAACCTACAGCTCTGGCCTACCAAGTCCACAAAAGGTTCGCGGAGCTGAAGAAGCTCGGATTGCGCAACGAAGATGCCATGATCACATTCGTGCGCAACCGAATCTCTCCCCTCCAGCGGCGCACTCACAAGTTGTGCCATATGAGCTTCAGCCGCGACCCTAACCGAACCTCCTCGTTCGAGTTGAGCAATACGGCGATCTTCCGCCGGGTCAAGGCTCTTTTCACCACCCATAAGGATTTCTCCACCGAATGGACGTGGGGAATCGAGCATTACTGTCATGACAGGCTCCCTCCCGCGGTAAGCTTCGCGGGGTAAACTTATTTTAGATCAATTACGTGTCGGTTCTTATCATATTTTTGACTCTGCTCTTTGTGCTTTTTTCTCAGCTGTTTCTCCAGCAAACCCTCGAGGATGGCACGGATCCGACCCTTAAGTGGGCCCCGGACCGAGAAATCCCAGATGAGGAGGAGCCGGACCAGGAGATGTTCTTCCCCACGACCGACGCCACCAAACGACCGAGTGGTAAATTCTCCTCTCTTAGAGATTGGCCCGACGATGAGGATGACTCGAATATCGATATGATTGAACCTGTTGAGGCTGTCCCTCTTTCTTTTGCCTTTCCGGCATCAGCTAACCCTGGTGGGCATATCCACGAGGATCCTCCACTTGCCACGGGCGAGCCGGTTCCCGTGGCATCAAAGAAGAAGCGCGGATCCGCGTCAAGTTCTTCTTTCGAACCTTCTCAGCCTACCAAAAGGCAAAAGAAGGCCGAAGACAAGACTGCCTCCAAGCGGGCAGGCAAAGCCCCGGCACGGAGGTCCCGGAAACCTAAGGAGGCCGAGACCTCGGATGCGTAAGTCATTTTCAACTGCAACACTTCCTCCTGCATCGGGGTAATTTCACTCCTGACATCATTTTCTTTTGCAGGGCTCCTGTGGAGGTCCCTCAGAGCGGATCGAGCATCTCTTCTCCCCTTCGGTCCGGTCCTTCCCCTCCTCGTGACAAAGAGTCACGCCCGCTGAGCCCTATTCCGGAGGGCTCTGTGGCCGCTCCGGGTTCCGCAGTACCTCCTCCAGAGGAACGCGACCTCGAATCGGGAGGGGTCGGATCGGCCGAGGCAATGGCATCCGCCACTTCGGCATTGCCGCAACCAGCAACCACCAAGTCTACCGCAACTCCAGCACCAGCAGCTCCAAAGCTGACCATCGAACCAGCGCCTATCCCGGCTCAAGAAACCAACAGCGGCTCCCAGCTCATCCAAAGCTCCAAGTCATGAGGAACCACTCCAAGCTTCCAAAGGCAAATCCACTATGGTCACATCCTCCCAGAAGCTAAAGGCAAGAAGGCTCCGGATGCGCCAAGTCTACCTCCGTCGAGGTCGGGCAAACCTTGTCGCACGTTAATGCCCAAGAAGTCACAAGTAGCGACGGATCCTCCTGCCGAGCCAGCCGATTCGCAGCAGATGGTTCTTCACACCAGCCCAGCTCTTGCCCTGATTGAGAGGAAGGAAGCTCACGCAAAGGGCTTGGTGGCACCCCATGTGGCATCCCGCAAAAAACCACTACTAGAAAATCGCGTTGTTTTTGTGCATTGCATCATCCTGACCGCATGCTCATGTCATCATGCCGCATTGCATTTGAGCATCGTCATCGTCTTGCATTTGCTTGCATAAAACTATTTCGAAAACCTATTTTGTTTTCTAAACGCCTGCCTTTGTTCAACACGCAAACCCAGGTCTCCGTATTATTTTGTTTTGTCTGCTATCGGTTTGCAAGCGGTCCGTTTAAAACAAATAAAATTATTTAATTATTTTTGTGGGGGAAGTCGAACGGGCCGACTTGACCCAGACGACCACCCCTAGTATAAAAACGGTCCCCCAAAACCCTTTTTCTACCCTCTATTCTACCCACCCTCCTCCACCTCACCCGACCAATCCTGCTGCCACCTCACCTCTCCCTTCACCCTAACCTATCCCAGGCCGCCACCTAATTCTAACCCCAACCCCCCTTCCCTGGTCAAACCCACCAGCACACACACCCCAACCCGCTGCCAACCTGGCCCCACCCGCAGGCCGCAGCAGCCCCACCCGCCTGGCCTCTCCCCTCGGCCCCACCTCTCTGGCCCACCCGACCCCGCCTCCCTCCTCTCCCTTCCTCCCGCACCTCCTCTGTCTCCCACGCCTCCCCACCGTCCTCCCGACCTCGCTTCTTCCTCCTTCTCTGAGCCGAACGCTGCCTCCCTCTGGCTCGCTCATGTTCGCCACCCATTGCTGTCGTCATTCCTCCTCTGGCGCCAGGCCCGCCGCCGCTCACTCACGGAGGCCGCCTCCCTGTCGCCTTTCTCCCCACTCGTCCTCCCACGCCTGCCCTCGGCCTGCCGAGCCGGCCACGCTTTTCTCCGCTGAGCCTCGCTGGTCCCGTCCTGCGCCAGCGCTGCCTCCGGCGTTTCCCAAGGCCCGCCGAAGCTGTCGCTTCCCCAACCTGGCGACGCCTGGCCGCTTCGCCCCTCAGAAGCTTCCCCGAGCGGCCGTCCGCGACCACCTCGCTCGCCTTCCTGTTGCCGGCGTGTCGACGCCGGCCGACTCGCCTGCCGCTCGTCTGCCTCGCGCCTAAGCCGTCGTCTGCTTCTTCTCAGCGGAGCTCGACGCCCTCGCGTGGATGCTGTGCACCGCCTCCGTTCTCCGGTGGCGCTTATACCAGGACAAACAATCGAACATGGAGGGCAAGGATAAGGCGTCAAGTTCCCTTGTCGACAAGATCGCTCGATGTCGTTGGATTAGAAGAATGTACTAGGTGGAAAGCGAAGGCCCTGACGCAGGTCCCAAGCTCGCCACCGGTGAACAAGATGGTACCCAAGGTCGTCGACATAGAAAACCCCAAGATCTCTTTCATGGACTCGAAGCCGAACCCGGAGACCTCCGTCATGGATCATCGAGCACTTCTACACGGACCCACGGGATGACATGTTCTTCACCCAAGGGCGACAAGGCTCTCTTCACGGATTTCGAGACCCCGACATCGAAACGACAAGGTCATCGCTATAGAACCCAAGACCACATGTGCGACAAGTACTCCCTCGAGGACGCCGAGTGCTTCACCCCAGACGCCAAGACCGACCCGATATGGGGACACGACAAGATCTTCGCAACGACAAGATCGACACCGACCAGGGCGGATCAGATGTGCCCCGACGCCGAACCAAGTCCTCCTTTTCGGATGCGACAAGATCTACTTTCGTTGTCCGAGACCGATCCCATCGAACCTTGCCTTCCCGTCGAACCCGGAGACCGAACCTGCGAACCTCGGTGAACCCCAAGATCGCCGACACCATGTGTGACCCTAAGCCCTATTTTTATAAATGATATATTTTGTTGCATATTAAATTGTTCATCTCGCATGCATATCATGTGGGTTGGGGCATTATGCCGATACACCTTATAATTAAATATGGGATCCATATGCGGGCAAATCTAGTCTTATATTGGTCCCATTTAAATTTGTGTAGAGAACCGGTGCTATCTTTTGCCATGTTAAAACAACAATTAATTATGGGTATCTAAATAACTTGAACCATCTAAATAATTGTCGGGACCCCGGTTCCACTTAATATTGCCCAATTGCATCGCACCTTGCCATGTCATACATCATACATGCATCATGCCGATTTTCTACCGTAGTATTAAATATTGCATCCGGTGTTTATTCTAGTGTTTTGCTTCTTCGGATAAGGCCGTTGAGTTGATGTGAGCTTACCCGATCTTGGTTGAACCTTGACAATGTTTTCAAAGCAGCATCTCCCTTTCTACCTATCTTACTTTTATAGTATTTATTTCCCTCTGTTGATCTATTGCTATCTCGTGTTGCGATGCTCTAGTTCTGCATTCGTGATATCCCGTGCAGCCCTATATTGCCTTGGACACATCCTATTGCCTATTGCTTGGTAGATAGTTGGACCCGCGCGAAGTAGTCGCTTGCTCAAGAGTTGTTGCGTGTCGTCAAGCACCACAGTTGTTGGAGAAGTGCCGCATGTTCAATGTTGGAGATGATCATGGCTTTACTTATGGTTCACTTTAATTATTGTTTAACAACTAAAATTGAAGTAAGTAAGCAGAGGCATCGGTGGGTGATAGGTAATATTTGGTTTCGATCACCACTTGTGTCCGTAGGACCTCGAGTTCTTGACACTGCTTAGAGATCGAGCGCTAACCACATTGGGGAGATATGGGCCCCCATTGATTATTACCTGATTTCAAAGTATTGTCTGGGGCCACAACTAGTTTGAGGTTTTATTTACTATCCTCATACTTATGCCATGCTTTATCGCTTTATTTAAATTGTGCGATGGATAGCACACTGTATCTGTTAGGATCGGGACACGTTGCTGTGTCGATTGTCCCGCTTTTGGGATTTCTTGTCGTTCACAGCCTACCCAAACCCTAAGTCCGTCTCGGAGACCGGCCGACTTCGTTGCGGGTGTACTTAGTGGGGTGGCCCCCCGTGCTTGCTTTGGGTCTGGGAACGTCATGACTTAGGCCCCGCCGACATACCGATGGGTGTATGTTAACTGATCTGGCAAAAAGGGTCGAAGTGATTGTGGATACTTTGGTGCACCCCTGCAGGGTTAAATCTTTTCGGAAGCCGTGTCATGTTATGGACGACTTGGAGCATAGTGCTTGATCATAGACAACTATAACTAAAGTTTATCGCTATAAATTGACTTGTATCCGATATGACTAGTAATCAGCTCACTACAACGGAATGGCTAAGTAAAAGTACCAACAAGCGCTGGGTTTTGGGGTTATCTCATGCTAATTGTATCGACTAGTAAGTGTTGCAACTATCACGGAATGGATAACTAAAATGGCCCATCGCTATTTTATCGGGATGATTATCTACACTGTCTAATAATTGCTGCAACAATAATCGAACAAATAAACCGCCAACCGTGCGTTCCTCGGTTGACTTCCTCGTCTGGTCTCGAGGGGGAATACCAGGATGGGATTGTTTGGTGTTAGTACCAGGTTGGTTCCGAATAGGTCTTTATTTCCCCTCTCTGATAGCCGCTAGCTGTATCGAGTCTCTATAGGTTGTTTAGTGCATGCTGCGCTGCCGCTTCAGTCCACCATACCTATGTAGGCGAGGACCGCCGAATTCTAGCCTCGCCGTGTCGCCTCGATCGACCGCTCTCTCTTTTTCCTTTGCCCTTTGTCGGCACCCTTTTGTTAAGCAGGTTTGAGATCGACGTCGTTAGCAGGGTTACCCTTCCGGCTTGGCCTGGGCAGGGTTATGGACGCCATTGGTTATTCTTCAGGGCTCTTAGCCCCATTTGCATCTTGTCCGTAGTCGGACGCTCTATCATTTTCAAGGTGATTTGGATCTTTGTTCTGTATATTTGTATTCTTGACTCTTTGAGTCGCTGTTGTATATATATCTGTTCTGTGGGTCCCATCGAGGACTGTTGTGTAATGTTATTACTTCGCTTTCCACCCGCACGGAAGTGCCTGGTGGGCACCTTCGAATCGTTTCTATGCGGGTTTGGCGGGTTCCGCTAAAACTTGCATAGAGCCGGTTCTGAGGGTGTTACACCCCACATGCCCACTGGCGAACGGTACCCTCCGAGCCTTATCGAGTTCGTCATGAACTGGAATAAGGCGGAGTTCGTCTACAACGACGATCTCCCAGAAAAGTTTGGCCCCGCTGAATTTTCCACTCAGATGAATACCGCCGCCAAGGCCATTAACCTCGCTGGGCGAATGATGGAGGTACGTCGTTTCTTCTTTACATGCTGTAGATAATAACCATTAGTCCCCAAGCCTCCAGCGGAGTAACTTGTTACTCGACCGGATGCTCATTAGAAGATCAACGTAGATGCATGTAAACTTCAAATATGCACACCTTTAGAGCCGGGTTAAGTTCCACTTGGCCCGGATCTTGCACACTTTGAATATGCACACACCTAGAGCCGGGTTAAGTTCCGCTTGGCCCGGATCTTGGACACTTCGAATATGCACACACCTAGAGCCAGGTTAAGTTCCGCTTGGCCCGGATCTTGTACACTTCAAATATGCACACACCTAGAGCCGGGTTAAGTTCCGCTTGGCCCGGATCTTGTACACTTCAAATATGCACACATCTAGAGCCGGGTTAAGTTCCGCTTGGCCTGGATCTTGTACACTTCAAATATGCACACACCTAGAGCCGGGTTAAGTTCCGCTTGGCCCGGATCTTGTACACTTCAAATATGCACACACCTAGAGCCGGGTTAAGTTCCGCTTGGCCCGGATCTTGTACACTTAAAATATGCACACACCTAGAGCCGGGTTAAGTTCCGCTTGGCCCAGATCTTGTACACTTCAAATATGCAACAAACTAATTTTACACTCCTGTACCTTTGTCAGGTAACTACCAATCGCTGGAGTGCCGAATTTCAGCGCCTGCTTGATACCCACAAGATCTTGCGTGCAAAACATGTTGCACTTAGCGCGGAGCATGAAAAGAGGGGTAATTTCCTCCCTCAACACCTCTCCGTTTCACTTGTTTCCACTGGACTAACCTCCTCATTCGGTTTTTTGCAGATGGGGTTGAGGCTGAAAACAAAATTATGCGGAAGAACTTGGAGGAAATCCGAGGTATGTCCTCTTTTGCCCAACCTTGTTGTGTTTTCCATTTATTCTTCTCCTTGGCTCGTCAAACATTCACTCCTCGGCTTTGCCGGGTCAACATACTATTTCAGCATCGCTTGAGGATAGTGTGCCCGTGCCTGATATGATGCTGCATTTTCTTGAACAAGCAGGACAACATCAAGCCGAGCTGAAGAAGAAGAATGATGAGCTTGCCCTCCTCCAGACCAAGGACGACGAAATAGCCAAAATCAAGGCCGAAATGGAGAAGATGAAGGCCCAACACAAAACCGAGCTCCAAAAAGTTGGCCAGAACTTCACCGAAGAACGTGAGCGCTTTACCCTCTAGATCTCCAAGGACCAGGACCTGCTCAAGGAATCCGAGGTCCAGCTTGGGTCGGCGCTCGCTGAGCTTGAACAACTTCGCCAGAGACGCGACAGTTGTATCAAGGAGTTGACCTGGATCCATCGCCATATCTCACGTAAGTTTCTTCCCCTTGTCCGACATCTTCCGGGTTAACTCATATGCCTTTGCTTCAGCATCTTCCCTTTCCTTATTTTCAGAACACTTTCCGGAGGGTACTCCCATCGCCAGTGCTGCCATTGCCAAATTCCGTCGAGACAGGGGTACTCCGGTCGCTCCTGATGGTGAGAGCGTCCCCTTAGACATGAGGACCTGTTGGTCAGCGTGTCAGCTTGGGTGGAAACCATCAAGAACTATGGGAAAGATCTCCTCGATGTTGCGGTCCGGATCTACAACACTTTCTGGCCAAGCGAGAGCGCTCCGAAAAGGATCACACTCCTTGCTGAGAAACTATTGGAAATCAAGACACAGCTTGATCTCTGGAGAGAATCCGCCGAGCGTGCCGCAGTAGATACCCTCCTCCATCATATCTTTACATGGTACGAGAAAGATCGACCTAAGCCTCCTCACACGCCGGCGCACCGGATCCAAATGGACCGATGATCCGGAGTGGGTAGCTCGGCGCCAGGCTTGCGCCTACAGCCTTGTCGAATTTTCTCCCATCCATGACTGGGTTGAGGGGCCGAGCTTTCTGGAGTCCGGCGAGGAGGAGCATATGGAGAACGTGGAGGATGGATCGGGTGAGGATGGAGAAGATGCTGCCTCAGATATTGAAGACAGTGATGTCGACGTCGAACTTCCTCCTCCTGCCGGTCCTTAGTGGAAAAAACTTGAAAATTTATCAGATCCCCGGTATGCCGGGTGCAATTGTATGCTGAATACATGATATTTTGCTACTATGCTTGTATGCCGGATTAACTTGGGCGTAGTCCCCGAGTTTCATTTTCTTGTTCGTCCAATTCTTCGGCTCGATCCGTGTCTACCTTGATTCGGTTTTACGACTTACGAATCCGAGCCTCAAGAATCGTTTTAACAATACTTAGAAACTTTGAGGCTTGGCTCAAAATAATTCAACATAATAACTTGAAAGTAAATACAGGGTTAGTCCGAAAAAGCAAATGTTAGATGGAATAAGATCGTTTCCTTAGTGGTTTTCACGTGCTACGCAATTCCAAACTTGTTCCCTTGCTTGCCATGAAGCCAATTCTTGTTGGACAGCAACATGTCGAAGGGTTGGGTTTCTGGTGCTCACACATTACTAATCCGGGTTAAGCGAAACGAGTCATTCCAGCTAACGCATAAAAAGTAACAACAAACATTATTAAGGCAGTCCCTGAGTTAATGCTCGAGGCGCTGCTATTTCATTGATAAGCCCATTGCCGACATACATACCGACATATGAGACGACTCGGATACATACACTTCTTAGCTAAGTGTAGAAGGGACAAAGTAGTGCTACATTCCACGGTCGCTTCGATTCTTCTCCGGACCTGTCCGCCTTGTTCTTTTCCTGTGGCTTCGCATCTATAAGATAGTAGGAATCATTGTGCAACGCTTTGCTCACAATAAATGGTCCTTCCCATGGGGGGATAATTTATGCATGCCAATGGTACGCTGTACCAAACGGAGCACCAGATCGCCTTCTCGGAAGACTCGGGGGCACACTTTCCGGCTATGATAGCGTTAGAGATTTTGCTGATATATGGCGGATCTGGACAGTGCCAGTTCTCTCGCTTCTTCCAGCAAATCAACATCATTTTGCCGGGCTTCTTGCACTTCGGCTTCTGTGTATTGGGTGACCCTAGGCGAATCATGCTCTATGTCGGCTGGTAATACAACCGCCCCATATACCAGAAAAAACGGCGATAGCCTGTTGATCAATTCGAGTTGTTCTTAAACTCCACAAGATCACGGTAGTTCTTCTATCCAGCACCCCGCTGATCTTTGCAGCAGCTCAATGAGCCGGGGTTTTATCCCGGATAATACTAATCCATTGGATCTTTCCACTTGTCCGTTCGATGCGGGGTGGGCTATCGAGGCTACGTCGAGTCGGATCTTCTTGTCTCGGCAAAAGCGTGCAAATGCTCCTTCCGCGAAATTCGTTCCATTGTCAGTTATAATGCTGTGTGGATAACCGTATCTCAAGATGATGTCTTTTAGAAATGTCACGGCCGTAGCTCCATCAGATTTTCTTATAGGCTTCACTTCAATCCATTTTGTAAACTTGTCCACCATGACCAAGATGTGTGTCATGTTTCCTCTTGCTGGTTTGAACGGGCCAACCATATCCAAGCACCACACAGCAAATGGCCATGTAATTGGTATGGTTTTGAGTTCCGACATAGGCATATGTGTCTTGGTGGCGTATCTTTGACAACCATTGCATTTTCTCACCAGATCTTCTGCTTGCTGCAAGGCACTTGGCCAGTAGAATCCATGCCGGAACGGCTTTGCCACTAAGGCCCGGGATGAGGCATGATGCCCGCATTCTCCTTGGTGTATATCTCGGAGGATGTTAAGTCCTTCTTCCGGGTCAACACACCGCTTGAGGACATTGGTTACACTTTGTTTGTACAGCTCAGAATTGATGATTGTGTAAGCTTTGGCTCTCCTCTGAGTTTGCCTGGCTAGCACTTCCTCGGTGGGTAAGGTTCCATCTTTCAAGAATTGGTATATAGGCAGTGCCCAAGCTGGTATCGCTCGCGTAGGGAACATCTCCTCATCAATTTCCATCCGATCCACCGTCATAACTTCAGCCGGATCACGCTGAACAGTCCCCGGGTCTAGCAAGGTAGCCCCCGGGTCTACTGAGGCAGTCCCCGGGTTTGCCGAGGCAGTCCCCGGGTTCGGCGTGCTACCTCCCATGTCAATGTCCATGGGCTCAGCTCCGGATTCCGCGTTTTCCGTGACATAGATTGAGTCAGTTCCTGGGGACGGCCTGATAGATGGTTTTCTGAGGTGCTCCAATGCTACGCCCGGTGGAATTGCCTGTCGGGTCGATCCAAGTTTTGACAGCATGTCGGCATCTTCATTTTCTACGCGAGGTACATGGTGAAATTCGCATCCCTCAAAGTAACCCGAGATTTTCTGCACATGAAATCTGTATAGTGCCATGTTTGGATCCAGGGCGTCCCACACTCTGGACACTTGCTGTATTACTAGATCCGAGTCGCCAAAGCATATTATCCGACGTATGCCAATCTCCTTTGCCACTTTGAGACCATGCACCAGAGCCTCGTACTCAGCGACATTGTTTGATGTCGCGAAATGGATCTGCAATACGTACTTGAGCTGATCCTTCTTTGGCGAGGTAAGCACAACCCTGGCACCTAACCCGGTTTTGGTTTTCGATCCGTCAAAATGCATCCTCCAGTAGTTCAGATCTGGTGGCGGTGGTTCGTATTGCACCTCGGCCCAATCTACGAAAAAGTCTGCCACAGCCTGAGACTTGATTGCTTCTCTTCTATCATACTGGGGTGCGTAAGGTGCTAGCTCAATTGCCCATTTTGCAATTCTGCCATTCGCATCTTTGTTACCCATTATCTCGGATATGGGGGCTTCGCATATCACTTTGATGGGATGTCCTCAAAGTAGTGCTTTAACTTCTTTGCCGCCATATAAACACCATATGCCACCTTCTGAAAATGCGGGTAGTTCTGTTTTGAGGCAGACAATACCTCGCTCAAGTAATACACTGGCCTCTGCACCGACTTACCCTCTTCATCACGCTCCACTACAATCACTGCACTTACAACTCGGTTGGTTGTGGCTATGTAGAGCAACATTGGCTCCTTTGACAGTGGAGAAGCTAACACTGGCGCAGTGGCCAACATCTTTTTTAAGTGGGCAAAAGCTTCATCAGCCTGCGGCGTCCAAACGAATTTATCTGACTTTTTCATGAGTTGGTAGAGAGGCAGTGCCTTTTCTCCCAACCGACATACAAACCGACTCAACGAGGCCAGGCACCCAGTGAACTTCTTGACATCGTTGAGACACTTCGGTAGCTCCATTCGTTCGATGGCTCGGATCTTAGTTGGATTAACCTCGATACCTCGGCTAGAGACAAGAAATCCGAGTAATTTCCCAGCCGGGTCACCGAAGGTACATTTCTCCGGATTAAGCTTCATCCGGAATCTCCTCAAGTTCGCGAATGTTTGCCTTATGTCGTCAAGGAGCGTTGCGCTTTCCTTGGTCTTAATAACCACATCATCCACATAGACTTGTACGTTTTGACCTATTTGATCGTGCAAACATTTTTGCATACATCTTTGGTATGTTGCACCTGCATTTCGTAAACCAAACGGCATAGTGCGATAGCAATAAGCCCCGTACGGGGTAATAAAGGCAGTTTTTATTTGATCATCCGGGTCCAGAGGTATCTGGTGGAAACCATAATAGGCGTCAATGAATGACAACGGTTCACATCCCGCGGTAGAGTCGATGACCTGATCTATCCTCGGCAGTGGAAATGGATCTTTTGGACATGCCTTATTCAGGTTCGTGTAATCGATACACATACGCCAAACCACTGCCACGTTCGGATCATCCTTCTTCTTTTCTACCAACACCGGATTAGAGAGCCAATCTGGATACAGCACTTCCATGATAAATCCAGCTGCTAGCAACCGAGCTATCTCGTCACCAATGACCTTTCTCCTATCCTCGGCGAAGCGTCGGAGAGGTTGCTTCACCGGCCTTGCTCCGGGTCTTACGTTCAAAGAGTGCTTGGCCAACTCCCTTGGAACACCTTGCAAGTCCTGTGTGGACCAAGCAAAATTATCCCGATTCTCACGGAGGAAGTTGACGAGCTCGCTTTCCTATTTGTCAGTTAACCCGGCACCAATTGTTACGGTACGCTCTGGAAACATGTTATCCACCAGAATCTTCTTGGTGTCCTTTGCGGCTTGAAACGAAACGCTTCCATGCGGGTTACTTAACGCCGGCATATACTGCTGTGCGGACTGAGCTAATGTCGCCACCTCTTGAATTTTTCTTTTCTCCTGCGCAATTACGAGTGACTCGGCTAGGTTGGACCCGGCTGAGGCGCACCCAATAGAACGTCGGAAATCCCCAGCGATAGTAATTGCTCCATTTGGCCTGGGAAACTTCATCTTCAGATAACTAACGTGGCAACTTGCCTTGAACTTGCTCAGTGCTGGTCTCCCGAGTAATGCATGATACACGCTCTCCAAGTTCACCACCTCAAACTCCAGATTCTCGGTTGGCGGTTATCCTCGTCAATAGCACGTCGACCCGGACTTTGCCTATGGGCTCACAAGAGATGCCTGGTACGATGCCATGGAAAGTTGTTCTTGTAGCCTGGAGCATGTTCTCCGAGATGCCCAACTTGCGCATCGTATCCGCATACATGATGTTAATCCTACTGCCATTGTTGATCAAGATTGAGAACCTCACATTAATGTTCGGTCCAATGAATGTCGGATCTAACACTAGTGCATACGAGCCGGGACTTGGCATAAGCTTGGGATGATCTTTGACGCTCCAGGTGATTTCCTGGTCCGACCAAGGCATGTACCTCATCACTGCAGGCATAACCGCGTTAACCTCCATATGTCGGTGCTGCAAGCTCTTCCTATCGGTTTCCTCTGTTGTGAACACACAATAGCTCTGGTGATGTTCCCTGTACTCATTCCTTCCCTCGTTTCCGGGGTACCTCTGATCCGGTTGTTGCTGGTTTTCCACCTGATGCACTGCATCCCTTCTCTCATTGTTGTCATACCTCGGAGGAGGGGGAGGCAACATTAGTTGTTGCGTGTTTGCTCCGGAGAGCAATTGCTGCCGGTGTAACTCCTTCCGAGGTTGATCATTCCGGGGTGCCTGAGCATTCCCCGAACCACCTTGTTCTATCTTACGCATCCATTCACATTGCCTCGTTGTGTGACCCGCCGGGCTGTTCGGATTTGGCGTGTGAAACTTACACGGCTGGTCCAACATTGACTCATAGGTATACCTCAGACGATCTTTCTTTTCCTGCCATTGCTTCTTCTGCTCCGGAGTCCACGTTTTCTTGCCATCGTTTCGAGGAGTCCATTGCCCTCCCGTTTTTGGGCGTTGGTTGCTCCCTGCTCCGGGTTGATCTTGATTCACAGCTGCAACTTGTTGCGAACTATACCGATGATCTGATCTATCGTCTCTCCTTTTTCCCCTATAATCGTTCCTTCGGGATGACCCGACTCTGTCCCTCGGATAGTACTCCTCATTTGACTCGTTCGACGCGATCCTGGGTTGAGTCGGATCACCCAAAGCATATGAATCCGCAATCCGGATCATCTCTGCCAACGTGACTGGCATTTTCCTTTGCAATTTCATCCACAACTTGCTGCCATATCTGCACCCTTGTGTGAACCATGCTATGGCCTGTGACTCTATGACTCCCTCACACGAGTTTCTCACGGTACACCACCGGGTCAAGAACTCACGATCCGTTTCTTTAGATCTCTGCTTGCACATCGCCAGGGTCTGCGGTCTATTCGGTCTCTGATATGTACTCGAGAAGTTGCTGATAAACATTTCCTCAAAATCTATCTAGCAATTGATGCTTCCGGGTGGCAAATTATTCAGCCATACCCTAGCCGGACCTTCCAACATCTGGGGTACGTATCGTACAACCCATCTCAAGTTGCCAGTTGCAATTTTCACAGTTGTTGCGTAGTTTATCAGCCAATCCTCCGGCTTTGTGCTGCCGTCATACGTCTTCGTGCCCCTGGGCAATTGGAAGTTGGGTACTGGCGGTTCCTTCATGATCCGGGGTCCAAAGCACGCTGGACCCGGAGGACCTTGACATTCGATCTGTTCTGACCTATACAGGCGATCTAGCTTTAACCTGGCGTCATCCAGCATCAAATCCCTGCTTCCCAATCTCGATCCTATCACATGATAGTCTAGTCTTGCGTATCCCGCATTCATCATCTCCGAGTCTCTGTCATTGTATCGGTTTTGCTCTCGTTGTGCTCCTCTCTGTTGCATACCTCGGCCGGCACTTTGCTCTTGCCTTGGTATATTCATTTGCGATTGACCTGCTCCCCGAGTTTCATTATGCGGCATTGCGCTTAGCAGCATTCCCTTGACCGGCATTGCCTTGGTCGTGATTACCTCGGCCAGCTTCACCTCGGCTCACACTTCATCGATCATCGTTTTTCCGCATCTCTTTTTCTTTTCCCGCACGCGTCGGGTCGTACGGGACGATCTGCTTGTTCCGTCTGGCCGAGGTTACTACCTCCTCTCTCCTTGGGCCACCATGAGGCGATGATGCGGCTCCAGCGGATTTCTCCGGGTTACCCATCGCCAAATGGACGATCTTAGAAGCTCCAACTCTCTCCGGGTTACCTCTCAGCAGCTCCTCGTTCTGCCTGTTCGCGATCCGAACCAGCTCGTTAACCTGGTCTTGCTGTCTTTGACGGGCTTCACCCGTTAGACCAGCTCGGACGCTGCGGCATCTGCTGCTCTGAGGTTCTTTGCCGGGTACTATACTTCGGCAACCCCACGGACAGATAGTTTTCCGACCCTTCCGGTCCATCATCACCTTCTCTGTTCATCTCACTCATGAGATTTTTTCCTTTTACCCTTACTGCATCAACCTTGTTTGCCTTTGCGTACTCGCGCAGCGTCATGTTCAATGACTGCTGAGCCGCTGCTATTTTCTTTGCACCCTCCAGTATCTTTTGCCGGGTTTCCTCTAGCTCGGCCTGTGCCTGAGCCGGATCTACCACTGCTGCCACCGGGTTTGCCAAGCTATCCATAGCTTCCCTCAGCACGTTCTCAGGCCTCTCTAGCGGAGGACCCCTAGCTTTCCTCGGTGCCTTAGGCGTTATCTCCGGGTCTGGCGCTGGATCCTTGCTCATGCCCGTGCCTGGCGCAGTCACCATCACCTCTGCATGGTCCGAGGAGCAAGCGATACGCGCCCCGCGAGCCACAGTGAGGGGTGGTTCTCCTGCATCGACGACGCGACGCGGATGAACGTAAGACACGTCCACAGCAACATAGACCTTGTGCGCACCGAGCTTGACGAAGATGCCGTTGCACGGAAGGGGGCGCGTGCCGAAGCAGCCAGCATTGCCGCTGACGTAGTCCAGCGCTACAAAGCGCTGAACGAGCCCGGAGACGATGCGTTCGCCGGTGCCGATGAGGTTTACCGTCCGGATCTTCACCCTGCTAGCGCCGCTATCCCCACGGTGGGCGCCAACTGTTGTGGTGGTGTCACGGCAGATGCCATGGATAGGCTAAAGGTGGGGACTAATACACGCTAGGGGAATCCAGGGAGGGATAGTGGAGTGATTCTCCACGCAGAAGCTTTGTATTGATGTTCTATCTCCAAGATTACAAGTGCTCCTTGAGCTGTATTGACAAGAGGAGGAAGAAGAAACTCTCTTACTCTTGCCTACTAACTAGCCCAAGAACCCTAGATCCACTAGTGCTCAATCAACTAGAATTCTGCCAACCCTGTATTCCAGAAAAACCCAACCCCTCTACCAGAGCCCTCACCCCCCTTATATAGTGGTGGTTCGGTCCTGCCTAGGGCATACGTGGAGGCATATTCCTAAGAATATGCCCCCTCCCAAAGTAGTAACCCGTCAGGGGTGCTTTTCCCCCGCATCACACTTGCTTTAGCGACGTAGCCTCTACGGCGCCCGCGTCAGCCGACGTGAGCGTTGTCACCCTTGTCGGTCACGATCTGGTGGTCCTGCCCTTGCTTTATTCGCTCATCCAGTACGCACCGGACCTTCTTTTTTGACCAGAGAGATTCCTTCCTTCTCCTGGAAGCCAAGCAAGGATCCGGATCATAGTAGATCCGGCCACACCTGTTCCTGCATATAAGTTAGACAAGCATTTCCGACTTACTCCTTAAGTCGGACGAGACAACGTTAGGCGTCCCCCCTAGCCCGGGTTACTCCGTGATCCGGCCTGCCTTGAGGTGACTCGGCTAGCATCCGCTTTGACCTTGCCGACCCTCGGCTAACTCGGCCCTTATACCCTGGAGTGACCCTACCCGGGGGTATCCCCCCAACAATGCTGCATCACCACACCCAATTGGATGTGTGTGTGTATGAGTGTGAATCATTGTGGTTTTGGAAAAGTACAAATGGAATGATGGCACTCCAGCATGTGGTGTCCAACCATGTCCAGGAACCCTAGCATCATGCTGGGATTCAACCGCAATACGCATTCTACCACCAGTTTGAAAGATGCTGCATCACCACACCCACTTGGATGTATCTGTATGAGTGTGAATTATTGTGGTTTTGGAAAATTACACATGGAATGATATCACTCTAGCATGTGTTGTCCAACCATGTCCAGGTACCCTAGCAACATGCTGGGATTCAACCGCAGCATGCATTCTACCACCAGTTTGAAATATGTTGCATCACCACACCCAATTGGATGTGTGTGTGTATGAGTGTGCATCATTGTGGTTTTGGAAAAGTACACATGGAATGATGCCACTCCAGCATGTTGTGTCCAACCATGTCCAGGAACCCTAGAAGCATGCTGGGATTCAATAGCATCATGCATTCTACCACCAGTTTGAAAGATGCTGCATCACTACACCCACTTGGATGTGTGTATGTGTATGAGTGTGCATAATTGTGGTTTTGTCTAAGTACACATGGAATGATGCCACTCCAGCATGTGGTGTCCAACCATGTCTAGGAACCCTAGCAGCATGCTGGGATTCAACCGTAGCATGTATTCTACCACCAGTTTGAAAGATGCTGCATCACCACACCCACTTGGATGTGTGTGTATGAGTGTGCATCATTGTGGTTTTTTAATAGTACACATGGAATGATGCCACTCCTGCATGTGGTGTCCAACCATGTCCACAAACCCTAGCAGCATGTTGGGATTCAACTACATCATTCATTCTACCACCAGTTTGAAAGATGTTGCATCACCACACCCACTTGGATGTGTGTGTATGAGTGTGTATCAATGTGGTTTTGGAAAATTACACATGGAATGATGCCACTCCAGCATGTGGTGTCCAACCATGTCCAGGAACCCTAGCAGCATGCTAGGATTCAACCGTAGCATGCATTTTACCACCAGTTTGAAAGATGCTGCATCACCACAACCACTTGGATGTGTGTATGTTCATATGAGTGTGCATCATTATGGTTTTGGATAAGTACACATGGAATGATGACACTCCAGCATGTGGTGTCCAACCATGTCTAGGAACCCTAACAGCAAGCTTTGATTCAACCGTAGCAGGCATTCTTCCACCAGTTTGAAAGATGCTGCATTGCCACACCCAATTGAATGTGTGTGTATGAGTGTTCATCATTGTGGTTTTGGAAATGTATAGATGAAATAATTCCACTCCAGCATGTGGTGTCCAACCATGTCTGGGAACCCTAGAAGCATGCTGGGATTCTATCGCAGCATTCATTCTACAACCAGTTTGAAAGATGCTACATCACCACACCCACTTGGATGTGTGTGTGTGTATGAGTGTGCATCATTGTGGTTTTGGAAAAGTACACATGGAATGATGCCACTCCAGCATGTTGTGTCCAACCATGTCCAGGAACCCTAGAAGCATGCTGGGATTCAACAGTATCATGCATTCTACCACCAGTTTGAAAGATGATGCATCACTACACCCACTTGGATGTGTGTATGTGTATGAGTGTGCATAATTGTGGTTTTGTCTAAGTACACATGGAATGATGCCACTCCAGCATGTGGTGTCCAATCATGTCTGGGAACCCTAGAAGCATGCTGGGATTCTATCGCAGCATTCATTCTACAACCAGTTTGAAAGATGCTACATCACCACACCCACTTGGATGTGTGTGTGTATGAGTGTGCATCATTGTGGTTTTGGAAAAGTACACATGGAATGATGCCACTCTAGCATGTGGTGTCCAACCATGTCCATGAAGCCTAGCAGCATGCTGGGATTCAACCGTATCATGCATTCTACCACTAGTTTGAAAGATGCTACATCACCACACCCACTCAGATGTGTGTGTATGAGTGTGCATCATTGTGGTTTTGGAAAAGTACACATGGAATGATGCCACTCCAGCATGTGGTGTCCAACCATGTCCAAGAACGCTAGAAGCATCCTGGGATTCAACTGCATCATGCATTCTACCACAAGTTTGAAAGATGCTGCATCACCACACCCACTTGGATGTGTGTATGTGTCTATGAGTGTGCATCATTGTGGATTTGGAAAAGTACACATGGAATCATACCAGTCCAGCATGTGGTGTCCAACCATGTCCACGAACCCTAACAACATGGTGGGATTCAATCGTAGCATGCGTTCTACCACCAGTTTGAAAGATGCTGCATCACCACACCCACATGGATGTGTGTGTATGAGTGTGCATAATTGTGGTTTTGGATAAGTACACATGGAATGATGCCACTCCAGCATGTGGTCTCCAACCATGTCCAAGAACCCTACAAGCATGCTGGGATTCAACCGCATCATGCATTCTATCACCAGTTTGAAAGATGCTGCATCACCACACCCACTTGGATGTGTGTCTGTATGAGTGTGCATCATTGTGGTTTTGAAAAAGTACACATGGAATGATACCACTTTAGCATGTGGTGTCCAACCATGTCCAGGAACCCGAGCAACATGCTAGGATTCAATCGCAGCATGCATTCTACCACTAGTTTGAAATATGCTGCATCACCACACCCAATTGGATGTGTGTGTGTGTATGAGTGTGAATCATTGTGGTTTTGGAAAAGTACAAATGGAATGATGCCACTCCAGCATGTGGTGTCCAACCATGTCCAGGAACCCTAGCATCATGCTGGGATTCAACCGCAATACGCATTCTACCACCAATTTGAAAGATGCTGCATCACCACACCCACTTGGATGTATCTGTATGAGTGTGAATTATTGTGGTTTTGGAAAATTACACATGGAATGATATCACTCTAGCATGTGCTGTCCAACCATGTCCAGGTACCCTAGCATCATGCTGGGATTCAACCGCAGCATGCATTCTACCACCAGTTTGAAATATGTTGCATCACCACACCCAATTGGATGTGTGTGTGTATGAGTGTGCATCATTGTGGTTTTGTAAAAGTACACATGGAATGATGCCACTCTAGCATGTGGTGTCCAACCATGTCCAGGAACCCTAGCAACATGCTAGGATTCAACTTCAGCATGCATTCTATCACCAGTTTGAAAGATCCTGCATCACCACACCCACTTGGATGTGTGTGTATGAGTGTGCATCATTGTGGTTTTGGAAAAGTACACATGGAATGATGCCACTCCAGCATGTGGTGTCCAACCATGTCTAGGAACCCTAGCAGCATGCTGGTATTCAACCGTAGCATGTATTCTACCACCAGTTTGAAAGATGCTGCATCACCACACCCACTTGGATGTGTGTGTGTGTATGAGTGTGCATCATTGTGGTTTTGGAAAAGTACACATGGAATGATGCCACTCTATCATGTGGTGTCCAACCATGTCCATGAAGCCTAGCAGCATGCTGGGATTCAACCGTATCATGCATTCTACCACCAGTTTGAAAGATGCTACATCACCACACCCACTCAGATGTGTGTGTATGAGTGTGCATCATTGTGGTTTTGGAAAAGTACACATGGAATGATGCCACTCCAGCATGTGGTGTCCAACCATGTCCAAGAACGCTAGAAGCATCCTGGGATTCAACTGCATCATGCATTCTACCACCATTTTGAAAGATGCTGCATCACCACACCCACTTGGATGTGTGTATGTGTCTATGAGTGTGCATCATTGTGGATTTGGAAAAGTACACATGGAATCATACCAGTCCAGCATGTGGTGTCCAACCATGTCCACGAACCCTAGCAGCATGGTGGGATTCAATCGTAGCATGCGTTCTACCACCAGTTTGAAAGATGCTGCATCACCACACCCACATGGATGTGTGTGTATGAGTGTGCATAATTGTGGTTTTGGATAAGTACACATGGAATGATGCCACTCCAGCATGTGGTCTCCAACCATGTCCAAGAACCCTACAAGCATGCTGGGATTCAACCGCATCATGCATTCTATCACCAGTTTGAAAGATGCTGCATCACCACACCCACTTGGATGTGTGTCTGTATGAGTGTGCATCATTGTGGTTTTGAAAAAGTACACATGGAATGATACCACTTTAGCATGTGGTGTCCAACCATGTCCAGGAACCCGAGCAACATGCTAGGATTCAATCGCAGCATGCATTCTACCACTAGTTTGAAATATGCTGCATCACCACACCCAATTGGATGTGTGTGTGTGTATGAGTGTGAATCATTGTGGTTTTGGAAAAGTACAAATGGAATGATGCCACTCCAGCATGTGGTGTCCAACCATGTCCAGGAACCCTAGCATCATGCTGGGATTCAACCGCAATACGCATTCTACCACCAATTTGAAAGATGCTGCATCACCACACCCACTTGGATGTATCTGTATGAGTGTGAATTATTGTGGTTTTGGAAAATTACACACGGAATGATATCACTCTAGCATGTGCTGTCCAACCATGTCCAGGTACCCTAGCATCATGCTGGGATTCAACCGCAGCATGCATTCTACCACCAGTTTGAAATATGTTGCATCACCACACCCAATTGGATGTGTGTGTGTATGAGTGTGCATCATTGTGGTTTTGTAAAAGTACACATGGAATGATGCCACTCTAGCATGTGGTGTCCAACCATGTCCAGGAACCCTAGCAACATGCTAGGATTCAACTTCAGCATGCATTCTATCACCAGTTTGAAAGATCCTGCATCACCACACCCACTTGGATGTGTGTGTATGAGTGTGCATCATTGTGGTTTTGGAAAAGTACACATGGAATGATGCCACTCCAGCATGTGGTGTCCAACCATGTCTAGGAACCCTAGCAGCATGCTGGTATTCAACCGTAGCATGTATTCTACCACCAGTTTGAAAGATGCTGCATCACCACACCCACTTGGATGTGTGTGTGTATGAGTGTGCATCATTGTGGTTTTGGAAAAGTACACATGGAATGATGCCACTCTATCATGTGGTGTCCAACCATGTCCATGAAGCCTAGCAGCATGCTGGGATTCAACCGTATCATGCATTCTACCACCAGTTTGAAAGATGCTACATCACCACACCCACTCAGATGTGTGTGTATGAGTGTGCATCATTGTGGTTTTGGAAAAGTACACATGGAATGATGCCACTCCAGCATGTGGTGTCCAACCATGTCCAAGAACGCTAGAAGCATCCTGGGATTCAACTGCATCATGCATTCTACCACCATTTTGAAAGATGCTGCATCACCACACCCACTTGGATGTGTGTATGTGTCTATGAGTGTGCATCATTGTGGATTTGGAAAAGTACACATGGAATCATACCAGTCCAGCATGTGGTGTCCAACCATGTCCACGAACCCTAGCAGCATGGTGGGATTCAATCGTAGCATGCGTTCTACCACCAGTTTGAAAGATGTCAGATCACCACACCCACATGGATGTGTGTGTATGAGTGTGCATAATTGTGGTTTTGGATAAGTACACATGGAATGATGCGACTCCAGCATGTGGTCTCCAACCATGTCCAAGAACCCTACAAGCATGCTGGGATTCAACCGCATCATGCATTCTACCACCAGTTTGAAAGATGCTGCATCACCACACCCACTTGGATGTGTGTGTGTATGAGTGTGCATCATTGTCGTTTTGAAAAAGTACACATGGAATGATACCACTTTAGCATGTGGTGTCCAACCATGTCCAGGAACCCGAGCAACATGCTAGGATTCAATCGCAGCATGCATTCTACCACTAGTTTGAAATATGCTGCATCACCACACCCAATTGGATGTGTGTGTGTATGAGTGTGAATCATTGTGGTTTTGGAAAAGTACAAATGGAATGATGCCACTCCAGCATGTGGTGTCCAACCATGTCCAGGAACCCTAGCATCATGCTGGGATTCAACCGCAATACGCATTCTACCACCAGTTTGAAAGATGCTGCATCACCACACCCACTTGGATGTATCTGTATGAGTGTGAATTATTGTGGTTTTGGAAAATTACACATGGAATGATATCACTCTAGCATGTGCTGTCCAACCATGTCCAGGTACCCTAGCAACATGCTGGGACTCAACCGCAGCATGCATTCTACCACCAGTTTTGAAATATGTTGCATCACCACACCCAATTGGATGTGTGTGTATGAGTGTGCATCATTGTGGTTTTGTAAAAGTACACATGGAATGATGCCACTCTAGCATGTGGTGTCCAACCATGTCCAGGAACCCTAGCAACATGCTAGGATTCAACTTCAGCATGCATTCTATCACCAGTTTGAAAGATCCTGCATCACCACACCCACTTGGATGTGTGTGTATGAGTGTGCATCATTGTGGTTTTGGAAAAGTACACATGGAATGATGCCACTCCAGCATGTGGTGTCCAACCATGTCTAGGAACCCTAGCAGCATGTTGGGATTCAACCGTAGCATGTATTCTACCACCAGTTTGAAAGATGCTGCATCACCACACCCACTTGGATTTGTGTGTGTATGAGTGTGCATCATTGTGGTTTTGTAATAGTACACATGGAATGATGCCACTCCAGCATGTGGTGTCCAACCATGTCCACAAACCCTAGCAGCATGTTGGGATTCAACTACAGCATTCATTCTACCACCAGTTTGAAAGATGTTGCATCACCACACCCACTTGGATGTGTGTGTATGAGTGTGTATCAATGTGGTTTTGGAAAAGTACACATGGAATGATGCCACTCCAGCATGTGGTGTCCAACCATGTCCAGGAACCCTAGCAGCATGCTAGGATTCAACCGTAGCATGCATTTTACCACCAGTTTGAAAGATGCTGCATCACCACAACCACTTGGATGTGTGTATGTTCATATGAGTGTGCATCATTATGGTTTTGGATAAGTACACATGGAATGATGACACTCCAGCATGTGGTGTCCAACCATGTCTAGGAACCCTAACATCATGCTTTAATTCAACCGTAGCAGGCATTCTTCCACCAGTTTGAAAGATGCTGCATTGCCACACCCAATTGAATGTGTGTGTATGAGTGTTCATCATTGTGGTTTTGGAAATGTATAGATGAAATAATTCCACTCCAGCATGTGGTGTACAACCATGTCTGGGAACCCTAGAAGCATGCTGGGATTCTATCGCAGCATTCATTCTACAACCAGTTTGAAAGATGCTACATCACCACACCCACTTGGATGTGTGTGTGTGTATGAGTGTGCATCATTGTGGTTTTGGAAAAGTACATATGGAATGATGCCACTCTAGCATGTGGTGTCCAACCATGTCCATGAAGCCTAGCAGCATGCTGGGATTCAATCGTATCATGCATTCTACCACCAGTTTGAAAGATGCTACATCACCACACCCACTCAGATGTGTGTGTATGAGTGTGCATCATTGTGGTTTTGGAAAAGTACACATGGAATGATGCCACTCCATCATGTGGTGTCCAACCATGTCCAAGAACGCTAGAAGCATCCAGGGATTCAACTTCATCATGCATTCTACCACCAGTTTGAAAGATGCTGCATCACCACACCCACTTGGATGTGTGTATGTGTCTATGAGTGTGCATCATTGTGGATTTGGAAAAGTACACATGGAATCATACCAGTCCAGCATGTGGTGTCCAACCATGATCACGAACCCTAGCAGCATGGTGGGATTCAATCGTAGCATGCGTTCTACCACCAGTTTGAAAGATGCTGCATCACCACACCCACATGGATGTGTGTGTATGAGTGTGCATAATTGTGGTTTTGGATAAGTACACATGGAATGATGCCACTCCAGCATGTGGTCTCCAACCATGTCCAAGAACCCTACAAGCATGCTGGGATTCAACCGCATCATGCATTCTACCACCAGTTTGAAAGATGCTGCATCACCACACCCACTTGGATGTGTGTGTGTATGAGTGTGCATCATTGTGGTTTTGAAAAAGTACACATGGAATGATACCACTTTAGCATGTGGTGTCCAACCATGTCCAGGAACCCGAGCAACATGCTAGGATTCAATCGCAGCATGCATTCTACCACTAGTTTGAAATATGCTGCATCACCACACCCACCTGGATGTGTGTGTGTATGAGTGTGCATCATTGTGGTTTTGTAATAGTACACATGGAATGATGCCACTCCAGCATGTGGTGTCCAACCATGTCCACAAACCCTAGCAGCATGTTGGGATTCAACTACAGCATTCATTCTACCACTAGTTTGAAAGATGTTGCATCACCACACCCACTTGGATGTGTGTGTATGAGTGTGTATCAATGTGGTTTTGGAAAATTACACATGGAATGATGCCACTCCAGCATGTGGTGTCCAACCATGTCCAGGAACCCTAGCAGCATGCTAGGATTCAACCGTAGCATGCATTTTACCACCAGTTTGAAAGATGCTGCATCACCACAACCACTTGGATGTGTGTATGTTCATATGAGTGTGCATCATTATGGTTTTGGATAAGTACACATGGAATGATGACACTCCAGCATGTGGTGTCCAACCATGTCTAGGAACCCTAACAGCAAGCTTTGATTCAACCGTAGCAGGCATTCTTCCACCAGTTTGAAAGATGCTGCATTGCCACACCCAATTGAATGTGTGTGTATGAGTGTTCATCATTGTGGTTTTGGAAATGTATAGATGAATTAATTCCACTCCAGCATGTGGTGTACAACCATGTCTGGGAACTCTAGAAGCATGCTGGGATTCTATCGCAGCATTCATTCTACAACCAGTTTGAAAGATGCTACATCACCACACCCACTTGGATGTGTGTGTGTGTATGAGTGTGCATCATTGTGGTTTTGGAAAAGTACATATGGAATGATGCCACTCTAGCATGTGGTGTCCAACCATGTCCATGAAGCCTAGCAGCATGCTGGGATTCAACCGTATCATGCATTCTACCACCAGTTTGAAAGATGCTACATCACCACACCCACTCAGATGTGTGTGTATGAGTGTGCATCATTGTGGTTTTGGAAAAGTACACATGGAATGATGCCACTCCAGCATGTGGTGTCCAACCATGTCCAAGAACGCTAGAAGCATCCTGGGATTCAACTGCATCATGCATTCTACCACCAGTTTGAAAGATGCTGCATCACCACACCCACTTGGATGTGTGTATGTGTCTATGAGTGTGCATCATTGTGGATTTGGAAAAGTACACATGGAATCATACCAGTCCAGCATGTGGTGTCCAACCATGATCACGAACCCTAGCAGCATGGTGGGATTCAATCGTAGCATGCGTTCTACCACCAGTTTGAAAGATGCTGCATCACCACACCCACATGGATGTGTGTGTATGAGTGTGCATAATTGTGGTTTTGGATAAGTACACATGGAATGATGCCACTCCAACATGTGGTCTCCAACCATGTCCAAGAACCCTACAAGCATGCTGGGATTCAACCGCATCATGCATTCTACCACCAGTTTGAAAGATGCTGCATCACCACACCCACTTGGATGTGTGTGTATGAGTGTGCATCATTGTGGTTTTGAAAAAGTACACATGGAATGATACCACTTTAGCATGTGGTGTCCAACCATGTCCAGGAACCCGAGCAACATGCTAGGATTCAATCGCAGCATGCATTCTACCACTAGTTTGAAATATGCTGCATCACCACACCCAATTGGATGTGTGTGTGTATGAGTGTGCATCATTGTGGTTTTGGAAAAGTACACATGGAATGATGCCACTCCAGCATGTGGAGTCCTACCATGTCCAGGAACCCTAGCATCATGCTAGGATTCAACAGAAATATGCATTTTAGCACCAGTTTGAAAGATGTTGCATCACCACACCCACTTGGATGTGTGTGTGTATGAGTGTGCATCATTGGGGTTTTGGAAAAGTACACATGGACTGATACCACTCCAACATGTGGTGTCCAACCATGTCCATGAACCCTAGCAGCATGTTGGGATTCAACTGCAGCATGCATTCTACCACCAGTTTGAAAGATGCTGCATCACCACACACACTTGGATGTGTGAGTATGATTGTGCATCATTGGGGTTTTGGAAAAGTACACATGGAATGATACCACTCCAACATGTGGTGTCCAACCATGTCCATGAACCGTAGCAGCATGCTAGGATTCAACTGCAGCATGCATTCTACCACCAGTTTGAAAGGTGCTGCATCGCCACACCCACTTGGATGTGTGTGTATGAGTGTGCATCATTGTGGTTTTGGAAAAGTACACATGTAATAATGCCACTCCAGCATGTGGTGTCCAACCATGTCCAGGAACCCTAGAAGAATGCTGGGATTCAACTGCATTATGCATTGTATCACCAGTTTGAAAGATGCTGCATCACCACACCCACTTGGATGTGTGTGTGTATGAGTGTGCATCATTGGGGTGTTGGAAAAGTACACATGGAATGATACCTCTCCAACAAGTGATGTCCAACCATGTCCAGGAACCCTAGCAACATGCTGGGATTCAACCGCAGCATGCATTCTACCACCAGTTTGAAATGTCCTGCATCACCACACCCAATTGGATGTGTGTGTGTATGAGTGTGCATCATGGTGGTTTTGGAAAAGTACACATGGAATGATGCCACTCCAGCATGTGGTGTCCTACCATGTCCAGGAACCCTAGCATCTTGCTGGGATTCAACCGCAATATGCATTCTACCACCAGTTGGAAAGATGCTGCATCACCACACCAACTTGGATATGTCTGTATGAGTGTGCATTATTGGTGTTTTGGAAAAGTACACATGGAATGATACCACTCCAACATGTGGTGTCTAACCATGTCCAAGAACCCTAGCAACATGCTGGGATTCAACTGCAGCATGCATTCTACCACCAGTTTGAAAGGTGCTGCATCACCACACCCACTTGGATGTGTGTGTATGAGTGTGCATCATTGTGGTTTTGGAAAAGTACACATGGAATGATGCCACTACAGCATGTGGTGTCCAACCATGTCTAGGAACCCTAGCAACATGCTGGGATTCAACCATAGCATGCATTCTACCACCAGTTTGAAAAATGCTGCATCACCACACCCACTTGGATGTGTGTGTATGAGTGTGTATCATTGGGGTTTTGGAAAAGTACACATGGAATGATACCACTCCAACATGTGGTGTCTGTAACATCCCAAACTTAAATCCAAGCTTATCAAGATCTAAATCATCAAATTTGGGGTTAACAAAAACTTTTTCAATTTAAAAATAAAAGCATTCATATGTGTGCATTTAAAATAGGAGTTGTTTTGAATTGCCATGATTAAGTGATCCAATGCTTGTAAAATGTTTCTTAGGTGATTTACACATCATCTACATGATTCCCAAACTTTTCCTAAAGAAAATCAAATAAAAAAGAATTAAAATGGAGGAATGGTCATTTTGGCCATTTTAATCCACTACACTAGTTTGCATATTCCTAGTACTCAATTCTTAACAGAAACAATTCTTGATCTTTGTACCCCTTGCTATTACACATAATGTGGTACCAAGGCCCACCTTTTGATTTGCTAAAAACATTATTTTACTTATTTTAATTGACATTTGAAAATTGAATCTAATGCATATGCATAGATCACCCCTATTTCAAAACCCATCTAGTTGAACTCCACTTTCAAAACCCTTGCAACCAGAGACTACCTAGCACTAGTGGAGATCACTCAAAAATTTTGAAACCAAAATTCAATTTTTTTTTCTTTCAGCCATTTCATCAAACACCTTGCTGGCAAGATCATATTGGCCTAACTAATACTGTTTTGAGATGATTTTGGCTAGCAATTTGGAGGTGCTTTGATCATCTTGTCCCCCCTCAAGCCTGACTAGACCCACACCAGCATCTTCCCTACCTCCTAGCTGCACTGCACTGCCATGCCGAGCCCCCTCTCGCCGGCCGACCGTGCACTCGCTGCAACAGCCCTCTCCCGCCTCTCTCTCCATGTCTAGGAGGTAGCTCACACATCATCGACACCCCCTGTCCCCTGCCCGAGCCCAGCCCTACAGTGGACCACCGAGGATACCACGCGCCCAGTGCCACCGCACCCCGGTGCCGCCCCCAGAGCGTGCTCTGTCCCCCCTTGCACAGACCGCCCCTTGGCCGCAGCCCGCGCCCGCCGCTCCGCCACGACCTGGAAAACACCCCAGACACCCCCACTGGCCGCCCAAAGCACCACAACCACCGCTCGGCGTGGACACCGACGCCTCTGCCGCTCAGAGTGACACCTTGCCCAGACTGCATACCACCGCCCCTACGGCCGCATTCAATCCCTAGAGCACCTCCAGGGGACCGCCCATCGATCGCCACCCTCAGCCATGCCTCTCTCCCGCCGTAGCCATGTCGCCACCGTCGCCTGCCCATCCCGCCCGGTCTCACCGTTGGGCCTATAAAAGGAGGCCCCCCAGCCTCTTCTCTCCACACCACTCCCCTCACCTCTCTAAACCTCACCCACCTCTTGCCGGAGCAAGGAGCAAAGCCTTCACGGAATTGGAGCAGCCGCCTCTGGAGGAGAAGGGCGCCACTGATTGCGACCACCCCAAGCTCCGCCGCAACCGCGGCTCGCCTCGCCGTCGTCGTCTAGTTCGTTTGCCCGCCTCGCCGACCCCACTGGAGCCCTGGTACATCCCCAGCAGACCCCCGCCGAGCCGCTAGGTTCGAGCTTGCCGGCGACTTGTTCGTCGTCGACGACGACCCTCAGCCGTAGATTCCCTAACTAATCCTACGGCCCACAGCGTGTGTACCATTTTGCGTGTTAAGTGCCGCTGACAAGTGGGACCCCCCTGTCAGCTGAGCCCCACGCCGCGGAGCGCCACTGGGCCGGCCCAACTTCTTTCCCGCGCTAGCCCACCGTTCAAATCTGGATTTTTCTTTTTAGATTGAATCTAGTTTCTGTCCACTAGTTTTAAATTCAATTCAGAGAGTTTTAGAAATCCAAATTGCATGAAAGTAATTTTATCTGAAAGGTATGGAAATGATCTATCCAAGCCCGCTGGATTTAATTCAATTAGAGTTATAGATCTCTCCTAATAAAAATAACAAAACAGAAGCATTTGCAACTTGCAACATTTTTATAAAATCAACCAAGTTAGCTTTTGAGTTGATTCCAACTCTCAAAAATCACATTTCATCATATCTATCCAAATATGTAATAATATTAAGGTTTACATGAAGTGACGTTGGACTAGTACCAAAATAATGCTATATAGTCATTTCTAGTCACTTTAAATCATTAAATAATGAACTTAAACCAAAGTAATATTGATCCAACCCTTAAAGCTCATTCCCACATGTTAGAATATGTGGTGATGACATGTGTCAACATGATCCCATATTTTAAGTGGTGAATATTAAATCTTAGTTAAATTTTCAATGAGTAGAAATTACTTTTCTAAAATAAAAAGGTTGAAACTATTGAATTAAACTTATGATGCTTGTGATGATAATAGATCATCAGTTGTGTGTTTAAGAATGCTATCTAGCATAGTTAAGTATTGTTTGGTGATTGTCTACTCCGTATGTATTTTTATAGAAGATAGTACCGACCAAGCTTACGAGGAGGAGGAGTGCTATCAAGACGAAGACGAAGAAAACTTCAACCACTTCACCAACCAAGGCAAGCCACCATTAATAGTGCAAGCTACCCTTAGCAAGCTAGCAATACCCAAGATTAACCCTTGCCAGTTTAGTGCTTAGCAAACTAGAAACAAACTAGATGGTTTAGCCAAGATGCCTTAAGCATGCTTTGATCACACCCCCTTTAACTATTAGTACCTCAAGTCTTATTGACAAGTTTTACCTCCCTTAGTTTACACAAAGTTCTTTACTTGTTTTGAAGGTAGCATAAAAAGTATAAAACTTGACCTACTTAGAAACCTTTAGATGTCATTCTATGGCATGAGATTGATCCCATCCTTCCACCATAGTGAACACTCTTAACTTAGTAATTTAGAGTAGATCAAAAACTTGAGTCACTTTAGATGGGAACAATTGGTGAAAATGAATTGTGAAAACCTTGGAATGATGAGTCATTCTATTGAGATGTTTTGACATGTGTTGAGAAACACAACTGGTTTATGATGATGAAAATGATGAGGCATGAGCCTTAACCCTTTTATAAAAAAGTGATGGTTGGATTCGGATGCGACACCATTCCAAATTTACCGTACAACCACATTACCTGAATTGGGTAAGGCTTAGCTAGAAATTTATATGCATTAGTATTAGTTCCCTCACGGGAGAGGTTTGAGCTGAGGCTACCTCTCATGATGTCCACCTATGCAGTGCCCAAGATGACTGATGGTCATGGTTGGGATGGCATGCTCATAGGAGAGGTGCTTATACTAGGGTGTGTAAAGGGAAGGTTATGTTTGATTATCTGCATACTAAGTATGATGATTCAGGGTTATCCCTGACAGATGTATCGAATCTTGTGGTGAAAGTGTACCACCTCTGCAGAGTGTCTAACTATTCGAATAGCCGCTGTCATGTTATGGACAGCTTGGAATGGCCATACTGTTTCGTTGTCAGATGTTTTCCAAATAACTTGAAATGAATGATGAATCTTGACTTGACCACAACAGGGTTGTGTTGATGATAATAGCTTCCCAACTTAAGTGATTCTAGAACTGTACTTTATCTTTCTTTGCTTCTGAACTCAGCTTAGGTTTCAAACTTAACTTTAGAGTTAAACTTAGATTTAGCACTTTAACTTAGAACTATAGTACCAGTTAATAGTAGTTTGCGAGTACTTAAAGAGTACTCATGGCTTTTGTCCCTGGCTATTCTCATGGCCAGACTATGAAGGTATCAAGAGGATGGTCAGCAGGACGGCTATGATAAATAGGACTATCTGCCTTCGTCAGCATTGCCTGTGCCCCTGAAGATGGACCCCACCGCTACGCTTATCTTTTATTTCCGCTGCTTGTTGTATTAAAGACTGGATCATGAGATCCTTATTTGTGTAAGACCTTATGTATGGTTTGTAATGGATGATGTACTGTGATATCCAATCCGTTATGTCTCGCAAAAATGGTAATCCTGGGATTGCAGGTATGGCATAATCTGCATCCGGGATTAAAATCCGGGTGTTGACAAGTTGGTATCAAAGCCATCCTGACCATAGGAGACCCTAGTTAGAATGGACGTTCAAACAAAAACTTAGTTTCAAAACCTAAGTGAGTATTTCTGAAAACTATTTCCTCTCTTACCCTTGTGAACTCATTCTTTCTCAAAAATTCATGTTCCTTAAAATTCTTACATTATGACTTAAAACTTGACACACTTGATCACTTCACTAACTTCCTCATCCTAAATTTTGTAGATGGAGACTCAGTTCAGCAAGTTTTACCAGTTGGGAAACGGAGGTCAGCTGATCTTCGAGAGGGATCTGGATTCACTGTCGGAGTTACTGGGACGCCCACATCTGGAGTTTCTTGGAGCTCAACTTCTAGGACCCCCAGGAAGAGACCTACAGTGGCTAGGCACCGCAGATCTTAGAGGAAGCATCGAAGCACCAACTTCTGGAAGAATTCAGTTCTCCGTGAGAGAGAACAACTGGCTAGATGGATTAGCTAGGGTAATGCATGAAGCTCTCGCACGTCTATGTGCCCTCAGCGTCAACAAGATCCAAGGAACCCGTTTTGCCTACTATGCAAGACGTGACTTCATGGGAATGCCGATGGAGATGCCAAGTCACCCAGAATTGAGGCGTCAAGTAGAGAACCTTGACTTCTTGCTTCATGATAGGCAGCAGGAACTAGACAATGCCAGGAAGTTAGCCAAGCAGAACCGTGCCATCGCCACCGTAAGGCCTGCATTTCGACCGCTTGTCCAAGATCGCCAGTCTCTTTGCCGCCAGCGTGCCAAGAAGGATCGCACCATCGCCCGTCTTCGCAAAAAGGTGGCCGACCTCGAGAGGACCGTCAAGGAGAAGGAAGCTCAGCTTGCCGCCAAGGAAGAAGAAGATGAGGGTGAAGACATCTAGGGAGACATGGATTCTTACCTTAGCAAAGATGATGACTTTCTGGAGGAAGATGCGGTGGACTTCTACACTGATGATGAGGACTCCGATTTCATCGATGATGAGTAGATGCACTAGAGCACTGTCGTAGCATGAGATGTATCATCTCATTGCATCATAGCTTACAGAATGGTTCATCAAACCATCTGTTTCCCCTTTGATTGTTGTGGTGTGTGTTGTATCGGGTGCTTGCTTGCATGAATGAAAATGAAGTTAGTTGAAAAACCTGAGTCTAACTCAAAGTTTTAGCTTTGAAAACCCAAAACCATGAACCTTAGAATTTCCATCTTACCCCTATATCTATCTCAATCTTCAGATGACTCGTGGAAACCAAGGAGGGAGCAGCTCGTCACATGACCCAATGTTGCAGATCTTGCAGAATCTCATCGCGACCGTGGAAGCAAGGTACGAGCGTCAAGCCAACTTAGCAACATTGCAGCAGATCGCCCAAATGGCTCTCAACAACCAAGGACATGGAAATCAGGATCACCATGGATCCAAACTCAAAAAATTTCAAAACATCAATCCCCCAATCTTCAACCAATCTGAGAACCCATTAGATGCTGATGACTGGTTACATACCATGGAAAACAACCTTGAAGTTGCAGGAGTTGATGAAAATGAGAAAGTTCTCTTCACCACCCACTATCTGGCGGGAGATGCTAGAGCTTGGTGGAATAGCATCCGCAATATGAACCATGGCCAGGTGATGACCTGGGAAGCATTCAAAGTCCAGTTCAGCCGCACCCACGTGCCGCAAGGTCTCGTCAATAGGATGAGAGATGAGTTCCACGAATTGAAGCAAGGAAGAATGACTATGGTGGAGTACCGTGACAGATTCTTGTCACTTGCCAGATATGCACCTGATGAGATCAACACGAAGGCTAAGAAGAAGGAGAGATTCTTGAACAGACTGCATGATGAGATGCAAACTGTCCTCGTCAACATCCATTTTCAGGATCTCAAAGAGCTAGTCGACTCTTCCATTCAGATGGAAGGGAAGATTAACCAGGCAAACGACAACCACAATCGTTGTATGATGCAGCACTCTGGATCCAGTAGTCACCAGAAGTACCGTCCCAACCCCTCACCAGGATATGCACCAAGGAACAACCGACCCCCAAATCCTCGCCCAAGCTACCCGAACCGTAGCGTAGGTAATGTGAAGTCCGGAGGAAACAATCACAACTCCGGCAATGCCAACAATTTCAACCATGCCCCTCCCAAGAGTAACAACAACAACAACAACAATGCGCCCAGAACTGGCAGCAATGTTTTGCCTGTCGCAGTCAAGGACAAATCCTAGATCACTTGTTTCGAGTGTGGAGTGAAGGGTCACTACTCCAATGAGTGTCCCAAGAAGACTGCCGCCAATGCCCCTGTGAATGCCCGAGCTCAACAATAGCGTCGTGTTCAACCAGGAAGGAGATTTGCCCCAGGGAACCCTCACAACCGCAACGGTCGTCTCTTCCACATGAACGCAGAAGAAGCCCAGGAAGCACCAGATGTAGTGCTGGGTATGTTTTCTGTCAACTCAGTTTTAGCAAGAGTATTGTTTGATTCTGGAGCATCGCATTCATTTGTCACCAAAGAATTTGTATGCACTAGTAAGATTCACCCAACCAACCTGAAGCATGTCATGATAGTTCAAATCCCCGGTTCAACTACAAAAGATAGAAAAATTTGCAAAGTTGTACCTATCAGAATACATGGGATAGATTTTTATGCCAACTTAATTGTACTTGGAACCAAAGGATTGGAAGTAGTACTAGGTATGGACTGGATGTCAAGGCATAAAGGATTGATAGACTGTGCTAAGAAATCCATCACCATGACCAGTAGTTCTGGAGTAACAGTAGAGCATATCTCTGAAACCTTACCCCGTCAATTCAAGTGCAACAAGAGTGTAGCCCTTCCCACCATTGACCAAGTCAGAGTAGTCTGTGAATACCCCGACGTATTCCTAGATGAATTGCCAGGTATGCCCCCAGATAGGGATATTGAGTTCATTATCGAACTAATCCCCGGAACCGGACCTATAGCCCAGAGACCCTATAGCATGAACCCCTTAGAGTTAGTGGAACTGAAGAAGCAGCTGGAGGCCATGTTAGCAACAGGCTTGATTCAGCCAAGCGCATTGCCATGGAGATCACCAGTGTTATTCATCGACAAGAAAGATGGAGACAATCGTCTGTGTACAGATTATAGAAAGTTGAATGACGTCACCATCAAGAACAAGTACCCTTTGCCAAAGATAGAGGATCTATTTGATCAGTTGACTGGAGCTCAGGTATTCTCAAAGATTGATCTTAGGACTGGTTATCACCAACTTAAGATTCGTGGAATGGATATTCCGAAGACCGCCTTTACTACTCGCTATGGTTTATACAAGTATACGGTTATGTATTTTGGATTAACCAATGCCCCTGCTTATTTCATGAATCTCATGAATAATATCTTTATGAATTTCCTAGATAAGTTGGTAGTTGTGTTTATCGACGACATCCTTATCTACTCCAAGTCAGAAGAAGAGCATGAGCAACATCTGAGAGTTCTCCTAGAAATCCTGAGAGAGCATCAGTTATATGCCAAGTTCAGCAAGTGTGAGTTTTGGCTGAAAGAAGTAGGATTCCTAGGACATATTGTGTCTACCGGAGGAGTCTCTGTTCATCCCACCAAGATCAAAGATGTCGAAGAATGGGAAGCCCCAACCACTCAAACCCAAGTCAGTTCATTTCTCGTATTTGTGGGATATTACCGCAAGTTCGTAGAAGGATTCTCGAGCATAGCCCGACCAATGACCCAATTGTTGAAGAAGGACAAGAAGTTTGAATGGATAGACAAATGTGGGGCCAGTTTCCAGGAGCTGAAGAAGAGATTGATATCCGCCCCAATTTTGGTCATGCCAGACATCAAGAAGTCGTTTGATGTATATTGTGACGCATCCAAGATTGGTCTAGGATGTGTATTGATGCAAGAAGGCAAAGTCATCGCTTATCTATCTCGACAACTGAAGCAGCATGAGCAGAACTATCCGACCCATGATCTTGAGCTAGCAGCTATGGTTCTAGCATTGAAGACATGGCGTCATTATTTGATGGGTAATCGCTATGAGATTTACTCAGATCACAAGAGCTTGAAGTATATCTTCACTCAGAAAGAGCTAAATATGAGGCAAAGAAGATGGATAGAGTTAATGAAGGATTATGACCTTGACATTCACTATCACCCCGGCAAAGCCAATGTGGTAGCAGATGCTCTTAGCAGATTGCCGTGTAGGCTTAACACCATGACCAAGGATAAGCAACCAAGTTTGTATGAAGAGTTGGAGCAGTTCAGGACTGAATTAGTTAGCAAAGGATTCTTAGCTAGCATTGACCTTCAACCCATGTTGATTAGCCAAATCAAGGAAGCCCAGAAGGGGAATGAAAGTATCGACGGAATCAAGCGCCATATTGGTACAGGAAAGGTACATGGATTCACCGAAGACGAAGAAGGAGTACTGTGGTTCAAAGGACGTATCTGTGTGCCAGCAGATTCGGAGCTGAAGGAAATTATCATGAAGGAAGCTCATGATACTCTTTATTCTATCCACCCCGGAGGAACAAAGATGTATCAAGATTTGAAAGAGCAATTTTGGTGGCACAAGATGAAGAGAGAGATCCGAAGCTACATCGCCAAATGTGACATCTGTCAAAGAGTCAAAGAAGAGCATTAGAGACCTGCAGGACTATCGCAACCATTGTAGATTCCGGAATGGAAATGGGATTCCGTCGAAATGGACTTTATCACTTGTTTACCTACTTCTAGTAGGGGAAATGACTCCATCTGGGTCATAGTTGATAGATTGTCCAAGGTGGCCCACTTCATACCTGTCAAGACAACCTACCAGAGTGCAAACCTAGCAGAGCTGTATATTGCTAGGATTGTTAGTCTGCATGGAACCCCCAAGACCATCGTGTCAGATCGAGGAACCCAGTTTACTTCAAGATTTTGGCAGAAAGTTCAGGAAGGATTAGGAACCAAGTTAAACTTTAGCACCGCTTATCACCCGCAAACAGATGGATAGACTGAGAGAGTCAACCAGATCTTGGAGGATATGCTTAGAGCTTGTGTGTTGGAGTACGGATTAAAATGGGAAGATTGCCTGCCTTTCGCAGAATTCTCATATAACAACAGTTATCAAGCTAGTTTGTAGATGGCACCATTTGAATTCCTATACGGAAGAAAGTGTCGTACCCCTTTGAATTGGTCGCAAGTAGGAGAGAGTCAGATCTTTGGACCCGACATTCTCCGAGAAGTATAAGAGAAAGTTCACAAAGTCCGTGAGCACCTCAAGACCGCCCAATCCAGACAGAAGAGTTATGATGACAAGAGAAGGAGAGACCTGACTTTCAATGTCAGAGATTTTGTTTACCTCAAAGTTTCACCATTGAAGGGAACTCAATGCTTTAGTCTGAAGGGAAAGTTAGCCCCCAGATATATCGGACCTTTCAAGATTCTGAACCGCCATGGAGAAGTATCGTATCAACTAGAACTTCTTGAAGAGATGTCAGCCATCCACAATGTGTTCCATATCTCGTTACTTCGCAAATGCTTAGAAGTGCCTGAGAAGACTGAAGTTTTCAAGAACATCGATCACAGAGCTATGGAAATCAACAATGACCTAACCTATCGGGAAGTACCCATCCGTATCTTAGAAGAAGCCTACAGAACCACCAGGACCAGGAGCATCAAGTTTCTAAAGATTTAGTGGAGCAACCATACCGACGAGGAAGCTACTTAGGAGCAAGAAAATTACATTAGGACAGAGTTCCCAGATCTCTTTAGTTCCTAGTTTTCCTTGTAAATCTCAGGACGAGATTTTGTTTAAGGGGGGAAGGTTTGTAACATCCCAAAACTTAAATCCAAGCTTATCAAAATCTAAATCATCAAATTTGGGGTTAACAAAAACTTTTTCAATTTAAAAATAAAAGCATTCATATATGTGTGCATTTAAAATAGGAGTTGTTTTGAATTGCCATGATTAAGTGATCCAATGCTTGTAAAATGTTTCTTAGGTGATTTACACATCATCTACATCTTTTCCCAAACTTTTCCTAAAGTAAATCAAATCAAAAATAATTAAAAAGGAGGAATGGTCATTTTGGCCATTTTAATCCACTACACTACTTTGGCTTTTCCTAGTACTCAATTCTTAACAGAAACAATTCTTGAACTTTGTACCCCTTGCTAGTACACATAATGAGGTACCAAGGCCCACCTTTTGATCTGCTAAAAACATTCATTTAGTTATTTTAATTGGCATTTGAAAATTGAATCTAATGCATATGCATAGATCACCCCTATTTCAAAACCCATCTAGTTGAGCTCCACTTTCAAAACCCTTGCAACCAGAGACTACCTAGCACTAGTGGAGATCACTCAAAATTTTTGAAACCAAAATTCAAAACTTTTTCTCTTTCGGCCATTTCATCAAACACCATGCTGGCAAGATCATATTGGCCTAACTAATACTATTTTGAGATGATTTTGTCTAGCAATTTGGAGGTGCTTTGATCATCTTGTCCCCCCTCAAGCCTGACCAGACCCACACCAGCATCTCCCCTACCTCCTAGCTGTACTGCACTGCCATCCCGAACCCCCTCTCGCCAGCTGACCGTGCACTCGCCACAGCAGCCCTCTCTCGCCTCTTTCTCTCCATGTCTAGGAGGTAGCTCACACCTCACCGACACCCCCTGTCCCCTGCTCGAGCCCAGCCCTGTAGTGGACCACCGAGGATACCACGCGCCCAGTGCCACCGCACCATGCCGGTGCCACCCGTAGAGCATGCTCGTCTGCCGCAGACATCCCTTGCCGCAGCTCAGCGCTGGCCACGCCCGCCACGAGGAGAACACCCAGACACCCCGCTGGCCCAAAGCACCACAGCCACCGGCCGCCATGGACACCGACGGCTCACGGTCGACGCCACCTCGCCTGCATCGCATGCCACCGCCTATGGTCAGATTCAATCCCTAGAGCACCGCCAGGGGACCGCCCATCGATCGCCACCCTCAGTCATGCCTCTACCCTGCTGTATCCATGTCGCCACTGTCGCCTGCCCATCCCGCTCGGTCTCACCGCCGGGCCTATAAAAGGAGCCCTCCCCAGCCTCTTCTCTCCACACCACTCCACTCCCCTCACCTCTCTGAACCTTACCCACCTCTAGCCGGAGCAAGGGGAGCAGCATCTCGCAGGAATTGGAGCCGGAGCAGCCGCCTCTGGAGGAGAGGGGCGCCGCTGATTGCGACCACCCCAAGCTCACGCCCCGCCAAGAATCCTGGCCTCGCTGCCGTCAGTTCGTTTGCCTGCTCGAGCCACTGGGCTGAGCCTTTGCGTCCCAGAGACCAAGTTAGCTTTTGAGTTCATTCCAACTCTCAAAAATCACATTTCATCATATCTATCCAAATATGTAATAATATTAAGGTTTACATGAAGTGACTTTGGACTAGTACCAAAATAATGCTATATAGTCATTTCTAGTCACTTTAAATCATTAAATAATGAACTTAAACCAAAGTAATATTGATCCAACCCTTAAATCTCATTCCCACATGTTAGAATATGTGGTGATGACATGTGTCAACATGATCCCATATTTTAAGTGGTGAATATTAAATCTTAGTTAAATTTTCAATGAGTAGAAATTACTTTTCTAAAATAAAAAGGTTGAAACTATTGAATTAAACTTGTGATGCTTGTGATGATAATAGATCATCAATTGTCTGTGTGAAAATGCTATCTAGCATAGTTAAGTATTGTTTGGTGATTATCTATTCCGTATGTATTTTTATAGAAGATAGTACCGACCAAGCTTACGAGGAGGAGGAGTGATATCAAGACGAAGATGAAGAAAACTTCAACCACTGCACCAACCAAGGCAAGCCACCATTAACAGTGTAAGCTACCCTTAGCAAGCTAGCAATACCCAAGATTAACCCTTGCCAGTTTAGTGCTTAGCAAACTAGAAACAAACTAGATGGTTTAGCCAAGATGCCTTAAGCATGCTTTGATCACACCCCCTTTAACTATTAGTACCTCAAGTCTTATTGACAAGTTTTACCTCCCTTAGTTTACACAAAGTTCTTTACTTGTTTTGAAGGTAGCATAAAAAGTATAAAACTTGACCTACTTAGAAACCTTTAGATGTCATTCTATGGCATGAGATTGATCCCATCATTCCACCTTAGTGAACACTCTTAACTTAGTAATTTAGAGTAGATCAAAAACTTGAGTCACTTTAGATGGGAACAATTGGTGAAAATGAATTGTGAAAACCTTGAAATGAAGAGTCATTCTATTGAGATGTTTTGACATATGTTGAGAAACACAACTGGTTTATGATGATGAAAATGATGAGGCATGAGCCTTAACCCTTTTATAAAACTGATGGTTGGATTTGGATGTGATACCATTCCAAATTTACCGTACAACCACATTACCTGAATTGGGTAAGGCTTGGCTGGAAATTTATATGCATTAGTATTAGTTCCCTCACAGGAGAGGTTTGAGCTGAGGCTACCTCTCATGATGTCCACCTATGAAGTGCCCAAGATGACTGATGGTCATGGTTGGGAGGCCATGCTCATAGGAGAGGTGCTTATACTAGGGTGTGTAAAGGGAAGGTTATGTTTGATTATCTGCATACTAAGTATGATAATTCAGGGTTATCCCTGACAGATGTATCAAATATTGTGGTGAAAGTGTACCACCTCTGCAGAGTGTCAAACTATTCGAATAGCCGCGTCCGCGGTTATGGGCAGTTGGATAGCCATACTGTTTCGTTGTCAGATGTTTTCCAAATAACTTGAAATGAATGATGAATCTTGACTTGACCACAACAGGGTTGTGTTGATGATAATAGCTTCCCAACTTAAGTGATTCTAGAACTGTACTTTATCTTTCTTTGCTTCTGAACTCAGCTTAGGTTTCAAACTTAACTTTAGAGTTAAACTTAGATTTAGCACTTTAACTTAGAACTATAGTACCTGTTAATAGTAGTTTGCGAGTACTTAAAGAGTACTCATGGCTTTTGTCCCTGGCTATTCTCATGGCCATACTATGAAGGAGACTATCAAGAGGATGGTCAGCAGGACGACTATGATAACTAGGGCTATCTGCCTTCGTCAGCATTGCCTGTGCCCCTGAAGATGGACCCCACCGCTACGCTTATCTTTTATTTCCGCTGCTTGTTGTATTAAAGACTGGATCATGAGATCCTTATTTGTGTAAGAACTTATGTATGGTTTGTAATGGATGATGTACTGTGATATCCAATGCGTTATGTCTCGCAAAAATGGTAATCCTGGGATTGCGAGGTATGGCATAACGGGCATCTGGGATTAAAAATCCGGGTGTTGACAAGTTGGTATCAAAGCCATCCTGACCATAGGAGACCCTAGTTAGAATGGACGTTCAAACAAAAACTTAGTTTCAAAACCAAAGTGAGTATTTCTGAAAAACTATTTCCTCTCTTACCCTTGTGAACTCATTCTTTCTCAAAAATTCATGATCGTCAAAATTCTTACATTATGACTTAAAACTTGACACACTTGATCACTTCACTAACTTCCTCATCCTAAATTCTTGTAGATGGAGACTCAGTTCAGCAAGTTTTACCAGTTGGGAAACGGAGGTCAGCTGATCTTTGAGAGGGATCTGGATTCACTGTCGGAGTTACTGGGACGTCCACATCCGGAGTATCTTGGAGCTCAACTTCCAGGACCCCCAGTAGGAGACCTACAGTGGCTAGTAACCGCAGATCTTAGAGGAAGCATCGAAGCACTAACTTCTAGAAGAATTCAGTTCTCCGTGAGAGAGAACAACTGGCTAGATGGATTAGCCAGGGCAATGCATGAACCTCTCGCACGTCTATGTGCCCTCAGCGTCAACAAGATCCAAGGAACCCATTTTTCCCACTATGCAAGACGTGACTTCATTGGAATGCCGATGGAGATGCCAAGTCACCCAGAATTGAGGCGTCAAGTAGAGAACCTTGACTTCTTGCTTCATGACAGGCAGCAGGAACTGGACAATGCCAGGGAGTTAGCCAACCAGAACCGTGCCATCGCCGACCAGAAGGCCCAGACTTTCACACTGCTTGTCCAAGATCGCCAGTCTCATTGCCGCCAGCGTGCCAAGGAGGGTCGCACCATCGCCTGTCTTCGCAAGAAGGTGGCCGACCTCGAGAGGACCATCAAGGAGCAGGAAGCTCAGCTTGCCACCAAGGAAGAAGAAGATGAGGGTGAAGACATCCAGGGAGACATGGATTCTTACCTCAGCAACGATGATGACTTTCTGGAGGAAGATGCGGTGGAAATATGTTTGTGTGGTTTTGGAAAAGTACACATGGAATGATGTCACTCTAGCATGTGGTGTCCAACCATGTCCAGGAACCCTACAAGCATGCTAGGATTCAACCATAGCATGCATTCTACCACCAGTTTGAAATATGCTGCATCACCACACCCACTTGGATGTGTGTGTATGAGTGTGCATCATTGTGGTTTTGGAAATGTATAAATGGAATAATTCCACTACAGCATGTGGTGTCCAACCATGTCTAGGAACCCTAGCAGCATGCTTGGATTCTATCGCAGCATGCATTCTACAACTAGTTTGAAAGATGCTACATCACCACACCCACTTGGATGTGTTTGTGTGTATGAGTGTGCATCATTGTGGTTTTGGAAAAGTACACATGGAATGATTCCACTCTAGCATGTGGTGTCCAACCATGTCCAGGAAGCCTAGCAGGATGCTGGGATTCAACCGTAGCATGCATTCTACCACCAGTTTGAAATATGCTGCATCACCACACCCACTTGGATGTGTGTGTATGAGTGTGCATAAAGTACACATGGAATGATGCCACTCCAGCATGTGGTGTCCAACCATGTCTAGGAACCCTAGAAGCATGTTGGGATTCAAATGCATCATGCATTCTACCACCAGTTTGAAAGATGCTGCATCACCACACCCACTTGGATGTGTGTATGTGTGTATGAGTGTGCATCATTGTGGTTCTGGAAAAGTACACATGGAATGATACCACTGCAGCATGTAGTGTCCAACCATGTCCACGAACCCTAGCAGCATGGCGGGATTCAACCGTAGCATGCATTCTACCACCAGTTTGAAAGATGTTGCATCACCAAATCCACTTGGATGTGTGTGTATGAGTGTGCATAATTGTGGTTTTGGATAAGTACATATGGAATGATGCCACTCCAGCATGTGGTGTCTAACCATGTCTAGGAACCCTAGCAGCATGCTGGGATTCAACAGTAGCAGGCATTCTATCACCAGTTTGAAAGATGATGCATCGCCACACCCACTTGGATGTGTGTGTGTATGAGTGTGCATCATTGTGGTGTTGGAAAAGTACACATGGAATGATGCCACTCTAGCATGTGGTGACCAACCAAGTCCAGGAACCCTACAAGCATGCTGTGATTCAAACGTATCATGCATTCTACCACCAGTTTGAAAGATGCTGCATCACCACACCAACTTGGATGTGTGTGTGTGTATGAGTGTGCATCATTGTGGTTTTGGAAAAGTACATATGGAATGATACCACTCCAGCATGTGGTGTGCAACCATGTCTAGGAACCAGAGCAACATGCTGGGATTCAACCGCAGCATGCATTCTACCACGAGTTTGAAATATGCTGCATCACCACACCCAATTGGATGTGTGTGTATGAGTGTGCATCATTGTGGTTTTGGAAAAGTACACATGGCATGATGCCACTCCAGCATGTGGTGTGCTACCATGTCCAGGAACCCTAGCATCATGCTGGGATTCAACGGCAACATGCATTCTACCACCAGTTGGAAAGATGCTGCATCACCACACCAACTTGGATGTGTCTGTATGATTGTGCATTATTGGTGTTTTGGAAAAGTACACATGGAATGATACCACTCCAACATGTGGTGTCCAACCATGTCCAAGAACCCTAGCAGCATGCTGGGATTCAACTGCAGCATGCATTCTACCACCAGTTTGAAAGATGTTGCATCACCACATCCACTTGGATGTGTGTGTAAGAGTGTGCATCATTGTGGTTTTGGAAAAGTACACATGGAATGATGCCACTCTAGCATATGGTGTCCAACCATGTCCAGGAACCCTACCAGCATGCTGGGATTCAACCGTAGCATGCATTCTACCACCAATTTGAAAGATGCTGCATCACCACACCCACTTGGATGTGTGTGTTCATGAGTGTGCATCATTGTGGTTTTGGAAAAGTACACAAGGAATGATGCCACTCCAACATGTGTTGTCTAACCATGTCCAGGAACCCTAGAAGCATGATGGGATTCAACTGCATCATGCATTCTACCACCAGTTTGAAAGATGCTTCATCACCACACCCACTTGGATGTGTGTGTATGGGTGTGCATCATTGTGGTTATATAAAAGTACACATGGAATAATGCCACTCCATCATGTGTTGGCCAACCATGTCTAGGAACCCTAGCAACATCCTGGGATTCAACTGCAGCAAGCATTCTACCACTAGTTTGAAAGATACTACATCACCACACCCACTTGGATGTGTGTGTATGAGTGTGCATCATTGTGTTTTTGTAAAAGTACATATGTAATGATGCCACACCAGCATGTGGTGTCCAAAAATATCGAGGAACCCTAGCAGCATGTTGGGATTCAATTGCAACATGCATTCTACCACCAGTTTGAAAGATGTTGCATCACCACACCCACTTGGATGTGTGTCTATGAGTGCTCATGATTGTGGTTTTGTAAAAGTACACATGGAATGATGCCACTCCAACATGTGGTGTCCAACAATGTCCAGGAACCCTAGCAGCATGATCGGATTCAATTGCAACATGCATTCTACCACCAGTTTGAAAGATGTTGCATCACCACACCCACTTGGATGTATTTGTGTGTGTATGAGTGTGTATCGTTGTGGTTTTGAAAAAATATACATGGAGTGATGCCAATCTAGAATGTGGGGTCCAACAATGTCCAGGAACCCTTGCAACATGCTAGGATTCAACTGTAGCATGCACTCTACCACCAGTTTGAAAGATGCTGCATCACCACACCCACTTGGATCTGTGTGTTTGAGTGTGCATCATTGTGGTTTTTGAAAAGTACACATGGAATGATGCCACTCCAGCATGTGGTGTCCAACAATTTCCAGGAACCCTAGCAGCATGATGGGATTCAACTGCAACATGCATTCGACCACCAGTTTGAAACATGATGCATCACCACACCCACTTGGATGTGTGTGTGTGTGTTTGTATGAGTGTTCATAATTGTGGTTTTGGAAAATTACATATGGAAATATGCCACTCCAGCATGTGGTGACCAACAATGTCCAGGAACCCTAGCAGCATGATCGGATTCAACTACAACATGCATTCTACCACCAGTTTGAAAGATGCTACATCACCGTACCCACTTGGATGTATTTGTGTGTGTATGAGTGTGTATCATTGTGGTTTTGGAAAAATACACTTGGAATGATGCCACTCCAGCATGTGGTGTCCAACAATATCCAGGAACCGTAGCAGCATACTGGGATTCAACTTCAGTATGCATTCTACCACCATTTTGAAAGATGTTGCATCACCACACCCACTTGGATGTGTATGTGTATTAGTGTGCATCATTGTGGTTTGGAAAAGTACACATGGAATGATGCCACTCCAGCATGTGGTGTCCAACAATTTCCAGGAACCCTAGCAGCATGATGGGATTCAACTTCAGCATGCATTCTACCACTATTTGAAAGATGCTGCATCACCACATCCACTTTGATGTGTGTGTGTGTATGAGTGCTCATGATTGTGGTTTTGTAAAAGTACACATGGAATTATGCCACTCCAGCATGTGGTGTCCAACAATGTCCAGGAACCCTAGCAGCATGCTTGGATTCAACTACAACATGCATTCTACCAATAGTTTGAAAGATGTTGCCTCAACACAACCACTTGGATGTGTGTGTGTATGAGTGTGCATTATTGTTTTTTTAGAAAATTACACATGGAATGATGCCACTCCAGCATGTGGTGTCCAACAATGTCTAAGAACCCTAGTAGCATTTTGGGATTCAAATGCAGCATGCATTCGACCACCAGTTTGAAAGATGCTGCATCGCCACACCCACTTGGATGTGTGTGTGTGTTTGTATGAGTGTTCATAATTGTGGTTTTGGAAAATTACATATGGAATTATGCCACTCCAGCATGTGGTGTCCAACTATGTCTAGGAACCCTAGCAGCATGCTGGGATTAAACCGCAACATGCATTGTACCACCAGTTTGAAAGATGTTGCTTCACCACACCCACTTGTATGTGTGTGTGTGTATGAGTGTGCATCATTATGGTTTTGGAAAAGTACACATGTAATGATGCCACTCCAGCATGTGGTGTCCAACCATGTCGAGGAACCCTAGCAGCATGTCGGGATTCAACTACAACATGCATTCTACCAACAGGTTGAGAGATGCTGCATAACCACATCCACTTGGATGTGTGTGTGTATGTGTGTGCATCATTGTGGTTTCGGAAAAGTACACATGGAATGATGCCACTCCAGCATTTGGTGTCCAACAATGTCGAGGAACCCTAGCAACTTGATGGGATTCAACTGCAGCATGCATTCTACCACCAGTTTGAACGATGTTGCATCACCACACCCACTTGGATGTGTTTGTGTGTGTGTGTATGAGTGTGCATCCTTGTGGTTTTGGAAAAATACACATGGAATGATGCCACTAGCATGTGGTGTCCAACAATGTCTAGGAACCCTAGTAGCATGCTGGGATTCAACTTCAGTATGCATTCTACCACAAGTTTGAAAGATGCTGCATCACCACACCCACTTGGTTGTGTGTGTATGAGTGTGCATCATTGTGGTTTCGGAATGATTCCACTCCAGCATGTGGTGTCCAACAATTTCCAGGAACCCTAGCAGCATGATGGGATTCAACTGCAGCATGCATTCTACCACTAGTTTGAAAGATGGTGCATCACCATATCCACTTTGATGTGTGTGTGTGTATGATTGTGCATCATTGTGGATTTGGAAAAGTACACATGGAATTATGCCACTCCACCATGTGATTTCCAACAATGTCCAGGAACCCTAGCAGCAAGTTGGGATTCAACCGCAACATGCATTCTACCACCAGTTTGAAAGATGATGCTTCACCACACCCATTTGGATCTGTGTGTATGAGTGTGCATCATTGTGGTTTTGGAAAAGTACACATGTAATGATGCCACTCCAGCATGTGGTGTCCAACAATGTCGAGGAACCCTAGCAGCATGCTAGGATTCAACTTCAACATGCATTCTACCACTAGTTTGAAAGATGTTGTATGACCACACCCACTTGGATGTGTGTCTATGAGTGCGCATCATTGTGGTTTTGGAAAAGTACACATGGAATGATGCCACTTCAGCATGTGGTGTCCAACAATGTCTAGGAACCCTAGCAGCATGATCAGATTCAACTGCAACATGCATTCTACCACCAGTTAAAAAGATGCTGCATCACCACACCCACTTGGATGTATTTGTGTGTGTATGAGTGTGTATCATTGTGGTTTTGGAAAAATACACATGGAATGATGCCACTAGCATGTGGTGTCCAACAATGTCTAGGAACCCTAGTAGCATGCTGGGATTCAACTTCAGTATGCATTCTACCACAAGTTTGAAAGATGCTGCATCACCACACCCACTTGGTTGTGTGTGTATGAGTGTGCATCATTGTGGTTTCGGAACAGTACACATGGAATGATTCCACTCCAGCATGTGGTGTCCAACAATTTCCAGGAACCCTAGCAGCATGATGGGATTCAACTTCAGCATGCATTCTACCACTAGTTTGAAAGATGCTGCATCACCACATCCACTTTGATGTGTGTGTGTGTGTGTTTGTATGAGTGTTCATAATTGTGGTTTTGGAAAATTACATATGGAATTATGCCACTCCAGCATGTGGTGTCTAACTATGTCCAGGAACCCTAGCAGCATGCTGGGATTAAACCGCAACATGCATTGTACCACCAGTTTGAAAGATGTTGCTTCACCACACCCACTTGTATGTGTGTGTGTGTATGAGTGTGCATCATTATGGTTTTGGAAAAGTACACATGTAATGATGCCACTCCAGCATGTGGTGTCCAACCATGTCGAGGAACCCTAGCAGCATGTCGGGATTCAACTACAACATGCATTCTACCAACAGGTTGAAAGATGCTGCATAACCACACCCACTTGGATGTGTGTGTGTGTATGTGTGTGCATCATTGTGGTTTCGGAAAAGTACACATGGAATGATGCCACTCCAGCATTTGGTGTCCAACAATGTCGAGGAACCCGAGCAACTTGATGGGATTCAACTGCAGCATGCATTCTACCACCAGTTTGAACGATGCTGCATCACCACACCCACTTGGATGTGTTTGTGTGTGTATGAGTGTGCATCCTTGTGGTTTTGGAAAATACACATGGAATTATGCCACTCTAGAATGTGGTGTCCAACAATGTCCAGGAACCCTAGCAGCATGCTGGGATTCAATTTCAGTATGCATTCTAGCGCAAGTTTGAAAGATGCTGCATCATCACACCCAATTGGATATGTGTGTATGAGTGTGCATAATTGTGGTTTCGGAACAATACACATGGAATGATTCCACTCCAGCATGTGGTGTCCAACAATTTCCAGGAACCCTAGCAGCATGCTGGGATTCAACTGCAATATGCATTCTACCACCAGTTTGAAAGATGTTGCATCACCACACCCACTTGGATGTATTTTTGTGTGTATGAGTGTGTATCATTGTGGTTTTTTAAAAATACACATGGAATGATGCCACTCTAGCATGTGGTGACCAACAATGTCCAGGAACCCTAGCAGCATGCTCCGATTCAACTTCAGTATGCATTCAACCACCAGTTTTAAAGATGCTGCATCACCACACCCACTTGGATTTCTGTGTATGAGTGTGCATCATTGTGGTTTTGGAACAGTACACATGGAATGATTCCACTCCAGCATGTGGTGTCCAACAATTTCTAGGAACCCTAACAGCATGATGGGATTCAACTGCAGCATGCATTCTACCACTAGTTTGAAAGATGCTGCATCACCACATCCAGTTTGATGTGTGTGTATGAGTGTGCATCATTGTGGTTTTGGAAAAGTACACATGGAATTATGCCACTCCAACATGTGGTATCCAACAATGTCCAGGAACCCTAGCAGCATCCTGGGATTGAACTGCAACATGCATTCTACAACCAGTTTGAAAGATGTTGCATCAGCACACCCACTTTGATGTATTTGTGTGTGTATGAGTGTGTATCATTGTGTTTTTTTAAAAATACACATGGAATGATGCCACTCTAGAATGTGGTGACCAACAATCTCTAGGAACCCTAGCAGCATGCTGGGATTCAACTTCAGTATGCATTCCACCACCAGTTTGAAAGATGCTCCATCACCACACCCACTTGGATGTGTGTGTGTATGAGTGTGCATCATTGTGGTTTTGGAAAAGTACACATGGAATGATGCCACTCCAGCATGTGGTGTCCAACAATTTCCAGGAACCCTAGCAGTATGATGGGATTCAACTGAAGCATCCATTCTACCACTAGTTTGAAAGATGCTGCATCACCACATCCACTTTGATGTGTGTGTATGAGTGTGCATCATTGTGGTTTTGGAAAAGTACAGATGGAATTATGCCACTCCAGCATGTGGTATCCAACAATGTCCAGGAACCCTAGCAGCATGCTGGGATTCAACTTCAGTATGCATTCTACCACCAGTTTGAAAGATGTTGCATCACCTCACCCACTTGGATGTATTTGTGTGTGTATGAGTGTGTATCATTGTGGTTTTGTAAAAATACACATGGAATGATACCACTCTAGCATGTGGTGACCAATAATGTCCAGGAACCCTAGCAGCATGCTCCGATTCAACTTCAGTATGCATTCAACCACCAGTTTTAAAGATGCTGCATCACCGCACCCACTTGGATTTGTGTGTATGAGTGTGCATCATTGTGGTTTTGTTAAAGTACAAATGTAATGATTCCACTCCAGCATGTGGTGTCCAAAAATTGCTAGGAACCATAGCAGCATGATGGGATTCAACTGCATCATGCATTCTACCACTAGTTTGAAAGATGCTGCATCACCACATCCACTTTGATGTGTGTGTATGAGTGTCCATCATTGTGGTTTTGGAAAAGTACACATGGAATTATGCCACTCCAACATGTGGTATCCAACAATGTCCAGGAACCCTAGCAGCATGCTGGGATTGAACTGCAACATGCATTCTACAACCAATTTGAAAGATGTTGCATCAGCACACCCACTTGGATGTATTTGTGTGTGTATGAGTGTGTATCATTGTGGTTTTGTAAAAATACACATGGAATGATGCCACTCTAGCATGTGGTGACCAACAATGTCTAGGAACCCTAGCAGCATGCTGGGATTCAACTTCAGTATGCATTCCACCACCAGTTTGAAAGATGCTCCATCACCACACCCACTTGGATGTGTGTGTATGAGTGTGCATTATTGTGGTTTTGGAAAAGTACACATGGAATGATGCCACTCCAGCATGTGGTGTCCAACAATTTCCAGGAACCCTAGCAGCATGATGGGATTCAACCGCAGCATCCATTCTACCACTAGTTTGAAAGATGCTGCATCACGATATCCACTTTGATGTGTGTGTATGAGTGTGCATCATTGTGGTTTTGGAAAAGTACACATGGAATTATGCCACTCCAGCATGTGGTATCCAACAATGTCCAGGAACCCTAGCAGCATGCTGGGATTGAACCGCAACATGCATTCTACAACCAGTTTGAAAGATGTTGCATCAGCACACCCACTTGGATGTGTGTGTGTGTGTGCGTGAGTGTGCATCATTGTGGTTTCCTAAAAGTACTCATAGAATGATGCCACTCCAGCATGTGGTGTCCAACAATGTCTAGGAACCGTAGCAGCATCCTGGGATTCTGCATTCGACCACTAGTTTGAAAGATGATGCATCACCACACCCACTTGGATGTGTGTGTCTGTATGAATGAGTGTGCATTATTGTGGTTTTGGAAAAGTACACATGGAATGATTCCACTCCAGCATGTGGTGTCCAACAATGTCCAGGAACCTTAGCACCACACTGGGATTCAACCGTAAGATGCATTCGACCACTAGTTTGAAAGATGCTGCATCACCACATCCACTTGGATGTGTGTGTGTGTGTATGAGTGTGCATCACTATGGTTTTGGACAAATACACATGGAATGATGCCACTCTAGCATGTCATGTCCAACAATGTCTAGGAACCCTAGCAGCATGCTGGGATTCAACTGCAGTATGCATTCTACCACCAGTTTGAAAGATGTTGCATCACCACACCCACTTGGATGTATTTTTGTGTGTATGAGTGTGTATCATTGTGGTTTTTTAAAAATACACATGGAATGATGCACTCTAGCATGTGGTGACCAACAATGTCCAGGAACCCTAGCAGCATGCTCCGATTCAACTTCAGTATGCATTCAACCACCAGTTTTAAAGATGCTGCATCACCACACCCACTTGGATTTGTGTGTATGAGTGTGCATCATTGTGGTTTTGGAAAAGTACACATGGAATGATTCCACTCCAGCATGTGGTGTCCAACAATGTCCAGGAACCCTAGTAGCATGCTAGGATTCAACTACATCATGCACTCTACCAGCAGTTTGAAAGATGCTTCATCACCACACCCACTTGGATGTGTGTGTGTATGAGTGTGCATCATTGTGGTTTTGGAAAAGTACACATGGAATTATGCCACTCCAACATTTGGTCTCCAACAATGTCCAGGAACCCTAGCAGCATCCTGGGATTGAACTGCAACATGCATTCTACAACCAGTTTGAAAGATGTTGCATCAGCACACCCACTTTGAAGTATTTGTGTGTGTATGAGTGTGTATCATTGTGGTTTTTTAAAAATACACATGGAATGATGCCACTCTAGAATGTGGTGACCAACAATCTCTAGGAACCCTAGCAGCATGCTGGGATTCAACTTTAGTATGCATTCCACCACCAATTTGAAAGATGCTCCATCACCACACCCACTTGGATGTGTGTGTATGAGTGTGCATCATTGTGGTGTTGGAAAAGTACACATGGAATGATGCCACTCAAACATGTCATGTCCAACAATGTCCAGGAACCCTAGTAGCATGCTGGGATTTAACCGCAACATGCATTCTACCACCTGTTTGAAAGATGTTGCATCAGCACACACCCACTTGGATGTATTTGTGTGTGTATGAGTGTGTATCATTGTGGTTTTGTAAAAATACACATGGAATGATGCCACTCTAGCATGTGGTGACCAACAATGTCTAGGAACCCTAGCAGCATGCTGGGATTCAACTTCAGTATGCATTCCACCACCAGTTTGAAAGATGCTCCATCACCACACCCACTTGGATGCGTGTGTATGAGTGTGCATCATTGTGGTTTTGGAAAAGTACACATGGAATGATGCCACTCCAGCATGTGGTGTCCAACAATTTCCAGGAACCCTAGCAGCATGATGGGATTCAACCGCAGCATCCATTCTACCACTAGTTTGAAAGATGCTGCATCACGATATCCACTTTGATGTGTGTGTATGAGTGTGCATCATTGTGGTTTTGGAAAAGTACACATGGAATTATGCCACTCCAGCATGTGGTATCCAACAATGTCCAGGAACCCTAGCAGCATGCTGGGATTGATCCGCAACATGCATTCTACAATCAGTTTGAAAGATGTTGCATCAGCACACCCACTTGGATGTGTGTGTGTGTGCGTGAGTGTGCATCATCATGGTTTCCTAAAAGTACACATAGAATGATGCCACTCCAGCATGTGGTGTCCAACAATGTCTAGGAACCGTTGCAGCATCTTGGGATTCATATGGAGCATGCATTCGACCACTAGTTTGAAAAGTGATGCATCACCACACCCACTTGGATGTGTCTGTGTATGAATGAGTGTGCATTATTGTGGTTTTGGAAAAGTACACATGGAATGATTATGTGGTGTCCAACAATGTCCAGGAACCTTAGGACCACATTGGGATTCAACCGTAAGATGCATTCGACCACTAGTTTGAAAGATGCTGCATCACCACATCCACTTGGATGTGTGTGTGTGTGTATGAGTGTGCATCACTATGGTTTTGGACAAATACACATGGAATGATGCCACTCTAGCATGTCATGTCCAACAATGTCTAGGAACCCTAGCAGCATGCTGGGATTCAACTGCAGTATGCATTCTACCACCAGTTTGAAAGATGTTGCATCACCACACCCACTTGGATGTATTTTTGTGTGTATGAGTGTGTATCATTGTGGTTTTTTAAAAATACACATGGAATGATGCCACTCTAGCATGTGGTGACCAACAATGTCCAGGAACCCTAGCAGCATGCTCCGATTCAACTTCAGTATGCATTCAACCACCAGTTTTAAAGATGCTGCATCACCACACCCACTTGGATTTGTGTGTATGAGTGTGCATCATTGTGGTTTTGTAAAAGTACACATGGAATGATTCCACTCCATCATGTGGTGTCCAACAATTTCTAGGAACCCTAGCATCATGATGGGATTCAACTGCAGCATGCATTCTACCACTAGTTTGAAAGATGCTGCATCACCACATCCAGTTTGATGTGTGTGTGTATGAGTGTGCATCATTGTGGTTTTGGAAAAGTACACATGGAATTATGCCACTCCAACATGTGGTATCCAACAATGTCCAGGAACCCTAGCAGCATCCTAGGATTGAACTGCAACATGCATTCTACAACCAGTTTGAAAGATGTTGCATCAGCACACCCACTTGGGTGTGTTTGTGTATGAGTGTGCATCATTGTGGTTTTGGAAAAGTACACATGGAATGATGCCACTCCAGCATGTGGTGTCCAACAATTTCCAGGAACCCTAGCAGTATGATGGGATTCAACTGAAGCATCCATTCTACCACTAGTTTGAAAGATGCTGCATCACCACATCCACTTTGATGTGTGTGTATGAGTGTGCATCATTGTGGTTTTGGAAAAGTACACATGGAATTATGCCACTCCAGCATGTGGTATCCAACAATGTCCAGGAACCCTAGCAGCATGCTGGGATTCAACTTCAGTATGCATTCTACCACCAGTTTGAAAGATGTTGCATCACCTCACCCACTTGGATGTATTTGTGTGTGTATGAGTGTGTATCATTGTGGTTTTGTAAAAATACACATGGAATGATGCCACTCTAGCATGTGGTGACCAATAATGTCCAGGAACCCTAGCAGCATGCTCCGATTCAACTTCAGTATGCATTCAACCACCAGTTTTAAAGATGCTGCATCACCACACCCACTTGGGTTTGTGTGTATGAGTGTGCATCATTGTGGTTTTGTTAAAGTACAAATGTAATGATTCCACTCCAGCATGTGGTGTCCAACAATTGCTAGGAACCATAGCAGCATGATGGGATTCAACTGCATCATGCATTCTACCACTAGTTTGAAAGATGCTGCATCACCACATCCACTTTGATGTGTGTGTATGAGTGTCCATCATTGTGGTTTTGGAAAAGTACACATGGAATTATGCCACTCCAACATGTGGTATCCAACAATGTCCAAGAACCCTAGCAGCATGCTGGGATTGAACTGCAACATGCATTCTACAACCAATTTGAAAGATGTTGCATCAGCACACACCCACTTGGATGTATTTGTGTGTGTATGAGTGTGTATCATTGTGGTTTTGTAAAAATACACATGGAATGATGCCACTCTAGCATGTGGTGACCAACAATGTCTAGGAACCCTAGCAGCATGCTGGGATTCAACTTCAGTATGCATTCCACCACCAGTTTGAAAGATGCTCCATCACCACACCCACTTGGATGTGTGTGTATGAGTGTGCATCATTGTGGTTTTGGAAAAGTACACATGGAATGATGCCACTCCAGCATGTGGTGTCCAACAATTTCCAGGAACCCTAGCAGCATGATGGGATTCAACCGCAGCATCCATTCTACCACTAGTTTGAAAGATGCTGCATCACGATATCCACTTTGATGTGTGTGTATGAGTGTGCATCATTGTGGTTTTGGAAAAGTACACATGGAATTATGCCACTCCAACATGTGGTATCCAACAATGTCCAGGAACCCTAGCAGCATGCTGGGATTGAACCGCAACATGCATTCTACAATCAGTTTGAAAGATGTTGCATCAGCACACCCACTTGGATGTGTGTGTGTGTGCGTGAGTGTGCATCATCATGGTTTCCTAAAAGTACACATAGAATGATGCCACTCCAGCATGTGGTGTCCAACAATGTCTAGGAACCGTTGCAGCATCTTGGGATTCATATGGAGCATGCATTCGACCACTAGTTTGAAAAGTGATGCATCACCACACCCACTTGGATGTGTCTGTGTATGAATGAGTGTGCATTATTGTGGTTTTGGAAAAGTACACATGGAATGATTATGTGGTGTCCAACAATGTCCAGGAACCTTAGGACCACATTGGGATTCAACCGTAAGATGCATTCTACCACTAGTTTGAAAGATGCTGTATCACCACATCCACTTGGATGTGTTTGTGTGTATATGAGTGTGCATCATTGTGGTTTTGGAAAAATACACATGGAATGATGCCACTCCAGCATGTGGTGTCCAACAATGTCTAGGAACCCTAGCAGCATGCTGGGATTCCACTGCAGTATGCATTCTACCACCAGTTTGAAAGATGTTGCATCACCACACCCACTTGGATGTATTTGTGTGTGTATGAGTGTGTATCACTGTGGTTTTATAAAAATATACATGGAATCGTGCCACTCTAGCATGTGGTGACCAACAATGTCCAGGAACCCTAGCAGCATGTTGGGATTCAACTTCAGTATGCATTCTACCACCAGTTTGAAAGATGCTGCATCACCACACCCACTTGGATGTCTGTGTGTTTGAGTGTGCATCATTGTGGTTTTGGAAAAGTACACATAGAATGATGCCACTCCAGCATGTGGTGTCCAACAATTTCCAGGAACCCTAGCAGCATGATGGGATTCAACTCCAACATGCATTCTGCCACTAGTTTGAAAGCTGCTACATCACCACATCCACTTTGATGTGTGTGTGTATGAGTGTGCATCATTGTGGTTTTGGTAAAGTACACACGGAATTATTCCACTCTAGCATGTGGTATCCAACAATGTCCAGGAACCCTAGAAGCATGCTAGGATTGAACCGTAACATGCATTCTACCACCAGTTTGAAAGATGTTGCATCAGCACACCCACTTGGAAGTGTGTGTGTGTGCGTGAGTGTGAATCATTATGGTTTTCAAAAAGTACACATGGAATGATGCCACTCCAGCATGTGGTGTCCAACAATGTCTAGGAACGGTAGCAGCATGCATTCGACCACTAGTTTAAAAGATGATGCATCACCACACCCACTTGTATGTGTGTGTGTATGAGTGTGCATCATTGTGGTTTTGGAAAAGTACACATGGAATGATTCCACTCCAGCATGTGGTGTCCAACAATTTCCAGGAACCCTAGCAGTATGATGGGATTCAACTGAAGCATCCATTCTACCACTAGTTTGAAAGATGCTGCATCACCACATCCACTTTGATGTGTGTGTATGAGTGTGCATCATTGTGGTTTTGGAAAAGTACACATGGAATTATGCCACTCCAGCATGTGGTATCCAACAATGTCCAGGAACCCTAGCAGCATGCTGGGATTGAACTTCAGTATGCATTCTACCACCAGTTTGAAAGATGTTGCATCACCTCACCCACTTGGATGTATTTGTGTGTTTATGAGTGTGTATCATTGTGGTTTTGTAAAAATACACATGGAATGATGCCACTCTAGCATGTGGTGACCAATAATGTCCAGGAACCCTAGCAGCATGCTCCGATTCAACTTCAACATGCATTCAACCACCAGTTTTAAAGATGCTGCATCACCACACCCACTTGGATTTGTGTGTATGAGTGTGCATCATTGTGGTTTTGTTAAAGTACAAATGTAATGATTCCACTCCAGCATGTGGTGTCCAACAATTGCTAGGAACCATAGCAGCATGATGGGATTCAACTGCATCATGCATTCTACCACTAGTTTGAAAGATGCTGCATCACCACATCCACTTTGATGTGTGTGTATGAGTGTCCATCATTGTGGTTTTGGAAAAGTACACATGGAATTATGCCACTCCAACATGTGGTATCCAACAATGTCCAGGAACCCTAGCAGCATGCTGGGATTGAACTGCAACATGCATTCTACAACCAATTTGAAAGATGTTGCATCAGCACACACCCACTTGGATGTATTTGTGTGTGTATGAGTGTGTATCATTGTGGTTTTGTAAAAATACACATGGAATGATGCCACTCTAGCATGTGGTGACCAACAATGTCTAGGAACCCTAGCAGCATGCTGGGATTCAACTTCAGTATGCATTCCACCACCAGTTTGAAAGATGCTCCATCACCACACCCACTTGGATGTGTGTGTATGAGTGTGCATCATTGTGGTTTTGGAAAAGTACACATGGAATGATGCCACTCCAGCATGTGGTGTCCAACAATGTCCAGGAACCCTAGCAGCATCCTAGGATTGAACTGCAACATGCATTCTACAACCAGTTTGAAAGATGTTGCATCAGCACACCCACTTTGATGTATTTGTGTGTGTATGAGTGTGTATCATTGTGGTTTTTTAAAAATACACATGGAATGATGCCACGCAAGAATGTGGTGACCAACAATCTCTAGGAACCCTAGCAGCATGCTGGGATTCAACTTCAGTATGCATTCCACCACCAGTTTGAAAGATGCTCCATCACCACACCCACTTGGATGTGTGTGTATGAGTGTGCATCATTGTGGTTTTGGAAAAGTACACATGGAATGATGCCACTCCAGCATGTGGTGTCCAACAATTTCCAGGAACCCGTGCAGTATGATGGGATTCAACTGAAGCATCCATTCTACCACTAGTTTGAAAGATGCTGCATCACCACATCCACTTTGATGTGTGTGTATGAGTGTGCATCATTGTGGTTTTGGAAAAGTACACATGGAATTATGCCACTCCAGCATGTGGTATCCAACAATGTCCAGGAACCCTAGCAGCATGCTGGGATTGAACTTCAGTATGCATTCTACCACCAGTTTGAAAGATGTTGCATCACCTCACCCACTTGGATGTATTTGTGTGTGTATGAGTGTGTATCATTGTGGTTTTGTAAAAATACACATGGAATGATGCCACTCTAGCATGTGGTGACCAATAATGTCCAGGAACCCTAGCAAGATGTCTGATTCAACTTCAACATGCATTCAACCACCAGTTTTAAAGATGCTGCACCACACCCACTTGGATTTGTGTGTATGAGTGTGCATCATTGTGGTTTTGTTAAAGTACAAATGTAATGATTCCACTCCAGCATGTGGTGTCCAACAATTGCTAGGAACCATAGCAGCATGATGGGATTCAACTGCATCATGCATTCTACCACTAGTTTGAAAGATGCTGCATCACCACATCCACTTTGATGTGTGTGTATGAGTGTGCATCATTGTGGTTTTGGAAAAGTACACATGGAATTATGCCACTCCAGCATGTGGTATCCAACAATGTCCAGGAACCCTAGCAAAGATGCTGGGATTCAACTTCAGTATGCATTCTACCACCAGTTTGAAAGATATTGCATCACCTCACCCACTTGGATGTATTTGTGTGTGTATGAGTGTGTATCATTGTGGTTTTGTAAAAATACACATGGAATGATGCCACTCTAGCATGTGGTGACCAATAATGTCCAGGAACCCTAGCAGCATGCTCCGATTCAACTTCAGTATGCATTCAACCACCAGTTTTAAAGATGCTGCATCACCACACCCACTTGGATTTGTGTGTATGAGTGTGCATCATTGTGGTTTTGTTAAAGTACAAATGTAATGATTCCACTCCAGCATGTGGTGTCCAACAATTGCTAGGAACCATAGCAGCATGATGGGATTCAACTGCATCATGCATTCTACCACTAGTTTGAAAGATGCTGCATCACCACATCCACTTTGATGTGTGTGTATGAGTGTCCATCATTGTGGTTTTGGAAAAGTACACATGGAATTATGCCACTCCAACATGTGGTATCCAACAATGTCCAGGAACCCTAGCAGCATGCTGGGATTGAACTGCAACATGCATTCTACAACCAATTTGAAAGATGTTGCATCAGCACACACCCACTTGGATGTATTTGTGTGTGTATGAGTGTGTATCATTGTGGTTTTGTAAAAATACACATGGAATGATGCCACTCTAGCATGTGGTGACCAACAATGTCTAGGAACCCTAGCAAAGATGTCAGATTCAACTTCAAGATGCATTCCACCACCAGTTTGAAAGATGCTCCATCACCACACCCACTTGGATGTGTGTGTATGAGTGTGCATCATTGTGGTTTTGGAAAAGTACACATGGAATGATGCCACTCCAGCATGTGGTGTCCAACAATGTCCAGGAACCCTAGCAGCATCCTAGGATTGAACTGCAACATGCATTCTACAACCAGTTTGAAAGATGTTGCATCAGCACACCCACTTTGATGTATTTGTGTGTGTATGAGTGTGTATCATTGTGGTTTTTTAAAAATACACATGGAATGATGCCACGCAAGAATGTGGTGACCAACAATCTCTAGGAACCCTAGCAAAGATGTCAGATTCAACTTCAGTATGCATTCCACCACCAGTTTGAAAGATGCTCCATCACCACACCCACTTGGATGTGTGTGTATGAGTGTGCATCATTGTGGTTTTGGAAAAGTACACATGGAATGATGCCACTCCAGCATGTGGTGTCCAACAATTTCCAGGAACCCTAGCAGTATGATGGGATTCAACTGAAGCATCCATTCTACCACTAGTTTGAAAGATGCTGCATCACCACATCCACTTTGATGTGTGTGTATGAGTGTGCATCATTGTGGTTTTGGAAAAGTACACATGGAATTATGCCACTCCAGCATGTGGTATCCAACAATGTCCAGGAACCCTAGCAGCATGCTGGGATTGAACTTCAGTATGCATTCTACCACCAGTTTGAAAGATGTTGCATCACCTCACCCACTTGGATGTATTTGTGTGTGTATGAGTGTGTATCATTGTGGTTTTGTAAAAATACACATGGAATGATGCCACTCTAGCATGTGGTGACCAATAATGTCCAGAACCCTAGCAGCATGCTCCGATTCAACTTCAACATGCATTCAACCACCAGTTTTAAAGATGCTGCATCACCACACCCACTTGGATTTGTGTGTATGAGTGTGCATCATTGTGGTTTTGTTAAAGTACAAATGTAATGATTCCACTCCAGCATGTGGTGTCCAACAATTGCTAGGAACCATAGCAGCATGATGGGATTCAACTGCATCATGCATTCTACCACTAGTTTGAAAGATGCTGCATCACCACATCCACTTTGATGTGTGTGTATGAGTGTCCATCATTGTGGTTTTGGAAAAGTACACATGGAATTATGCCACTCCAACATGTGGTATCCAACAATGTCCAGGAACCCTAGCAGCATGCTGGGATTGAACTGCAACATGCATTCTACAACCAATTTGAAAGATGTTGCATCAGCACACACCCACTTGGATGTATTTGTGTGTGTATGAGTGTGTATCATTGTGGTTTTGTAAAAATACACATGGAATGATGCCACTCTAGCATGTGGTGACCAACAATGTCTAGGAACCCTAGCAGCATGCTGGGATTCAACTTCAGTATGCATTCCACCACCAGTTTGAAAGATGCTCCATCACCACACCCACTTGGATGTGTGTGTATGAGTGTGCATCATTGTGGTTTTGGAAAAGTACACATGGAATGATGCCACTCCAGCATGTGGTGTCCAACAATGTCCAGGAACCCTAGCAGCATCCTAGGATTGAACTGCAACATGCATTCTACAACCAGTTTGAAAGATGTTGCATCAGCACACCCACTTTGATGTATTTGTGTGTGTATGAGTGTGTATCATTGTGGTTTTTTAAAAATACACATGGAATGATGCCACGCAAGAATGTGGTGACCAACAATCTCTAGGAACCCTAGCAGCATGCTGGGATTCAACTTCAGTATGCATTCCACCACCAGTTTGAAAGATGCTCCATCACCACACCCACTTGGATGTGTGTGTATGAGTGTGCATCATTGTGGTTTTGGAAAAGTACACATGGAATGATGCCACTCCAGCATGTGGTGTCCAACAATTTCCAGGAACCCTAGCAGTATGATGGGATTCAACTGAAGCATCCATTCTACCACTAGTTTGAAAGATGCTGCATCACCACATCCACTTTGATGTGTGTGTATGAGTGTGCATCATTGTGGTTTTGGAAAAGTACACATGGAATTATGCCACTCCAGCATGTGGTATCCAACAATGTCCAGGAACCCTAGCAGCATGTCAGATTGAACTTCAGATGCATTCTACCACCAGTTTGAAAGATGTTGCATCACCTCACCCACTTGGATGTATTTGTGTGTGTATGAGTGTGTATCATTGTGGTTTTGTAAAAATACACATGGAATGATGCCACTCTAGCATGTGGTGACCAATAATGTCCAGGAACCCTAGCAGCATGCTCCGATTCAACTTCAACATGCATTCAACCACCAGTTTTAAAGATGCTGCATCACCACACCCACTTGGATTTGTGTGTATGAGTGTGCATCATTGTGGTTTTGTTAAAGTACAAATGTAATGATTCCACTCCAGCATGTGGTGTCCAACAATTGCTAGGAACCATAGCAGCATGATGGGATTCAACTGCATCATGCATTCTACCACTAGTTTGAAAGATGCTGCATCACCACATCCACTTTGATGTGTGTGTATGAGTGTGCATCATTGTGGTTTTGGAAAAGTACACATGGAATTATGCCACTCCATCATGTGGTATCCAACAATGTCCAGGAACCCTAGCAGCATGCTGGGATTCAACTTCAGTATGCATTCTACCACCAGTTTGAAAGATGTTGCATCACCTCACCCACTTGGATGTATTTGTGTGTGTATGAGTGTGTATCATTGTGGTTTTGTAAAAATACACATGGAATGATGCCACTCTAGCATGTGGTGACCAATAATGTCCAGGAACCCTAGCAGCATGCTCCGATTCAACTTCAGTATGCATTCAACCACCAGTTTTAAAGATGCTGCATCACCACACCCACTTGGATTTGTGTGTATGAGTGTGCATCATTGTGGTTTTGTTAAAGTACAAATGTAATGATTCCACTCCAGCATGTGGTGTCCAACAATTGCTAGGAACCATAGCAGCATGATGGGATTCAACTGCATCATGCATTCTACCACTAGTTTGAAAGATGCTGCATCACCACATCCACTTTGATGTGTGTGTATGAGTGTCCATCATTGTGGTTTTGGAAAAGTACACATGGAATTATGCCACTCCAACATGTGGTATCCAACAATGTCCAAGAACCCTAGCAGCATGCTGGGATTCAACAGCAACATCCATTCTACAACCACTTTGAAAGATGATGCATCAGACACACCCACTTGGATGTATTTGTGTGTATGAGTGTGTATCATTGTGGTTTTGTAAAATACACATGGAATGATGCCACTCTAGCATGTGGTGACCAACAATGTCTAGGAACCCTAGCAAAGATCTTGGGATTCAACTTCAGTATGCATTCCACCACCAGTTTGAAAGATGCTCCATCACCACACCCACTTGGATGTGTGTGTATGAGTGTGCATCATTGTGGTTTTGGAAAAGTACACATGGAATGATGCCACTCCAGCATGTGGTGTCCAACAATTTCCAGGAACCCTAGCAGCATGATGGGATTCAACCGCAACATCCATTCTACCACTAGTTTGAAAGATGCTGCATCACGATATCCACTTTGATGTGTGTGTATGAGTGTGCATCATTGTGGTTTTGGAAAAGTACACATGGAATTATGCCACTCCAGCATGTGGTATCCAACAATGTCTAGGAACCCTAGCAGCATGCTGGGATTGAACCGCAACATGCATTCTACAATCAGTTTGAAAGATGTTGCATCAGCACACCCACTTGGATGTGTGTGTGTGTGCGTGAGTGTGCATCATCATGGTTTCCTAAAAGTACACATAGAATGATGCCACTCCAGCATGTGGTGTCCAACAATGTCTAGGAACCGTTGCAGCATCTTCGGATTCATATGGAGCATGCATTCGACCACTAGTTTGAAAAGTGATGCATCACCACACCCACTTGGATGTGTCTGTGTATGAATGAGTGTGCATTATTGTGGTTTTGGAAAAGTACACATGGAATGATTATGTGGTGTCCAACAATGTCCAGGAACCTTAGGACCACATTGGGATTCAACCGTAAGATGCATTCTACCACTAGTTTGAAAGATGCTGCATCACCACATCCACTTGGATGTGTTTGTGTGTGTATGAGTGTGCATCATTGTGGTTTTGGAAAAATACACATGGAATGATGCCACTCCAGCATGTGGTGTCCAACAATGTCTAGGAACCCTAGCAGCATGCTGGGATTCCACTGCAGTATGCATTCTACCACCAGTTTGAAAGATGTTGCATCACCACACCCACTTGGATGTATTTGTGTGTGTATGAGTGTGTATCACTGTGGTTTTATAAAAATATACATAGAATCGTGCCACTCTAGCATGTGGTGTCCAACAATGTCCAGGAACCCTAGCAGCATGCTAGGATTCAACTTCAGTATGCATTCTACCACCAGTTTGAAAGATGCTGCATCACCACACCCACTTGGATGTATGTGTATGAGTGTGCATCTGTGGTTTTGGAAAACTACACATGGAATGATCCCACTCCAGCATGTGGTGTCCAACAATTTCCAGGAACCGTAGCAGCATGATGGGATTCAACTCCAACATGCATTCTGCCACTAGTTTGAAAGCTGCTACATCACCACATCCACTTTGATGTGTGTGTGTATGAGTGTGCATCATTGTGGTTTTGGTAAAGTACACACGGAATTATTCCACTCTAGCATGTGGTATCCAACAATGTCCAGGAACCCTAGAAGCATGCTAGGATTGAACCGTAACATGCATTCTACCACCAGTTTGAAAGATGTTGCATCAGCACACCCACTTGGAAGTGTGTGTGTGTGCGTGAGTGTGAATCATTATGGTTTTCAAAAAGTACACATGGAATGATGCCACTCTAGCATGTGGTGTCCAACAATGTCTAGGAACGGTAGCAGCATGCATTCGACCACTAGTTTAAAAGATGATGCATCACCACACCCACTTGTATGTGTGTGTGTATGAATGAGTGTGCATTATTGTGGTTTTGGAAAAGTACACATGGAATTATTCCACTCCCACATGTGGTGTCCAACAATTTCTAGGAACCCTAGCAGCATGCTGGGATTCAACTTCAGTATGCATTCTACCACAAGTTTGAAAGATGTGGTATCACCACACGCACATGGATGTGTGTGTATGAGTGTGCATCATTGTGGTTTTGGAAAAGGACACATGCAATGATGCCACTCCAGCATGTGGTGTCCAACAATTTCTAGGAACCCTAGCAGCATGATGGGATTCAACTGCAGCATGCATTCTACCACTATTTTGCAAGATGCTGCATCACCACATCCACTTTGATGTGTGTGTATGAGTGTGCATCATTGTGGTTTCAGAAAAGTACACATGGAATTATGCCACTCCAGCATGTGGTATCCAATAATGTCCAGGAACCCTAACAACATGCTGGGATTGAACCGCAACATGCATTCTACAACCAGTTTGAAAGATGTTGCATCAGCACACCCACTTGGATGTGTGTGTGTGTGTGCGTGAGTGTGCATCATTGTGGTTTCCTAAAAGTACACATAGAATAATGCCACTCCAGCATGTGGTGTCCAACAATGTCTAGGAACTGTAGCAGCATCCTGGGATTCATATGCAGCATGCATTCGACCACTAGTTTGAAAGATGATGCATCACCACACCCACTTGGATGTGTGTGTCTGTATGAATGAGTGTGCATTATTGTGGTTTTGGAAAAGTACACATGGAATGATTCCACTCCAGCATGTGGTCTCCAACAATGTCTGGGAACCTTAGCACCATACTGGGATTCAACCGTAAGATGCATTCGACCACTAGTTTGAAAGATGCTGCATCACCACATCCACTTGGTTGTGTTTGTGTGTGTATGAGTGTGCATCATTGTGGTTTTGGAAAAATACACATGGAATGATGCCACTCCAGCATGTGGTGTCCAACAATGTCTAGGAACCCTAGCAGCATGCTGGGATTCAACTGCAGTATGCATTCTACCACTAGTTTGAAAGATGTTGCATCACCACACCCACTTGGATGTATTTGTGTGTGTATGAGTGCGTATCATTGTGGTTTTGTAAAAATACACATGGAATGATGCCACTCTAGCATGTGGTGACCAACAATGTCCAGGAACCCTAGCGGCATGCTCCGATTCAACATCAGTATGCATTCTCACACCAGTTTGAAAGATGCTGCATCACCACACCCACTTGGATGTGTGTGTATGAGTGTGCATCATTGTGGTTTTGGAAAAGTACACATGGAATGATTCCACTCCAGCATGTGGTGTCCAACAATTTCTAGGAACCCTAGTAGCATGATGGGATTCAACTGCAGCATGCATTCTACCACTAGTTTAAAAGATGTTACATCACCACATCCACTTTGATGTGTGTGTGTATGAGTGTGCATCATTGTGGTTTTGGAAAAGTAGACATGGAATTATGCCACTCTAGCATGTGGTATCCAACAATGTCCAGGAACCCTAGCAGCATGCCGGGATTGAACCACAACACACATTCTACAGCCAGTTTGAAAGATGTTGCATCAGTACACCCACTTGGATGTGTGTGTGTGCGTGTGTGTGCATCATTGTGGGTTCCTAAAAGTACACATAGAATGATGCCACTCCAGCATGTGGTGTCCAATGATGTCTAGGAACCGTAGCAGCATCCTAGGATTCATATACAGCATGCCTTCAACCACTAGTTTGAAAGATGATGCATCACCACACCCACTTGGATGTGTGTGTGTGTATGAATGAGTGGGCATTATTGTGGTTTTGGAAAAGTACACATGCAATGATTCTACTCCAACATGTGGTGTCCAACAATGTCCAGGAACGTTAGCACAACACTGGGATTCAACCGTAAGTTGCATTCTACCACTCGTTTGAAAGATGTTGCATCACCACATCCACTTGGATGTTTTTGTGTGTGTATGAGTATGCATCATTGTGGTTTTGTAAAAGGACACATGGAATGATGCCACTCCAGCATGTGGTGTCCAACAATTTCTAGGAACCCTGGCAGCATGATGGGATTCAACTGCAGCATGCATTCTACCACTATTTTGAAAGATGCTGCATCACCACATCCACTTTGATGTGTGTGTATGAGTGTGCATCATTGTGGTTTTGGAAAAGTACACATGGAATTACGCCTCTCCAGCATGTGGTATCCAATAATGTCCAGGAACCCTAGCAACATGCTGGGATTGAACCGCAACATTCATTCTACAACCAGTTTGAAAGATGTTGCATCAGCACACCCACTTGGATGTGAGTGTGTGTGTGCGTGAGTGTGCATCATTGTGGTTTCCTAAAAGTACACATAGAATGATGCCACTCCAGCATGCTGGGATTAATATGCAGCATGCATTCGACCACTAGTTTGAAAGATGATGCATCACCACACCCACTTGGATGTGTGTGTCTGTATGAATGAGTGTGCATTATTGTGGTTTTGGAAAAGTACACATGGAATGATTCCACTCCAGCATGTGGAGTCCAACAATGTCTAGGAACCTTAGCACCCCACTGGGATTCAACCGTAAGATGCATTCGACCACTAGTTTGAAAGATGCTGCATCACCACATCCACTTGGTTGTGTTTGTGTGTGTATGAGTGTGCATCATAGTGGTTTTGGAAAAATACACATGGAATGATGCCACTCCAGCATGTGGTATCCAACAATGTCTAGGAACCCTAGCAGCATGTTGGGATTCAACTGCAGTATGCATTCTACCACTAGTTTGAAAGATGTTGCATCACCACACCCGCTTGGATGTATTTGTGTGTGTATGAGTGTGTATCTTTGTGGTTTTTTAAAAATACACATGGAATGGTGCCACTCTAGCATGTGGTGACCAACAATGTCCAGGAACCCTAGCAGCATGCTGGGATTCAACTTTAGTATGCATTCTACCACCAGTTTGAAAGATGCTGCATCACCATACCCACTTGGATGTGTGTGTGTATGAGTGTGCATAATTGTGGTTTTGGAAAAGTACACATGGAATGATTCCACTCCAGCATGTGGTGTCCAACAATATCGAGGAACCCTAGCAGCATGCTGGGATTCAACTGCAACATGCATTCTACCACCAGTTTGAAAGATGCTGTGTCACCACACCCACTTGGATGTGTGTCTATGAGTGCGCATCATTGTGGTTTTGGAAAAGTACACATGGAATTATGCCACTCTAGCATGTGGTATCCAACAATGTCCAGGAACCCTAGCAGCATGCCAGGATTGAACCACAACATGCATTCTACAACCAGTTTGAAAGATGTTGCATCAGTACACCCACTTGGATGTGTGTGTGTGTGCGTGTGTGTGCATCATTGTGGGTTCCTAAAAGTACACATAATGATGCCACTCCAGCATGTGGTGTCCAACGATGTCTAGGAACAGTAGCAGCATCCTAGGATTCATATACAGCATGCATTCGACCACTATTTTGAAAGATGCTGCATCACCACATCCACTTTGATGTGTGTGTATGAGTGTGCATCATTGTGGTTTTGGAAAAGTACACATGGAATTACGCCTCTCTAGCATGTGGTATCCAATAATGTCCAGGAACCCTAGCAACATGCTGGGATTGAACCGCAACATTCATTCTACAACCAGTTTGAAAGATGTTGCATCAGCACACCCACTTGGATGTGAGTGTGTGTGTGCGTGAGTGTGCATCATTGTGGTTTCCTAAAAGTACACATAGAATGATGCCACTCCAGCATGCTGGGATTAATATGCAGCATGCATTCGACCACTAGTTTGAAAGATGATGCATCACCACACCCACTTGGATGTGTGTGTCTGTATGAATGAGTGTGCATTATTGTGGTTTTGGAAAAGTACACATGGAATGATTCCACTCCAGCATGTGGAGTCCAACAATGTCTAGGAACCTTAGCACCCCACTGGGATTCAACCGTAAGATGCATTCGACCACTAGTTTGAAAGATGCTGCATCACCACATCCACTTGGTTGTGTTTATGTGTGTATGAGTGTGCATCATAGTGGTTTTGGAAAAATACACATGGAATGATGCCACTCCAGCATGTGGTATCCAACAATGTCTAGGAACCCTAGCAGCATGTTGGGATTCAACTGCAGTATGTATTCTACCACTAGTTTGAAAGATGTTGCATCACCACACCCTCGTGGATTTATTTGTGTGTGTTTGTGTGTGTATCTTTGTGGTTTTTTAAATATACACATGGTTTGGTGCCACTCTAGCATGTGGTGACCAACAATGTCCAGGAACCCTAGCAGCATGCTGGGATTCAACTTTAGTATGCATTCTACCACCAGTTTGAAAGATGCTGCATCACCATACCCACTTGGATGTGTGTGTGTGTATGAGTGTGCATAATTTTGGTTTTGGAAAAGTACACATGGAATGATTCCACTCCAGCATGTGGTGTCCAACAATATCGAGGAACCCTAGCAGCATGCTGGGATTCAACTGCAACATGCATTCTACCACCAGTTTGAAAGATGCTGTGTCACCACACCCACTTGGATGTGTGTCTATGAGTGCGCATCATTGTGGTTTTGGAAAAGTACACATGGAATTATGCCACTCTAGCATGTGGTATCCAACAATGTCCAGGAACCCTAGCAGCATGCCAGGATTGAACCACAACATGCATTCTACAACCAGTTTGAAAGATGTTGCATCAGTACACCCACTTGGATGTGTGTGTGTGTGCGTGTGTGTGCATCATTGTGGGTTCCTAAAAGTACACATAATGATGCCACTCCAGCATGTGGTGTCCAACGATGTCTAGGAACAGTAGCAGCATCCTAGGATTCATATACAGCATGCATTCGACCACTAGTTTGAAAGATGATGCATCACCACACCCACTTGGATGTGTGTGCGTATGAATGAGTGTGCATTATTGTGGTTTTGTAAAAGTACACACGCAATGATTCCACTCCAACATGTGGTGTCCAACAATGTCCAGGAACCTTAGCACCACACTGGGATTCAACCGTAAGATGCATTCTACCACTCGTTTGAAAGATGTTGCATCACCACATCCACTTGGATGTGTTTGTGTGTGTATGAGTGTGCATCATTGTGGTTTTGGAAAAGTACACATGGAATGATTCCACTCCAGCATGTGGTGTCCAACAATTTTTAGGAACCGTAGCTGCATGATGGGATTCAACTACAGCATGCATTCTACCACTAGTTTGAAAGATGCTGCATCACCACATCCACTTTGATGTGTGTGTGTATGAGTGTGCATCATTGTGGTTTTGGAAAAGTACACATGGAATTATGCTACTCCAGCATGTGGTATACAACAATGTCCAGGAACCCTAGCAGCATGCTAGGATTGAACTGCAACATGCATTCTACAACCAGTTTCAAAGATGTTGCATTAGCACACCCACTTGGATGTGTGTGTGTGGGCGTGAGTGTGCATCATTGTGGTTTCCTAAAATTACACATAGAATGATGCCACTCTAGCATGTGGTGTCCAAGAATGTCTAGGAATCGTAGCAGCATCCTGCGATTCATATGCAGCATGCATTCGACCACTAGTTTGAAAGATGATGGATCACCACACCCACTTGGATGTGTGTGCGTGTATGAATGAGTGTGCATTATTGTGGTTCTGGAAAAGTACACATGGAATGATTCCACTCCAGCATGTGGTGTCCAACAATGTCCAGGAACCTTAGCACCACACTGGGGTTCAACCGTAAGATGCATTCTACCACTACTTTGAAAGTTGCTGCATCACCACATCCACTTGGATGTGTCTGCGTGTGTATGAGTGTGCATCATTGTGGTTTTGCAAAAATACACATGGAATGATGCCACTCCAGCATGTGGTGTCCAACAATGTCTAGGAACCCTAGTAGCATGTTGGGATTCAACTGCAGTATGCATTCTACCACCAGTTTGAAAGATATTGCATCACCACACCCACTTGGATGTATTTGTGTGTGTATGAGTGTGTATCATTGTGGTTTTGTAAAAATACACATGGAATGATGCCACTCTAGCATGTGGTGACCAACAATGTCCAGGAACCCTAGCAGCATGCTGGGATTCAACTTCTATATGCATTCTACCACCAGTTTGAAAGATGCTCCATCACCACACCCACTTGGATGTGTTTGTGTATGAGTGTGCATCATTGTGGTTTTGAAAAAGTACACATGGAATGATGCCACTCTAGCATGTGGTGTCCAATAATCCAGGAACCCTAGCAGCATGATGGGATTCAACTGCAGCATCCATTCTACCACTAGTTTAAAAGATGCTGCATCACCACATCCACTTTGATGTGTGTGTTTATGAGTGTGCATCATTTTGGTTTTGGAAAAGTACACATGAAATTATGCCACTCCAGCATGTGGTATCCAACGATGTCCACGAACCCTAGCAGCATGCTGGGATTGAACCGCAACATGCATTCTACAATGAGTTTGAAAGATGTTGCATCAGCACACCCACTTGGATGTGTGTGTGTGCGTGAGTGTGCATCATTATGGTTTCCTAAAAGTACACATAGAATGATGCCACTCCAGCATGTGGTGTCCAACAATGTCTAGGAACCGTAGCAGCATCCTGTGATTCATATGCAGCATGCATTCGACCACTAGTTTAAAAGATGATGCATCACCACACCCACTTGGATGTGTCTGTGTATGAATGAGTGTGCGTTATTGTGGTTTTGGAAAAGTACAGATGGAATGATTATGTGGTGTCCAACAATGTCCAGGAACCTTAGCACCACACTGGGATTCAACCATAAGATGCATTCTACCACTAGTTTGAAAGATGTTGCATCACCACATCCACTTGGATGTGTTTGTATGTGTATGAGTGTGCATCATTGTGGTTTTGGAAAAATACACATGGAATGATGCCACTCCAGCATGTGGTGTCCAACAATGTCTAGGAACCCTAGCAGCATGCTGGGATTCAACTGCAGTATGCATTCTACCACCAGTTTGAAATATGTTGCATCACCACACCCACTTGGATGTATTTGTGTGTGTATGAGTGTGTATCATTGTGGTTTTTTAAAAATACACATGGAATGGTGCCACTCTAGCATGTGGTGACCAACAATGTCCAGGAACACTAGCAGCATGCAGGGATTCAACTTTAGTATGCCTTCTACCACCAGTTTGAAAGATGCTCCTTCAGCACACCCACTTGGATGTGTGTGTATGAGTGTGCATCATTGTGGTTTTGGAAAAGTACACATGGAATGATGCCACTCCAGCATGTGGTGTCCAACAATTTCCATTAACCCTAGCAGCATGATGGGATTCAACTTCAGCATGCATTCTACCACTAGTTTGAAATATGCTGCATCACCACATCCACTGTTATGTGTGTGTATGAGTGTGTATCATTGCGGTTTTGCAAAAGTACACATGGAATTATGCCACTGCAACATGTGGTATCCAACAATGTCTAGGAACCCTAGCAGCATGCTGGCATTGAACCGCCACATGCATTTTACCACCAGTTTGAAAGATGTTGCATCAGCACACCCACTTGGATGTGTGTGTGTGTTTGTGCGTGAGTGTGCATCATTGTGGTTTTCGAAAAGTACACATGGAATGATGCCACTCTAGCATGTGGTGTCCAACAATGTCTAGGAACGGTAGCAACATGCTAGGATTCATATGCAGGATGCATTCGACCACTAGTTTAAAAGATGATGCATCACCACACCCACTTGTTTATATGTGTGTATGAATGAGTGTGCATTATTGTGGTTTTGGAAAAGTACACATGGAATGATTCCACTCCAGCATGTGGCGTCCAACAATGTCTAGGAACCGTAGAAGCATGCTGGGATTCATATGCAGCATGCATTCGACCACTAGTATGAAAGATGATGCATCACGACACCCACTTGGATGTGCGTGTGTGTGTGTATGAATGAGTGTGCATCATTGTGGTTTTGGAAAAGTACACATGGAATTATGCCACTCCAATATGTGGTGTCCAACAATTTCAAGGAACCCTAGCAGCATGATGGGATTCAATTACAGCATGCATTCTACCACTAGTTTGAAAGATGCTGCATCACCACATCCACTTTGATGTGTGTGTGTATGAGTGTGCATCATTGTGGTTTTGAAAAAGTACACATGGAATTATTCTACTCCAGCATGTGGTATCCAACAATGTCCAGGAACCCTAGAAGCATTCTGGGATTGAACCGCAACATGCATTCTACCACCAGTTTGAAATATGTTGCATCAGGACACCCACTTGGATGTGTGTGTGTGTGTGTGTGCGTGAGTGTGCATCATTGTGGTTTTCAAAAAGTACACATGGAATGATGCCACTCCAGCATGTGATGTCCAACAATGTCTAGGAACCATAGCAAGATGCTGGGATTCATATCCATCATGCATTCGACCACTAATTTGAAAGATAATGCATCACCACACCCACTTGGATGTGTGTGTGTCTGTATGAATGAGTGTGCATTATTGTGGTTTTGGAAAAGTACACATGGAATGATTCCACTCCAGCATGTGGTGTCCAACAATGTCTAGGAACCGTAGAAGCATGCTGGGATTCATATGCAGCATGCATTCGACCACTAGTTTGAAAGATGATGCATCACCACACCCACTTGGATGTGTGTGTGTGTGTATGAATGAGTGTGCATCATTGTGGTTTTGGAAAAGTACACATGGAATTATGCCACTCCAGCATGTGGTGTCCAACAATGTCCAGGAACCCTAGCAGCATGATGGGATTGAACCGCAATATGCATTCTACCACCAGTTTGAAAGATGCTGCTTCAGCACACCCACTTGGATGTGTGTGTATGAGTGTGCATCATTGTGGTTTTGGAAAAAGTACACATGTAATGATGCCACTCCAGCATGTGGTGTCCAACAATGTCGAGGAACCCTAGCAGCATGCTGGGATTCAACTGCAACATGCATTCTACCACCAGTTTGAAAGATGTTGCGTCACCACACCCACTTGGATGTGTGTCTATGAGTGTGCATCATTGTGGTTTTGGAAAAGTACACATGGAATGATTCCACTCCAGCATGTGTTGTCCAACAATGTCCAGGAACCCTAGCAGCATGCTCGGATTCAAGTTCAGTATGCATTCTACCACCAGTTTGAAAGATGCTGCATCACCACACCCACTTTGTTGTGTGTGTATGAGTGTGCATCATTGTGGTTTTGGAAAAGTACACATGGAATGATGCCACTCCAGCATGTGGTGTCCAACAATTTCCAGGAACCCTAGCAGCATGATGGGATTCAACTACAGCATGCATTCTACCACTAGCTTGAAAGATGCTGCATCACCACATCGACTTTGATGTGTGTGTGTATGAGTGTGAATCATTGTGGTTTTGGAAGAGTACAGATGGAATTATGCCACTACAACATGTGGTATCCAACTATGTCCAGGAACCCTAGCAGCATGCTGGGATTGAACCGCAACATGCATTCTACCACCAGTTTGAAAGATGTTGCATCAGCACACCCACTTGGATATGGGTGTGTGTATGTGCGTGAGTGTGCATCATTATGGTTTTCGAAAAGTACACATGGAATGATGCCACTCCAACATGTGGTGTCCAACAATGTCTAGGAACCGTAGCAGCATGCTGGGATTCATATACATCATGCATTAGACCACTAGTTTGAAAGATGATGCATCACCACACCCACTTGGATGTGTCTGTGTGTATGAATGAGTGTGCGTCATTGTGGTTTTGGAAAAGTACACATGGAATTATGCCACTCCAGCATGTGGTGTCCAACAATGTCTAGGAACCCTGGCAGTATGCTGGGATTGAACCACAACATGCATTCTACCACCAGTTTGAAAGATCTTGCTTGACACCCACTTGGATCTGTGTGTATGAGTGTGCATCATTGTGGTTTTGGAGAAGTACACATGTAATGATGCCACTCCAGCCTATGGTGTCCAACAATGTCGAGGAACCCTAGCAGCATGCTGGGATTCAACTGCAACATGCATTCTACCACCAGTTTGAAAGATGTTGCGTCACCACACCCACTTGGATGTGTGTCTATGAGAGCGCATCATTGTGGTTTTGGAAAAGTACAAATGGAATCATGCCACTCCATCATGTGGTGTCCAACAATGTCCAGGAATCCTAGCAGCATGCTGGGATTCAACTTCAGTATGCATTCTACCACCAGTTTGAAAGATCTTGCATCACCACACCCACTTAGATGTGTGTGTGTATGAGTGTGCATCATTGTGGTTTTGGAAAAGTACACATGGAATGATGCCACTCCAGCATGTGGTGTCCAACAATTTCCAGGAACCCTAGCAGCATGATGGGATTCAACTACAACATGCATTCTACCACTAGTTTAAAGATGCTGCATCACCACATCCACTTTGATGTGTGTGTATGAGTGTGCATCATTGTGGTTTTGGAAAAGTACACATGGAATTATACCACTCTAGCATGTGGTGTCCAACAATGTCCAGGAACCCTAGCAGCATGCTGGGATTGAACCGCAACATGCATTCTACCACCAGTTTGAAAGATGCTGCCTTAGCACACCCACTTGGATGTGTGTGTGTGTGTGCGTGAGTGTGCACCATTGTGGTTTTTGAAAAGTACACATGGAATGATGCCACTCCAGCATGTGGTGTCCAACAATGTCTAGGTACCATAGCAGCATGCTGGGATTCATATACAACATGCATTCGACCACTAGTTTGAAAGATGATGCATCACCATACCCACTTGGATGTGTGTGTGTATGAATGAGTGTGCATTATTGTGGTTTTTTAAAAGTATACATGGAATGATTCCACGCCATGATGTGGTGTCCAACAATGTCTAGGAACCATAGCAGCATGGATTGGACCACTAGTTTGAAAGATGATACATCACCACACCCACTTGGTTATGTGTCTGTATGAATGAGTGTGCATCATTGTGGTTTTGTAAAAGTACACATGGAATGATTCCACTCCAGCATGTGGTGTCCAACAATGTCCAGGAACCCTAGCAGCATGCTGGGATTCAAGTTCAGTATGCATTCTGCCACCAGTTTGAATGATGCTGCATCACCACACCCACTTTGTTGTGTGTGTATGAGTGTGCATCATTGTGGTTTTGGAAAAGTACACATGGAATGATGCCACTCTAGCATGTGGTGTCCAACAATTTCCAGGAACCCTAGCAGCATGATGCGATTCAACTACAGCATGCATTCTACCACTAGCTTGAAAGATGATGCATCACCACATCGACTTTGATGTGTGTGTGTATGAGTGTGAATCATTGTGGTTTTGGAAGAGTACAGATGGAATTATGCCACTACAACATGTGGTATCCAACTATGTCCAGGAACCCTAGCAGCATGCTGGGATTGAACCGCAACATGCATTCTACCACCCGTTTGAAAGATGTTGCATTAGCACACCTACTTGGATATGGGTGTGTGTGTGTGTGCGTGAGTGTGCATCATTATGGTTTTCGAAAAGTACACATGGAATGATGCCACTCCAACATGTGGTGTCCAACAATGTCTAGGAACCGTAGCAGCATGCTGGGATTCATATACATCATGCATTAGACCACTAGTTTGAAAGATGATGCATCACCACACCCACTTGGATGTGTTTCTGTGTGTATGAATGAGTGTTCATTATTGTGGTTTTGGAAAAGTACACATGGAATGATTCCACTCCAGCATGTGGTGTCCAACAATGTCTAGGAACCATAGCAGCATGTTGGGATTCATATGCAGCATGCATTCGACCACTAGTTTGAAAGATGATGCATCACCACACCCACTTGGATGTGTCTGTGTGTATGAATGAGTGTGCGTCGTTGTGGTTTTGGAAAAGTACACATGGAATTATGCCACTCCAGCATGTGGTGTCCAACAATGTCTAGGAACCCTAGCAGTATGCTGGGATTGAACCACAACATGCATTCTACCACCAGTTTGAAAGATGCTGCTTCAGCACACCCACTTGGATGTGTGTGTGTATGAGTGTGCATCATTGTGGTTTTGGAGAAGTACACATGTAATGATGCCACTCCAGCCTATGGTGTCCAACAATGTCGAGGAACCCTAGCAGCATGCTGGGATTCAACTTCAACATGCATTCTACCACCAGTTTGAAAGATGTTGCGTCACCACACCCACTTGGATGTGTGTCTATGAGAGCGCATCATTGTGGTTTTGGAAAAGTACAAATGGAATGATGCCACTCCATCATGTGGTGTCCAACAATGTCCAGGAATCCTAGCAGCATGCTGGGATTCAACTTCAGTATGCATTCTACCACCAGTTTGAAAGATCTTGCATCACCACACCCACTTAGATGTGTGTGTGTATGAGTGTGCATCATTGTGGTTTTGGAAAAGTACACATGGAATGATGCCACTCCAGCATGTGGTGTCCAACAATTTCCAGGAACCCTAGCAGCATGATGGGATTCAACTACAGCATGCATTCTACCACTAGTTTGAAAGATGCTGCATCACCACATCCACTTTGATGTGTGTGTGTATGAGTGTGCATAATTCTGGTTTTGGAAAAGTACACATGGAATTATACCACTCCAGCACGTGGTATCCAACAATGTCCAGGAACCCTAGCAGCATGCTGGGATTGAACCGCAACATGCATTCTACCACCAGTTTGAAAGATGCTGCCTCAGCACACCCACTTGGATGTGTGTGTGTGTGCATGAGTGTGCACCATTGTGGTTTTTGAAAAGTACACATGGAATGATGCCACTCCAGCATGTGGTGTCCAACAATGTCTAGGAACCATAGCAGCATGCTGGGATTCATATACAGCATGCATTCGACCACTAGTTTGAAATATGATGCATCACCACACCCACTTGGATGTGTGTGTGTATGAATGAGTGTGCATTATTGTGGTTTTTTAAAAGTATACATGGAATGATTCCACTCCATCATGTGGTGTCCAACAATGTCTAGGAACCATAGCAGCATGGATTGGACCACTAGTTTGAAAGATGATGCATCACCACACCCACTTGGTTGTGTGTCTGTATGAATGAGTGTGCATAATTGTGGTTTTTGTAAAAGTACACATGGAATTATGCCACTCCAGCATGTGGTGTCCAACAATGTCCAGGAACCCTAGCAGCATGCTGGGATTCAACCGCAACATGCATTCTACCACTAGTTTGAAAGATACTGCTTTAGCACACCAACTTGGATGTGTGTGTATGAGTGTGCATCATTGTGGTTTTTGGAAAAGTACACAAGTAATGATGCCACTCCAGCATGTGGTGTCCAACAATATCGAGAAACCCTAGCAGCATGCTGGGATTCAACTGCAACATGCATTCTACCACTAGTTTGAAAGATGCTGCGTCACCACACCCACTTGGATGTGTGTCTATGAGTGTGCATCATTGTGGTTTTGTAAAAGTACACATGTAATGATGCCACTCTAGCATGTGGTGTCCAACAATGTCCAGGAACCCTAGCAGCATGCTGGGGTTCAACTTAAGTATGCATTCAACCACCAGTTTGAAAGATGATGCATCACCACACCGACTTGGATCTGTGTGTGTATGAGTGTGCATCATTGTTATTTTGGAAAAGTACACATGGAATAATGCCACTCCAGCATGTGGTGTCCAACAATTTCCAGGAACCCTAGCAGCATGATGGGATTGAACTACACCATGCATTCTACCACTAGTTTGAAAGATCCTGCATCACCACATCCACTTTGATGTGTGTGTATGAGTGTGCATCATTGTGGTTTTGGAAACGTACACATGGAATTATGCCACTCCAGCATGTGGTGTCCAACAATGTCTAGGAACCCTAGCAGCATGCTGGTATTGAACCAGAACATGCATTCTAGCACCAGTTTGAAAGATGCTGCTTCAGCATACCCACTTGGATGTGTGTGTGTATGAGTGTGCATCATTGTGGTTTTGGAAAAGTACACATGTAATGATTCCACTCCAGCATGTGGTGTCCAACAATGTCGAGGAACCCTAGCAGCATGCTAGGATTCAACTGCAACATGCATTCTACCACTAGTTTGAAAGATGCTGCATCACCACACCCACTTGGATGTGTGTCTATGAGTGTGCATTATTGTGGTTTTGGAAAAGTACACATGGAATGATTCCACTCCAGCATGTGTTGTCCAACAATGTCTAGGAACCGTAGCAGCATGCTGGGATTCATATGCAGCATGCATTCGACCACTAGTTTGAAAGATGATGCATCACCACACCCACTTGGATGTGTCTGTGTGTATGAAGGAGTGTGCATAATTGTGGTTTTGGAGAAGTACACATGGAATTATGCCACTCTAGCATGTGGTGTCCAACAATGTCCAGGAACCCTTGCAGCATGCTGGGGTTGAACTTCAACATGCATTCTACCACTAGTTTGAAAGATGCTGCATCACCACATCCACTTTGATGTGTGTGTGTGTATGAGTGTGCATCATTGTGGTTTTGGAAAAGTACACATGGAATTATACCACTCTAGCATGTGGTGTCCAACAATGTCCAGGAACCCTAGCAGCATGCTGGGATTGAACCGCAACATGCATTCTACCACCAGTTGGAAAGATGCTTCCTCAGCACACCCACTTGGATGTGTGTGTGTGCGTGAGTGTGCACCATTGTGGTTTTTGAAAAGTACACATGGAATTATTCCACTCCATCATGTGGTGTCCAACAATGTCTAGGAACCATAGCAGCATCCTGGGATTCATATGCAGCATGGATTGGACCAGTAGTTTGAAATATGATGCATCACCACACCCACTTGGTTGTGTGTCTGTATGAATGAGTGTGCATCATTGTGGTTTTGTAAAAGTAAACATGGAATAATGCCACTCCAGCATGTGGTGTCCAACAATGTCCAGGAACCCTAGCAGCATGCTGGGATTCAACCACAACATGCATTCTACCACTAGTTTGAAAGATACTGCTTTAGCACACCCACTTGGATGTGTGTGTATGAGTGTGCATCATTGTGGTTTTTGGAAAAGTACACAAGCAATGATGCCACTCCAGCATGTGGTGTCCAACAATATCGAGGAACCCTAGCAGCATGCTGGGATTCAACTGCAACATGCATTCTACCACTAGTTTGAAAGATGCTGCGTCACCACACCCACTTGGATGTGTGTCTATGAGTGTGCATCATTGTGGTTTTGTAAAAGTACACATATAATGATGCCACTCTAGCATGTGGTGTCCAACAATGTCCAGGAACCCTAGCAGCATGCTGGGATTCAACTTAAGTATGCATTGAACCACCAGTTTGAAAGATGATGCATCACCACACCCACTTGGATCTGTGTGTATGAGTGTGCATCATTGTTGTTTTGGAAAAGTACACATGGACTGATGCCACTCCAGCATGTGGTGTCCAACAATTTCTAGGAACCCTAGCAGCATGATGGGATTGAACTACACCATGCATTCTACCACTAGTTTGAAAGATGTTGCATCACCACATCCACTTTGATGTGTGTGTATGAGTGTGCATCATTGTGGTTTTGGAAACATACACATGGAATTATGCCACTCCAGCATGTGGTGTCCAACAATGTCTAGGAACCCTAGCAGCATGCTGGGATTGAACCAGAACATGCATTCTAGCACCAGTTTGAAAGATGCTGCATCACCACACCCACTTGGATGTGTGTCTATGAGTGTGCATTATTGTGGTTTTGGAAAAGTACACATGGAATGATTCCACTCCAGCATGTGTTGTCCAACAATGTCTAGGAACCGTAGCAGCATGCTGGGATTCATATGCAGCATGCATTCGACCACTAGTTTGAAAGATGATGCATCACCACACTCACTTGGATGTGTGTGTGTGTGTATGAAGGAGTGTGCATAATTGTGGTTTTGGAGAAGTACAAATGGAATTATGCCACTCTAGCATGTGGTGTCCAACAATGTCTAGGAACCGTAGAAGCATGCTGGAATTCATATACATCATGCATTAGACCACTAGTTTGAAAGATGATGCATCACCACACCCACTTGGATGTGTCTGTGTGTATGAATGAGTGTGCATCATTGTGGTTTTGGAAAAGTACACATGGAATTATGCCACAACAGCATGTGGTGTCCAACATTGTCCAGGAACCCTAGCAGCATGCTGGGATTCAACTGCAACATGCATTCTACCACCAGTTTGAAAGATGTTGCGTCACCACACCCACTTGGATGTGTGTCTATGAGAGCGCATCATTGTGGTTTTGGAAAAGTACAAATGGAATCATGCCACTCCAGCATGTGGTGTGCAACAATGTCCAGGAATCCTAGCAGCATGCTGGGATTGAACTTCAGTATGCATTCTACCACTAGTTTGAAAGATGTTGCATCACCACACCCACTTAGATGTGTGTGTGTATGAGTGTGTATCATTGTGGTTTTGGAAAAGTACACATGGAATGATGCCACTCCCGCATGTGGTGTCCAACAATTTCTAGGAACCCTAGCAGCATGATGGGATTCAACTACAGCATGCATTCTACCACTAGTCTGAAAGATGCTGCATCACCACATCCACTTTGATGTGTGTGTATGAGTGTGCATCATTGTGGTTTTGGAAAAGTACACATGGAATTATACCACTCCAGCATGTGTTGTCCAACAAATATCCAGGAACCCTAGCCGCATGCTGGAATTGAACCGCAACATGCATTCTACCACCAGTTTGAAAGATGCTGCTTCAGCACACCCACTTGGATGTGTGTGTGTGTGTGCGTGAGTGTGCACCATTGTGGTTTTTTAAAGAACACATGGAATGATGCCATAACAGCATGTGTTGTCCAACAATGTCTAGGAACCATAGCAGCATGCTGGGATTCATATACAGCATGCATTCGACCACTAGTTTGAAAGATGATGCATCACCATACCCACTTGGATGTGTGTGTCTGTATGAATGAGTGTGCATCATTGTGGTTTTGTAAAAGTACACATGGAATTGTGCCACTCCAGCATGTGGTGTCCAACAATGTCCAGGAACCCTAGCAACATGCTGGGATTGAACCGCAACATGCATTCTACCACTAGTTTGAAAGATACTGCTTCAGCACACCCACTTGGATGTGTGTGTATGAGTGTGCATCATTGTGGTTTTTGGAAAAGTACATAATTAATGATGCCACTCCAGCATGTGGTGTCCAGCAATATCGAGGAACCCTAGCAACATGCTGGGATTCAACTGCAACATGCATTCTACCACCAGTTTGAAAGATGCTGCGTCACCACACCCACTTGGATGTGTGTCTATGAGTGCGCATCATTGTGGTTTTGGAAAAGTACACATGTAATGATGCCACTCTAGCATGTGGTGTCCAACAATATCCAGGAACCCTAGCAGCATGCTGGGATTCAACTTAAGTATGCATTCAACCACCAGTTTAAAGATGATGCATCACCACACCCACTTGGATGTGTGTGTGTATGAGTGTGCATCATTGTGGTTTTGGAAAAGTAAACATGGAATGATGCCACTCCAGCATGTGGTGTCCAACAATTTCCAGGAACCCTAGCAACAAGATGGGATTGAACTACACCATGCATTCTACCAGTAGTTTAAAAAATCCTGCATCACCACATCCACTTCCATGTGTGTGTATGAGTGTGCATCATTGTCGTTTTGGAAAAGTACACATGGAATTATGCCACTCCAGCATGTGGTGTCCAACAACGTCCAGGAACCCTAGAAGCATGCTGGGATTGAACCGCAACATGCATTCTACCACCAGTTTGAAAGATGCTGCTTCAACACACCCACTTGGATGTGTGTGTATGAGTGTGCAACATTGTGGTTTTGGAAAAGTACACATGTAATGATGCCACTCCAGCATGTGGTGTCCAATAATATCGAGGAACCCTAGCAGCATGCTAGGATTCAACTGCAACATGCATTCTACCACCAGTTTGAAAGATGCTGTGTCACCACACCCACTTGGATGTGTGTCTATGAGTGCGCATCATTGTGGTTTTGGAAAAGTACACATGGAATGATGTCACTCCAGCATGTGGTGTCCAACAATGTCTAGGAACCCTAGCAGCATGCTGGGATTCAACTTCAGTATGCATTCTACCACCAGTTTAAAAGATGCTGCATCACCACACCCACTTGGAAGTGTGTGTATGAGTGTGCATCATTGTGGTTTTGGAAAAGTACAGATGGAATGATGTCACACTTGCATGTGGTGTCCAACAATTTCCATGAACCCTAATAGCATTACGGGATTCAATTGCAGCATGCATTCTACCAGTAGTTTGAAAGATGCTGCATCACCACATCCACTTTGATGTGTGTGTATGAGTGTGCATCATTGTGGTTTTGGAAAAGTACACATGGAATTATGCCACTCCTGCATGTGGTGTCCAACAATGTCTAGGAACCCTAGCAGCATGCTAGGATTGAACCGCAACATGCATTCTAGCACCAGTTTGAAAGATGCTGCTTCAGCATACCCACTTGGATGTGTGTGTGTATGAGTGTGCATCATTGTGGTTTTGGAAAAGTACACATGTAATGATTCCAGTCCAGCATGTGGTGTCCAACAATGTCGAGGAACCCTAGCAGCATGCTAGGATTCAACTACAACATGAATTCTACCACCAGTTTGAAAGATGCTGCATCACCACACCCACTTGGATGTGTGTCTATGAGTGTGCATTATTGTGGTTTTTAAAAGTACACATGGAATGACTCCACTCCTGCATGTATTGTCCAACAATGTCTAGGAACCGTAGCAGCATGCTGGGATTCATATGCAGCATGCATTCGACCACTAGTTTGAAAGATGATGCATCACCACACCCACTTGGATGTGTCTGTGTGTATGAATGAGTGTGCATCATTGTGTTTTGGAGAAGTACACATGGAATTATGCCACTCCAGCATGTGGTGTCCAACAATGTCCAGGAACCCTAGCAGCATGCTGGGATTGAACCGCAATATGCATTCTACCACCAGTTTGAAAGATGCTGCTTCAGTACACCCACTTGGATGTGTGTGTATGAGTGTGCATCGTTGTGGTTTTGGAAAAGTACACATGTAATGATGCCACTCCAGCATGTGGTGTCCAACAATGTCGAGGAACCCTAGCAGCATGCTGGGATTCAACTACAACATGCATTCTACCACTAGTTTGAAAGATGTTGCGTCACCACACCCACTTGGATGTGTGTCTATGAGTGTGCATCATTGTGGTTTTGGAAAAGTACACATGGAATGATGCCACTCCAGCATGTGGTGTCCAACAATGACCAGGAACCCTAGCAGCATGCTGGGATTCAACTTCAGTATGCATTCTACCACCAGTTTGAAAGATGCTGCATCACCACACCCACTAGGTTGTGTGTGTATGAGTGTGCATCATTGTCGTTTTGGAAAAGTACACATGGAATGATGCCACTACAGCATGTGGTGTCCAACAATTTCCAGGGACCCTAGCAGCATGATGGGATTCAACTGCAGCATGCATTCTACCACTAGTTTGAAAGATACTGCATCACCACTTCCACTTTGATGTGTGTGTATGAGTGTGCATCATTGTGGTTTTGGAAGAGTACACATGGAATTATGCCACTCCAGCATGTGGTATCCAACTATGTCCAGGAACCCTAGCAGCATGCTGGGATTGAACCGCAACATGCATTCTACCACCAGTTTGAAAGATGTTGCATCAGCCCACCCACTTGGATGTGTGTGTGTGCGTGAGTGTGCATCATTGTGGTTTTGGAAATGTACACATGGAATGATGCCACTCCAGCATGTGGTGTCCAACAGTGTCTTGGAACCATCGCAGCATGCTGGAATTCATATACATCATGCATTAGACCACTAGTTTGAAAGATGATGCATCACCACGCCCACTTGGATGTGTGTGTGTGTGTATGAATGAGTGTGCATTATTGCGGTTTTGGAAAAGTACACATGGAATGATTCCACTCCAGCATGTGGTGTCCAACAATGTCTAGGAACCGTCGCAGCATGTTGGGATTCATATGCAACATGCATTCGACCAATAGTTTGAAAGATGATGCATCACCACACCCACTTGGATGTGTCTATGTGTATGAATGAGTATGCATGATTGTGGTTTTGGAAAAGTACACATGGAATTATGCCACTCCAGCATGTGGTGTCCAACAATGTCCAGGAACCCTAGCAGCATGCTGGGATTGAACCACAACATGCATTCTACCACTAGTTTGAAAGATGCTGCTTCAGCACACCCACTTGGATGTGTGTGTGTATGAGTGTGCATCATTGTGGTTTTGGAGAAGTACACATGTAATGATGCCACTCCAGCCTGTGGTGTCTAACAATGTCGAGGAACCCTAGTAGCATGCTGGGATTCAACTGCAACATGCATTCTACCACCAGTTCAAAAGATGTTGCGTCACCACACCCACTTGGATGTGTGTCGATGAGTGTGCATCATTGTGGTTTTCGAAAAGTACACATGTAATGATGCCAATCCAGCATGTGGTTTCCAACAATGTCCAGGAACCCTAGCAGCATGATGGGATTCAACTGCAGCATGCATTCTACCACTAGTTTGAAAAATGCTGCATCACCACATCCACTTTGATGTGTGTGTGTGTATGAGTGTGCATCATTGTGGTTTTGTAAGAGTACACATGGAATTATGCCACTCCAGCATGTGGTATCCAACTATGTCCAGGAACCCTAGCAGCATGCTGGGATTGAACCGCAACATGCATTCTACCACTAGTTTGAAAGATGTTGCATCAGCACACCCACTTGGATGTGTGTGTGTGCGTGAGTGTGCATCATTGTCTAGGAATCATAGCAGCATGCTGGAATTCATATAGAGCATGCTGCATCATTGTGGTTTTAGAAAACTACACATGGAATTATACCACTCCAGCATGTGGTGTCCAACAATGTCCAGGAACCCTAGCCGCATGCTGGGATTGAACCGCAACATGCATTCTACCACCAGTTTGAAAGATGCTTCTTCAGCACACCCACTTGGATGTGTGTGTGTGTGCGTGAGTGTGCACCATTGTGGTTTTTGAAAAGAACACATGGAATAATGTCACTCCAGCATGTGGTGTCCAATAATGTCTAGGAACCATAGCAGCATGCTGGGATTCATATACAGCATGCATTCGACCACTAGTTTGAAAGATGATGCATCACCATACCCACTTGGATATGTGTGTGTGTAATGAGTGTGCATTATTGTGGTTTTTTAAATGTACACATGGAATGATTCCACTCCAGCATGTGGTGTCCAACAATGTCTAGGAACCATAGCAGCATGCTCGGATGCATATGCAGCATGGATTCGACCACTAGTTTGAAAGATGATGCATCACCACACCCACTTGGTTGTGTGTGTCTGTATGAATGAGTGTGCATCATTGTGGTTTTGTAAAAGTACACATGGAATTATGCCACTCCAGCATGTCTTGTCCAACAATGTCCTGGAACCCTAGCAGCATGCTGGGATTGAAACGCAACATGCATTCTACCACCAGTTTGAAAGATACTGCTTCAGCACACCCACTTGGATGTGTGTGTATGAGTGTGCATCATTGTGGTTTTGGGAAAAGTACACAAGTAATGATGCCACTCCAGCATGTGGTGTCCAACAATATCGAGGAACCCTAGCAGCATGCTGGGATTCAACTACAACATGCATTCTACCACCAGTTTGAAAGATGTTGCATCACCACACACACTTGTATGTGTGTCTATGAGTGCGCATCATTGTGGTTTTGGAAAAGTACACATGGAATGATGCCACTCTAGCATGTGGTGTCCAACAATGTCCAGGAACCCTAGCAGCATGCTGGAATTCAACTTAAGTATGCATTCAACCACCAGTTTGAAAGATGATGCATCACCACACCCTCTTGGATGTGTGTGTATGAGTGTGCATCATTGTGGTTTTGGAAAAGTACACATGGAATGATGCCACTCCAGCATGTGGTGTCCAACAATTTCCAGGAACCCTAGCAGCATGATGGGATTGAACTACACCACGCATTCTACAACTAGTTTGAAAAATCCTGCATCACCACATCCACTTTGATGTGTGTGTATGAGTATGCATCATTGTGGTTTTGGAAAAGTACACATGTAATGATGCCACTCCAGCATATGGTGTCCAACAATTTCCAGGAACCCTAGCAGCATGCTGGGATTCAACTTCAGTATGCATTCTACCACCAGTTTGAAAGATGCTGCATCACCACACCAACTTGGATGTGTGTGTATGAGTGTGCATCATTGTGGTTTTGGAAAAGTACACATGGAATGATGCCACTCCAGCATGTGGTGTCCAACAATTTCTAGGAACCCTAACAGCATTATGAGATTCAACTGCAGCATGCATTCTACCACTACTTTGAAAGATGCTGCATCACCACATCCACTTTGATGTGTGTGTGTATGAGTGTGCATCATTATGGTTTTGGAAAAGTACACATGGAATTATGCCACTCCAGCATGTGGTGTCCAACAATGTCTAGGAACCCTAGCAGCATGCTGGGATTGAACCGCAACATGCATTCTAGCACCAGTTTGAAAGATGCTGCTTCAGCACACCCACTTGGATGTGTGTGTGTATGAGTGTGCATCATTGTGGTTTTGGAAAAGTACACATGTAATGATTCCACTCTAGCATGTGGTGTCCAACAATGTCGAGGAACCCTAGCAGCATGCTAGGTTTCAACTGCAACATGCATTCTAGCACCAGTTTGAAAGATGCTGCATCACCACACCAACTTGGATGTGTGTCTATGAGTGTGCATTATTGTGGTTTTGGAAAAGTACACATGGAATTATGCCACTCCAGCATGTGGTGTCCAACAATGTCCAGGAACCCTAGAAGCATGCTTGGATTAAACCGCAATATGCATTCTACCACCATTTTGAAAGATGTTGCATCACCACACCCACTTGGATGTGTGTGTGTATGAATGTGCATCATTGTGGTTTTGGAAAAGTACACATGGAATAATGCCACTCTAGCATGTGGTTTCCAATAATTTCTAGGAACCCTAGCAGCATGATGGGATTCAACTGCAGCATGCATTCTACTGCTAGTTTGAAAGATGCTGCATCACCACATCCACTTTGATGTGTGTGTGTATGACTGTGCATCATTGTGGTTTTGGGAAAGTACACATGGAATTATGCCACTCCAGCATGTGGTATTCAACAATGTCTAGGAACCCTAGCAGCATGCTGGGATTGAACCGGAACATGCTTTCTACCACCAGTTTGAAAGATGCTGCTTTAGCACAGCCACTTGGATGTGTGTGTGTGTGAGTGTGCATCATTGTGGTTTTCGAAAAGTACACATGTAATGATGCCACTCCAGCATGTGGTGTCCAACAATGTCTAGGAACCCTAGCAGCATGCTGGGATTCATATACAACATGCATTCGACCACCAGTTTGAAAGATGATGCATCACCACACCCACTTGGATGTGTGTCTATGAGTGCGAATCATTGTGGTTTTGGAGAAGTACACATGGAATGATGCCACTCCAGCATGTGGTGTCCAACAATGTCCAGGAACCCTAGCAGCATGCTGGGATTGAACCGCAACATGCATTCTACCACTAGTTTGAAAGATGCTGCTTCAGCACACCCACTTGGATGTGTGTGTATGAGTGTGCATCATTGTGGTTTTGGAAAAGTACACATGTAACGATGCCACTCCAGCATGTGGTGTCCAACAATGTCGAGGAACCCTAGCAGCATGCTGGGATTCAACTGCAACATGCATTCTACCACCAGTTTGAAAGATGCTGGGTCACCACACCCACTTGGATGTGTGTCTATGAGTGAGCATCATTGTGGTTTTGGAAAAGTACACATGGAATGATTCCACTCCAGTATGTGGTGTCCAACAATGTCCAGGAACCCTAGCAGCATGATCGGATTCAAGTTTAACATGCATTCTACCACCAGTTTGAAAGATGCTGCATCACCACACCCACTTGGATGTATTTGTGTGTGTATGAGTGTGTATCATTGTGGTTTTGCAAAAATACACATGAAATGAAGCCACTCTAGCATGCGGTGTCCAACAATGTCCAGGAACCCTAGAAGCATGCTGGGATTCAACTTCAGTATGCATTCTACCACCAATTTGAAAGATGATGCATCACCACACCCACTTGGATGTGTGTGTGTGTATGAGTGTGCATCATTGTGGTTTTGCGAAATTACACATGGAATGATGCCACTCAATCATGTGGTGTCAAACAATTTCCCGGAACCCTAGAAGCATGATGGGATTAACCTGCAACATGTATTCTGCCACTAGTTTGAAAGATGCCGCATCACCAGTCCCACCTGGATGTGTGTGTATGAGTGTGCATCATTGTGGTTTTGTAAAAGTACACATGTAATGATTCCACTCCAGCATGTGGTGTCCAAAATTGTCCAGGAACCCTAGAAGCATGCTGGGATGCAACTACAACATGCATTCTACCACCAGTTTGAAAGATGTTGCATCACCACACCCACTTGGATTTGTTTTTGTATGAGTATGCGTCATTGTTTTGGAAAAGTACAAATGGAAAGATGCAACTGCAGCATGTTCTGTCCAACAATGTCCAGGAACCCTAGCAGCATGCATTCTACCAATAGTCTTAAAGATGCTACATCACCACATCCACTTTGATGTGTGTGTGTATGAGTGTGCATCATTGTGGTTTTGGTAAAGTACACACGGAATTATTCCACAATAGCATGTGGTATCCAACAATGTCCAGGAACCCTAGAAGCATGCTGGGATTGAATCGTAACATGCATTCTACCACCAGTTTGAAAGATGTTGCATCAGCACACCCACTTGGGTGTGTGTGTGTGTGCGTGAGTGTGCATCATTATGGTTTTCAAAAAGTACACATGGAATGATGCCACTCCAGCATGTGGTGTCCAACAATGTCTAGGAACCATAGCAGCATGCTGGGATTCATATACAACATGCAATAGACCACTAGTTTGAAAGATGATGCATCACCACACCCACATGGATGTGTGTGTATGAATGACTGTGCATTATTGTGGTTTTGGAAAAGTACACATGGAATGATTCCACTCCAGCATGTGGTGTCCAACAATGTCTAGGAACCGTAGCAGCATGATGGGATTCATATGCAGCATGCATTCGACCACTAGTTTGAAAGATGATGCATCACCACACCCACTTGGATGTGTCTGTGTGTATGAATGAGTGTGCATCATTGTGGTTTTGGAAAAGTACACATGGAATTATGCCACTCCAACATGTGGTGTCCAACAATGTCCAGGAAACCTAGCAGCATGCTGGGATTAAACCGCAACATGCATTCTACCACCGGTTAGAAAGATGCTGCTTCAGCACACCCACTTGGATATGTGTGTGTATTAGTGTGCATCATTTTGGTTTTGGAAAAGTACACATGTAATGATGCCACTCCAGCCCGTGGTGTCCAACAATGTCGAGGAACCCTAGCAGCATGCTGGGATTCAACTGCAACATGCATTCTACCACCAGTTTGAAAGATGTTGCGTCACCACACCCACTTGGATGTGTGTTTATGAGAGCGCATCATTGTGGTTTTGGAAAAGTACACATGGAATGATGCCACTCTAGCATGTGGTGTCCAACAATGTCCAGGAATCCTAGAAGCATGTTGGGATTCAACCGCAACATGCATTCTACCACCAGTTTGAAAGATGCTGCATCACCACACCCACTGGGATGTGTGTGTGTATGAGTGTGCATCATTGTGGTTTTGGAAAGTACACATGGAATGATGCCACTCCAGCATGTGGTGTCCAACAATTTCCAGGAACCCTACCAGCATGATGGGATTCAACTACAGCATGCATTCTACCACTAGTTTGAAAGATGCTGCATCACCACATCCACTTTGATGTATGTGTGTATGAGTGTGCATCATTGTGGTTTTGGAAAAGTACACATGGAATTATACCACTCCAGCATGTGGTGTCCAACAATATCTAGGAACCCTAGCAGCATGCTGGGATTGAACCGGAACATGCTTTCTACCACCAGTTTGAAAGATGCTGCTTTAGCACAGCCACTTGGATGTGTGTGTGTGTGAGTGTGCATCATTGTGGTTTTCGAAAAGTATACATGTAATGATGCCACTCCAGCATGTGGTGTCCAACAATGTCTAGGAACCCTAGCAGCATGCTGGGATTCATATACAACATGCATTCGACCACCAGTTTGAAAGATGATGCATCACCACACCCACTTGGATGTGTGTCTATGAGTGCGAATCATTGTGGTTTTGGAGAAGTACACATGGAATGATGCCACTCCAGCATGTGGTGTCCAACAATGTCCAGGAACCCTAGCAGCATGCTGGGATTGAACCGCAACATGCATTCTACCAATAGTTTGAAAGATGCTGCTTCAGCACACCCACTTGGATGTGTGTGTATGAGTGTGCATCATTGTGGTTGTGGAAAAGTACACATGTAATGATGCCACTCCAGCATGTGGTGTCCACCAATATCGAGGAACCCTAGCAGCTTACAGGGATTCAACTGCAACATGCATTCTACCACCAGTTTGAAAGATGCTGCGTCACCACACCCACTTGGATGTGTGTCTATGAGTGCGCATCATTGTGGTTTTGGAAAAGTACACATGGAATGATGCCACTCCAGCATGTGGTATCCAACAATGTCTAGGAACCCTAGCAGCAAGCTGGGATTGAACCGCAACATGCATTCTACCACCATTTTGAAAGATGTTGCATCAGCACACCCACTTGGATGTGTGTGTGTGTGTGTGCGCGTGAGTGTGCATCATTGTGGTTTTCGAAAAGTACACATGGAATGATGCCACTCTAGCATGTGGTGTCCAACAATGTCTAGGAACCGTAGCAGCATGCTGGGATTCATATGCAGCATGCATTCGACCACTAGTTTGAAAGATGATGCACACCGCACCCACTTGGATGTGTGTGTGTATGAATGAGTGTGCATTATTGTGGTTTTGGAAAAGTTCACATGGAATGATTCCAATCCTGCATGTGGTGTCCAACAATGTCCAACCGTAAGATGCATTCTACCAATAGTTTGAAAGATGCTGCATCACCACATCCACTTGGATGTGTTTGTGTGTGTATGAGTGTGAATCATTGTTGTTTTGGAAAAATACACATGGAATGATGCCACTCCAGCATCTGGTGTTCAACAATGTCTAGGAACCCTAGCAGCATGCTAGGATTCAACTGCAGTATGCATTATACCTCTAGTTTTAAAGATGCTGCATCACCACACCCACTTGGATGTCTGTGTGTGTATGAGTGTGCATCATTGCAATTTTGGAAAATTACACATGGAATGATGCCACTCAATCATGTGGTGTCAAACAATTTCCAGGAACCCTAGAAACATGATGGGATTAACCTGCAGCATGCATTCTACCACTAGTTTGAAAGATGCCGCATCACCACTCCCACCTGGATGTGTGTGTGTATGAGTGCGCAACATTGTGGTTTTGTAAAAGTACACATGGAATGATTCCACTCCAGCATGTGGTGTCCAACAATGTCCAGGAACCCTAGCAGCATGCTGGGATTCAACTACAACATGCATTCTACCACCAGTTTGAAAGATGATGCACCACCACACCCCATTGGATTTGTTTTTGTATGAGTGTGCATCATTGTTTTGGAAAAGTACAAATGGAATGATGCAACTGCAGCATGTGGTGTCCAACAATGTCCAGGAACCCTAGCAGCATCCTAGGATTCAACTGCAACATGCAATCTACCACTAGTCTGAAAGATGCTACATCACCACACCCGCTTGTATGTGTGTGTTTGTGTATGAGTGTGGATCATTGTCGTCTTGGAAAAGTACACATGGAATGATGCCACTCCAGCATGTGGTGTCCAAAAATGTCCAGGAACCCTAGCAGCATGCTGGGATTGAACCGCAACATGCATTCTACCACCAGTTTGAAAGATGTTGCTTCAGCACACCCACTTGGATGTGTGTGTGTATGATTTTGCATCATTGTCGTTTTGGAAAAGTACGCATGTAATGATGCCACTCCAGCATGTGGTGTCCAATAATGTCGAGGAACCCTTGCAGCATGCTGGGATTCAACTGCAACATGCATTCTACACCAGTTTGAAAGATGCTGCATCACCACACCCACTTGGATGTGTGTCTATGAGTGTATAATTGTGGTTTTGGAAAAATACACATGGAATGATGCCACTCTAGCATGTGGTGTCCAACAATGTCAGGGAACCCTAGCAGCATGCTGGGATTCAACTTCAGTATGCATTCTACCACCACTTTGAAAGATGCTGCATCACCACACCCACTTGGATGTATTTGTGTGTGTACGAGTGTGTATCATTGTAGTTTTTGAAAAATATACATGGAATTATGCCACTCTAGCATGTGGTGTCCAACAATGTCCAAGAACCCTAGCAGCATGCTGGTATTCAACTTCAGTATGCATTCTACCACCAGTTTGAAAGTTGCTGCATCACCACACCCACTTGGATGTCTAGGAACCCTAGCGGCAAGATGGGATTCAACTGTAGCATGCATTCTACCACTAGTTTGAAAGATGTTGCATCACCACAAACACTTGGATGTGTGTGTGTATGTGTATGAGTGTGCATCATTGTGGTTTTGGAAAAGTACACATGGAATGATGCCACTCCAGCAAGTGGTGTCCAACAATTTCTAAGAACCCTAGCAGCATGATGGGATTCAACCGCAACATGCATTCTACCACTAGTTTGAAAGATGTTGCATCCGCACACCTACTTGGATGTGTGTGTTTGTGCGTGAGTATGCATCATTGTGGTTTTCGAAAAGTACACATGGAATGATGCCACTCCAGCATGTGGTGTCCAACAATGTCTAGGAACCGTAGCAGCATGCTGGGATTCATACGCAGCATGCATTCGACCACTAGTTTGAAAGATGATGCATCACCACACCCACTTGGATGTGTGTGTGTGTGTATGAATGAGTGCACATCATTGTGGTTTTGGAAAAGTACATTTGGAATTATGCCACTCCAGCGTGTGGTGTCCAACAATGTCCAGGAACCCTAGCAGCTTGTCGGGATTCAACTACATGATGCATTCTACCACCAGTTTGAAAGATGCTGCATCACCACACCCACTTGGATTTGTTTTTGTATGAGTGTGCATAATTTTTTTGGAAAAGTACAAACGGAATGATCCAACTACAGCATGTGGTGTCCAACAATGTCCAGGAACCCTAGTAGCATCCTGGGATTCAACTGCAACATTCATTCTACCACAAGTTTTAAAGATGCTACATCACCACACCCACTTGTATGTGTGTGTATGAGTGTGCATCATTGTGGTTTTGGAAAAGTACGCATGGAATGAAGCCACTCCGGAATGTGGTGTCCAACAATGTCCAGGAACCCTAGCAGCATGTTGGGATTCCACCGCAACATGCATTCTACCACTAGTTTGAAAGATGTTGCTTCACCACACCCACTTGGATATGTGTGTATGAGTGTGCATCATTGTGGTTTTCGAAAAGTACACATGTAATTATGCCACTCCAGCATGTGGTGTCCAACAATGTCGAGGAACCCTAGCAGCATGCTGGGATTCAACTGCAACATGCATTCTACCACTAGTTTGAAAGATGCTGCATCACCACACCCACTTGGATGTGTGTCTATGTGTGAGCATCATTGTGATTTTGGAAAAGTACAAATGGAATGATGCCACTCCAGCATGAGGTGTCCAACAATGGCCAGGAACCCTAGCAGCATGATCGGATTCAACTACAACATGCATTCTACCACCAGTTTGAAAGAAGCTGCATCACCACACCCACTTGGATGTATTTCTGTGTGTATGAGTGTGTATAGTTGTGGTTTTGGAAAAATACACATCGAATGATGCCACTCTAGCATGTGGTGTCCAACAATGTCAGGGAACCCTAGCAGCATGCTGGGATTCAACTTCAGTATGCATTCTACCACTAGTTTGAAAGATGCTGCATCACCGCACCAACTTGGATGTGTGTGTGTATGATTGTGCATCATTGTGGTTTTGGAAAAGTACACATGGAATGATGCCACTCCAGCATGTGGTGTCCAACAATTTCCAGGAACCCTAGCAGCTTGATGGGATTCAACTACATCATGCATTCTACCAGTAGTTTGAAATATGCTACATCACCACATCCACTTTGATGTGTGTGTATGAGTGAGCATCATTGTGGTTTTGGAAAATTACACATGGAATTATGCCACTCCAGCATGTGGTATCCAACAATGTCCAGGAACCCTAGCAGCATGCTGGGATTGAACCGCAACATGCATTCTACCACCAGTTTGAAAGATGCTGCTTCAGCACATCCACTTGGATGTGTGTGTATGAGTCTGCATCATTGTGGTTTTGGAAAAGTACACATGTAATGATGCCACTCCAGCATGTGGTGTCCAACAATATCGAGGAACCCTAGCAGCTTACAGGGATTCAACTGCAACATGCATTCTACCACCAGTTTGAAAGATGCTGCGTCACCACACCCACTTGGATGTGTGTCTATGAGTGCGCATCATTGTGGTTTTGGAAAAGTACACATGGAATGATGCCACTCTAGCATGTGGTATCCAACAATGTCCAGGAACCCTAGCAGCATGATTGGATTTAGCTATAACATGCATTCTACCACCAGTTTGAAAGATGCTACATCACCACACCCACTTGGATGTATTTGTGTGTCTATGAGTGTGTATCATTGTGGTTTTGGAAAAATACACATGGAATGATGCCACTATAGCATGTGGTGTCCAACAATGTCCAGGAACCTTAGCAGCATGCTGGGATTCAACTTCAATATGCATTCTACCACCAGTTTGAACGATGCTGCATCACCACACCCACTTGGATGTGTATGTATGAGTGTGCATCATCGTGGTTTTGGAAAAGTACAGATGGAATGATGCCAGTCCATCATGTGGTGTCCAACAATTTCTAGGAACCCTAGCAGCATGATGGGATTCACCTGCAGCATGCATTCTACCACTAGTTTGAAAGATGCTGCATCACCACATCCACTTTGATGTGTGTGTGTATGAGTGTGCATCATTGTGGTTTTGGAAAAGTACACATGGAATTATGCCAACTCTAGCATGTGGTGTCCAACAATGCCTAGGAACCGTAGCAGCATGCTGGGATTCATATGCAGCATGCATTCGACCACTAGTTTGAAAGATGATGCATCACCACACCGACTTGGATGTGTGTGTATGAATTAGTGTGCATTATTGTGGTTTTGGAAAAGTACACATGGAATGATTCCACTCCAGCATGTGGTGTCGAACAATGTCCAGGAACCTTAGCACCACAATGGGATTCAGCCGTAGGATGCATTCTACCACTAGTTTGAAAGATGTTGCATGACCACAGCCACTTGGATGTGTTTATGTCTGTATGAGTGTGCATCATTCTGGTTTTGGAAAAGTACACATGGAACCCTAGCATCATGCTGGGATTCAACTGAAGTATGCATTATACCACTAGTTTGAAAGATACTGCATCACCACACCCACTTGGATGTGTGTGTGTGTGTGTATCAGTGTGCATCGTCGTGGTTTTGGAATATTACACATGGAATGTATCCACTCAAGCTTGTGGTGTCAAACAATTTCTAGGAACCCTAGAAGCATGATGGGATTAACCTCCAGCATGCATTCTACCACTAGTTTGAAAGATGCTGCATCACCACTCCCACTTGGATGTTTGTGTGTATGAGTGTGCATCATTGTAGTTTTGGAAAAGTACACATCGAATGATTCCATTCCAGCATGTGGTGTCCAACAATGTCCAGGAACCCTAGCAGCATGCTGGGATTCAACTACAACATGCATTCTACCACCAGTTTGAAAGATGTTGCAACACCACACGTAGTTGGACTTGTTTTTGTATGAGTGTGCATAATTGTTTTGTAAAAGTACAAATGGAATGCTGCAACTACATCATGTGGTGTCCAACAATGTCCAGGAAGCCTAGCAGCATCCTAGGATTCAACTACAACATGCATTCTACCACTAGTTTTAAAGATACTACATTACCAGACCCACTTGTATGTGTGTGTATGAGTGTGCATCATTGTGGTTTTGGAAAATTACACATGGAATTATGCCACTCCAGCATGTAGTTTCCAACAATGTCCAGGAACCCTAGCAGCATGCTGGGATTGAACCGCAACATGCATTCTACCACCAGTTTGAAAGATGCTGCTTCAGCACACCCACTTGGATGTGTGTGTATGTGTGTGCATCATTGTGGCTATGGAAAAGTACACATGTAATGATGCCACTCCAGCATGTGGTATCCAACAATGTCGAGGAACCCTAGCAGCATGCTGGGATTCAACTTCAACATGCATTCTACCACCAGTTTGAAAAATGTTGCATCACCACACCCACTTGGATGTGTGTCTATGAGTGTGCATCATTGTGGTTTTGGAAGACTACACATGGAATGATTCCACTCCAGCATGTGTTGTCCAGGAACCCTTGCAGCATGATCGGATTCAACTGTAACATGCATTCTACCACCAATTTGAAAGATGCTGCATCACCACACCCACTTGGATGTATTTGTGTGTCTATGAGTGTGTATCATTGTGGTTTTGGAAAAATACACATGGAATGATGCCACTATAGCATGTGGTGTCCAACAATGTCTAGGAACCCTAGCAGCATGCTGGGATTCAACTTCAATATGCATTCTACCACCAGTTTGATTGATGCTGCATCACCACACCCACTTGGATGTGTGTGTGTATGACTGTGCATCATTGTGGTTTTGGAAAAGTACACATGGAATGATGCCACTCTAGCATGTGGTGTCCAACAATGTCTAGGAACCGTAGCAGCATGTTGGGATTCATATGCAGCATGCATTCGACCACTAGTTTGAAAGATGACGCATCACCACACCCACTTGGATGTGTGTGTGTGAATTAGTGTGCATTATTGTGGTGTCGAACAATGTCCAGGAACCTTAGCACCACACTGGGATTCAGCCGTAAGATGCATTCTACCACTAGTTTGAAAGATGCTGCATGACCACATCCACTTGGATGTGTTTGTGTCTGTATGAGTGTGCATCATTGTGGTTTTGGAAAAGTACACATGGAATGATGCCACTCTAGCATCTTGTGTCCAACAATGTCTAGGAACCCTAGCAGCATGCTGGGATTCAACTGAAGTATGCATTATACCACCAGTTTGAAAGATGCTGCATCACCACACCCACTTGGATGTGTGTGTATCAGTGTGCATCATCGTGGTTTTGGAGAAGTACACATGGAATGATGCGACTCCAGTATGTGGTGTCCAACAATGTCCAGGAACCCTAGCAGTATGATGGGATTCAACTACAGCATACATTCTACCACTAGTTTGAAAGATGCTGCATCACCAAAACCACTTGGACATGTTTGTGTGTGTATGAGGGTGCATAATTGTATTTTTTGAAAAATACACATGGAATGATTCCACTCTAGCATGTGGTGTCCAACAATGTCCAGGAACCCTAGCAGCATGCTGCGATTCAACTGTAGTATGCATTTTACCACCAGTTTGAAAGATGTTGCATCACCACACCCACTTGGATGTGTGTGTATGAGTGTGCATCATTGTGGTTTGGGAAAGATACACATGGAATGATGCCACTCCAGCATGTGGTGTCCAATAATTTCTAGGAACCCTAGCAGCATGATGGGATTCAACTGCAGCATGCATTCTACCACCATTTTGAAAGATGCTGCATCATCACACCCACTTGGATGTGTTTGTGTGTGTATGAGTGTGCATCTACATGGAATTATGCCACTCCAGCATGTGGTGTCCAACAATGTCCAGAAACCCTGGCAGCATGCTAGGATTCAATTATAGCATGCATTCTACCACCAGTTTGAAAGATGTTGCATCACCACACCCACTTGGATATGTGTGTGTATGAGTGTGCATCATTGTAGTTTTGGAAAATTACACATGGAATGATGACACTCTAGCATGTGGTGTCCAACAATGTCAATGAACCATAGCAGCATGTTGGATTCAACCGCAACATGCATTCTACCACTAGTTTGAAAGATGCTGCATCACCACATCCACTTGGATGTGTGTGTGTGTGTTTGTGTAGGTATGACTTTGCATCATTGTTCTTTTGGAAAATTACACATGGAAAAATGCGACTCCATCATGTGGTGTCCAACAATATCTAGGAACCCTAGCAGTATGTTGGGATTCCACTGCAGCATGCACTCTACCACTAGTTTGAAAGATGCTATATCAGCACACCCACTTGGATGTATGTGTATGACTGTGCATGATTGTGGTTTTGTAAAAGTACACATGGAATGATGCCACTCTAGCATATGGTACCTAACAATGTCCAGGATCCCTAGCAGCATGCTGGGATTCAATCGCAACATTCATTCTACCACTAGTTTGAAAGATGCTCCATCACCACACCAACTTGGATGTGTTTGTGCGTGTGTGTATGAGTGTGCATCATTGTGGTTTTGGAAAAGTACACAGGGAATGGTGCCACTCCAACATGTGGTGTCCAACAATCTCCACGAGCCCTAGCAACATGTTGGGATTCAACCGTAGCATGCATTCTACCACTAGTTTGAATTATGCTGCATCACCACACGCACTTGGATGTGTGTGTGTATGAGTGTGAATCATTGAAGTTTTGGAAAAGTACACATGGAATGATGCCACTCTAGCATGTGGTGTCCAACAATGTCTAGGAATCCTAGCAGCATGCTGGGATTCAATCGCAACATGCATTCTACCACTAGTTTGAAAGATGCTGCATCACCACACCCATTTGGATGTGTGCGTGTGAGAGAGTGTGCATCATTGTGGTTTTGGAAAAGTACACATGGAATGATGCCATTCCAGCATGTCGTGTCCAACAATGACCAGGAAACCTAGCAGCATGCTGGGATTGAACTGCATCATGTATTCTACCACTAGTTTGAAAGATGTTGCATCACCACATCCACTTGGATGTGTGTGTGTGTGCGTAATTGTGGTTTTGGAAAACTACACATGGAATGATTCCACTCCATCATGTGGTGTCCAACAATGTCTAGGAACCCTAGCAGCATGCTGGGATTCAACTGCAACATGTATTCTACCACTAGTTTGAAAGATGTTGCATCACCACACCCACTTGGGTATGTGTGTGTGTATGAGTGTGCATCATTGTGGTTTTGTACAAGTACACATGGAATTATGACACTCTAGCATGTGGTGTCCAACAATGTCCAGGAATCCTAGCAGCATGCTAGGATTCAACCGTAGCAGGCATTCAAGCATTAGTTTGAAATATGCTACATCACCACACTCACTTGGATATATGTGTATGTATGAGTGTGCCTCATTGTGGATTTGTTAAAGTACACATGGAATGATTCCACTCCATTATGTGGTGTCCAACAATGTCCAGGAACCTTAGCAGCATACTAGGATTCAACCGCAACATTTATTCTACCACCAGTTTGAAAGATGCTGCTTCACCGTGCCCACTTGGATGTGTGTGTATGTATGAGTGTGCATCATTGTTGTTTTGTAAAAGTACAGATGTAATGATGCCACTCCAGCATGTGGTATCCAACAATGTCGAGTAACCCTAGCAATATGCTGGGATTCAACTGCAACATGCACTCTACCACTAGTTTGAAAGATGTTGGATCCCCACACCCACTTGGATGTGTGTGTGTGTATGTGTGCATCGTTGTGGTTTTGTAAAAGTACACATGGAATGATACCACTCCAGCATGTGGTGTCCAACAATGTCCAGGAACCCTAACAACATGATGGGATTCAACTACAACATGCATTCTACCACTAGTTTGAAAGATGTTGCATCACCACACTCACTTGGATGTGTGTGTGTATGAGTTTGCCTCATTGTGTTTTTGGAAATATACACATGGAATGATGCCACTCTAGCATGTGGTGTCCAACAATGTCTAGTAACCCTAGCAACATGCTGGGATTCAACTGTAGTACGCATTCTACCACCAACTTGAAAGATACTACATCACCACACACACTTGGATGTGTGTGTTTATGAGTGTGCATCGTTGTGGGAAAAGTACACATGGAATGATGCCACTCCATCATGTGGTGTCCGACAATTTCCAAGAACCCTAGTAGCATGATGGGATTCAACTAAAGGATGCATTCTACGAATACTTTGAAAGATGTTGCATCACCACACCCACTTGGATGTGTGTGTGTATAAGTGTGCATCATTGTGGTTTTCGAAAACTGCACATGGAATGATTCCACTCTAGCATGCGGTGTCCAATAATGTCTAGAAACCCTAGCAAAGATGATGGGATTCAACTGCAACATGCATTCTACCTCGAAAGATGTTGCATCACCACACCAACTTGGATGTGTGTGTTTGTGTTTATGTGTGTATGAGTGTGTATCATTGTGGTTTTTGAAAATTACACATGGAATGATGCCACTCTAGCATGTTGTGTCCAACGATGTCTAGGAACCGTAGCAGCATAATGGGATTCAACTCCAGCATGCACTCTACCACTAGTTTGAAAGATGCTACATCAGCACACCCACTTGGATGTGTATGTGTATGAGTGTGCTTGATTGTGGTTTTGGAAAAGTACACATGGAATGATGCCACTCTAGCATGTGGAGTCCAAAAATGTCTAGGAACCCTAGCAGCATGCTGCGATTCAATCGCAACATTCATTCTACCACGAGTTTGAAATATGCTGCATCACAACACCCACTTGGATGTGTTTGTGTGTGTATGAGTGTGCATCATTGTGGTTATGGAAAAGTACACATGGAATGATGCCACTCTAGAATGTGGTGTCCAACAATGTCCACGAACCCTAGGAACATGCTCGGATTCAACTGTAGCATGCATTCTACCACCAATTTGAAAAATGGTGCATCACCAAACCCACTTGGATGTGTGTGTATGAGTGTGCATAATTTTGGTTTTGGAAAAGTACACATGGAATGATGCCACTCCAGCATGTGGTGTCCAACAATGTCCAGGAATCCTAGCAGCATGTTGGGATTCAGCCGCAACATGCATTCTCCCACCAGTTTGAAAGATGCTGCATCACCATAACCACTTGGATGTGTGTGTGAGAGAGTGTGCGTCATTATGATTTTGGAAAAGTACACATGGAATGAAGCCACTTCAGCATGTGGTGTCCAACAATGACCAGGAACCCTAGCAGCATGCTAGGATTCAACTACAGCATGCGTTCTACCACCATTTTGGAAGATGCTGCATCACCACACCCACTTGAATTCGTGTGTATGAGTGTGCATCATTGTGGTTTTGTAAAAGTACACATGGAATGATGCCACTCCAGCATGTGGTGTCTAACAATGTCTAGGAACCCTACTAGCATGTTGGGATTCAACTGCAGCATGGATTCGACCACCAGTTTGAATGATGCTGCATCACCACACCCACTTGGATGTGTGTGTGTGTGTTTGTATGAGTGTTCATAATTGTGGTTTTGTAAAATTACACATGGAATGAGGCCAATCCAGCATGTGGTGTCCAACAATGTCCAGGAACCCTAGCAGCATGGTGGGATTCAACCACAACATGCATTCTACCACTTGTTTGAAAGATGTTGTATCACCACACCCACTTGGATGTGTGTGTGTGTATGAGTGTACATAATTTTGGTCTTGGAAAAGTACACATGGAATGATGCCACTCCAGCATGTGGTGTCCAACAATGTTGAGGAACCCTAGCAGCATGCTAGGATTCAACTGCAACATGCATTCTACCACCAGTTTGAAAGATGTTGCATCACCACACCCACTTGGATGTGTGTATGAGTGTGCATCATAGTTATTTTGTAAAAGTACACATGGAATGATGCCACTCTAGATTGTGGTGTCCAACAATGTCCAGGAACCCTAGCAGCATGCTGGGATTCAACTGCAACATGCACTCTACCACTAGTTTGAAAGATGTTGGATCCCCACACCCACTTGGATGTGTGTGTATGTGTGCATCGTTGTGGTTTTGTAAAAGTACACATGGAATGATACCACTCCAGCATGTGGTGTCCAACAATGTCCAGGAACCCTAACAACATGATGGGATTCAACTACAACATGCATTCTACCACTAGTTTGAAAGATGTTGCATCACCACACTCACTTGGATGTGTGTGTGTATGAGTTTGCCTCATTGTGTTTTTGGAAATATACACATGGAATGATGCCACTCTAGCATGTGGTGTCCAACAATGTCTAGTAACCCTAGCAACATGCTGGGATTCAACTGTAGTACGCATTCTACCACCAACTTGAAAGATACTACATCACCACACACACTTGGATGTGTGTGTTTATGAGTGTGCATCGTTGTGGGAAAAGTACACATGGAATGATGCCACTCCATCATGTGGTGTCCGACAATTTCCAGGAACCCTAGTAGCATGATGGGATTCAACTAAAGGATGCATTCTACGAATACTTTGAAAGATGTTGCATCACCACACCCACTTGGATGTGTGTGTGTATGAGTGTGCATCATTGTGGTTTTCGAAAACTGCACATGGAATGATTCCACTCTAGCATGCGGTGTCCAATAATGTCTAGAAACCCTAGCAGCATGATGGGATTCAACTGCAACATGCATTCTACCTCGAAAGATGTTGCATCACCACACCAACTTGGATGTGTGTGTTTGTGTTTATGTGTGTATGAGTGTGTATCATTGTGGTTTTTGAAAATTACACATGGAATGATGCCACTCTAGCATGTTGTGTCCAACGATGTCTAGGAACCGTAGCAGCATAATGGGATTCAACTCCAGCATGCACTCTACCACTAGTTTGAAAGATGCTACATCAGCACACCCACTTGGATGTGTATGTGTATGAGTGCGCTTGATTGTGGTTTTGGAAAAGTACACATGGAATGATGCCACTCTAGCATGTGGAGTCCAAAAATGTCTAGGAACCCTAGCAGCATGCTGCGATTCAATCACAACATTCATTCTACCACGAGTTTGAAATATGCTGCATCACAACACCCACTTGGATGTGTTTGTGTGTGTATGAGTGTGCATCATTGTGGTTATGGAAAAGTACACATGGAATGATGCCACTCTAGAATGTGGTGTCCAACAATGTCCACGAACCCTAGGAACATGCTCGGATTCAACTGTAGCATGCATTCTACCACCAATTTGAAAAATGGTGCATCACCAAACCCACTTGGATGTGTGTGTATGAGTGTGCATAATTTTGGTTTTGGAAAAGTACACATGGAATGCTGCCACTCCAGCATGTGGTGTCCAACAATGTCCAGGAATCCTAGCAGCATGTTGGGATTCAGCCGCAACATGCATTCTCCCACCAGTTTGAAAGATGCTGCATCACCATAACCACTTGGATGTGTGTGTGAGAGAGTGTGCGTCATTATGATTTTGGAAAAGTACACATGGAATGAAGCCACTTCAGCATGTGGTGTCCAACAATGACCAGGAACCCTAGCAGCATGCTAGGATTCAACCACAACATGCATTCTACCACGAATTTGGAAGATGCTGCATCACCGCATCCACTTAGATGTGTGTGTGTGTGCATAATTATAGTTTTGAAAAGCTACACATGGAATGATGCCACTCTAGCATGTGGTGTCCAATAATGTCTAGGAACAATAGCAGCATGATGGGATTCAACTGCATCATGCATTCTCCACCTGTTTGATAGATGTTGTATCACCATACCCACTTGGGTGTGTGTGTGTGTGTTTATGAGTGTGCATCATTGTGGTTTTGTAAAAGTACACATGGAATGATGCCACTCCAGCATGTGGTCTACAACAATGTCCAGGAACCCTAGCAGCATGCTAGGATTCAACTACAACATGCGTTCTACCACCATTTTGGAAGATGCTGCATCACCACACCCACTTGAATTCGTGTGTATGAGTGTGCATCATTGTGGTTTTGGAAAAGTACACATGGAATGATGCCACTCCAGCATGTGGTGTCTAACAATGTCTAGGAACCCTACTAGCATGTTGGGATTCAACTGCAGCATGGATTCGACCACCAGTTTGAATGATGCTGCATCACCACACCCACTTGGATGTGTGTGTGTGTGTGTGTGTTTGTATGAGTGTTCATAATTGTGGTTTTGTAAAATTACACATGGAATGAGGCCAATCCAGCATGTGGTGTCCAACAATGTCCAGGAACCCTAGCAGCATGGTGGGATTCAACCACAACATGCATTCTACCACTTGTTTGAAAGATGTTGTATCACCACACCCACTTGGATGTGTGTGTGTGTATGAGTGTACATAATTTTGGTCTTGGAAAAGTACACATGGAATGATGCCACTCCAGCATGTGGTGTCCAACAATGTTGAGGAACCCTAGCAGCATGCTAGGATTCAACTGCAACATGCATTCTACCACCAGTTCGAAAGATGTTGCATCACCACACCCACTTGGATGTGTGTATGAGTGTGCATCATAGTTATTTTGTAAAAGTACACATGGAATGATGCCACTCTAGCTTGTGGTGTCCAACAATGTCTAGGAACCCTAGCAGCATGACTGGATTCAACTTCAGCATGCATTCTACCACCAGTTTGAAAGATGCTGCATCAGTACACCCACTTGGATGTGTGTGTATGAGTGTGCATCATTGTGGTTTTGGAACAGTACACATCGAATTATGCCACTCCAGCATGCGGTGTCCAACAATGTCCAAGACCCTAGCAACATAATGGGATTCTACCGCAACATGCATTCTACCACCTGTTTGAAAGATGTTGCATCACCACACCCACTTGGATGTGTGTGTATGAGTGTGCATCATTGTGGTTTTGGAAAATTACACATGGAATAATGCCACTCCAGCATGTGGTGTCCAACAATATCTAGGACCCTAGCAGCCTGTTGGGATTCAACCGCAACATCCATTCTACCACCAGTTTGAAAGATGCTGCATCACCACACCCACTTGGATGTGTGTGTGTATGAGTATGCATAATTGTAGTCTTGGAAAAGTACACTTTGAATTATGGCACTCCAGCATGTGGTGGCCAACAATGTTGAGGAACCCTAGCAGCATGCTAGGATTCAATTGCAACATGCATTCTACCAACAGTTTGAAAGATGCTGCATCACCACACCCACTTGGATGTGTGTGTGCATCATTGTGGTTTTGGAAAAGTATGCATGGAATGATGCCACTCCAGCATGTAGTTGATACGTCATAAATGTATCTATAATTTTTGGTGCTCCATGCTTGTTTTATATCAACTTTCTTATGTTTTGTTCACACTTTGAGGTGTTTTTATACATTTTCTGGAACTAACCTATTAACAAGATGCCATAGTGCCAATTTCCTGTTTTCTGGTGATTTTGGTTTTAGAAAAGCTAGAAAATAAATATTCTTGAAATTGGACGAAACAAAAGCCGAAGTTCCTATTTTTGCCGACATGAGACGTAGTCCAAAGTAGAGACGGAGGAGGGATAGGGGCTGGACACACCATATGGTGGCACGGGTCCCTCCCAGGCGCGCCACCAGGGGGTGTGGGCCCATCAGGCCTCCATCGACCTTGCCCCTTCGCCTATAAAAGCCTCCCGGTACGAAAACCCTAAGGACGAGATCATAATTCCACAAAAAGTTCCGCAGCGCCGCCGCCACCGAAGAGGAGATTCGGGGGACATAAGTATTTTTTCCGGCACCCTACCGGGACAAGGAAATACCCCCGGAGCCATCTATATCGACTCCACCGCCATCTCCATCGCCATTGCTGACTCCCATGATGAGGAGGGATTAGTTCTCTCTCGAGGCTAAGGGCTCTACAAGTTGCTATGTGTTCATCTCACTCTCTATGCGTGATCTTATTGAGATCATGAGCTTTGTAATCTAGATCGATTCTGCTACTCAAGTGCTTTAATTAATCTCTGCTTATCCCCACATGTGTGAAGTTGTCAGTGTACACACCGTGTGGCACTTTGTCTAAGGTTACAGAAATACTTATCATGAGTATAATTTGAGTTGAATGTCTCTACGAGACTGTGGTGTTTGTTGGAACAATCTAGCGCTCAGGGTGATAGTGAGGGGTTAGCTAGATGGGGAATGTGAACTTTAAGGTGTGCTGTTATAGCCCTACATCGTCCAACCGGAGAGTAGTTCAGGGTAGCATAATGAAGAGAAGATATTTATATGAGAGTGTCCACTAGTGAAAGTATGATCCCTAGGCCTTGTTTCTAAGCATTGAAACATCAGTTACAATTAGTCCTGTTACATGTTTGCTTGCCGCCACTCTTATTTCAATTTGTAGTTACCACTTATAATCATCCATATTACTTGTATTTCACTATCTCTTTGCCTAACTAGTGCACCTATACACCTGACAAGTGTATTGGGTGTGTTGGGGACACAAGAGGCTTCTTGTATCTTGATTGCAGGGTTGCTTGAGAGGGATACCTTTGACCACTTCCTCCCTAAGTTCGATAAACCTTGGGTGATTCACTTAAGGGAAACTTGCTGCTGTTCTACAAACCTCTGCACTTGGAGGCCCAACACTGTCTACAAGAATAGAAGCGTGCGTAGACATCAAGCTATTTTTTGGCGTTGTTGCTAGGGAGGTAAGGTAAAAGGTACTCACATCCTCTGGTTACTAAGCTATCTTCTAGTACTGTTGTTGGTGTGTGAGTGCTCGAAGTTATTTCTTTTAGATTCTGCAATTATTTCTTTTTGTTTCTTGTTTTTATTTTCACTAGTTAGGCTTAATGGAAAACAACAAAAAAATTAGAGAGCTTTTTAGTATTTTTCCTAAGGTAGAAGATAAATGGTTTGAAAGGAAAATTAAAAAACCCATGGAACTTTCTTTGCATGCTAATAGCAATGTTATTAGTATGAATTTTTTGAACACCTTTGTTACTAATGCTATGGAAACATCTAATCTTGGGGAAGTTAGTTTTTATGAAAATGATCTTTTTAGTTCCCTAGCTTTAGAGGAGAAAATTTGCTCCGATGATACTTCATCTCCCATATTTGGTAATTCTAATGATACTTGTGATATTTTAAATCCACATACTAAAAGCGTCCCTTTTAAAATACCTATGAAATTGTTGAATGTGTTATGAATAACTATTAGTTTGGATATGGAACTATCCATCCTGGTGATCATTTAGTCTTTATACATGAATTATGCGAGTTGTTCAAGTGTGAAGGTATTTCAATGAACCAAGTTAAGAGTAAACTATTCCCTTTATCACTTAAGGGCAAAGCAAGGGAGTGGTATGAGCTACTAGACTATCCTCACCATTCGGAGTGGAAGGAACTCGAATCTCTCTTTTACTCTAAATTTTATCCTCCTCATGAAATTCATAAAGATAGGAATTATATTTATAATTTTCATCCTCATGATGGAGAAAGTATTTCCCAAGCATGGGGGAGATTGAAGTCACTAATGCTCAAATGTCCCATTCATGAGCTCCCCAGGAATATTGTTATTAATAATTTTTATGCAAGGCTTTCAGGACATTACAAGGACTATCTAGATACTTGTTTAGAGGGATCACTTGTAAGGAGGTCAAAGCTAAGTGGGATCTTCTTGAAACAATTCAAAGCAATATTGAAGATTGGGATAACGACAAAGGTAAAGAACTAGGTATAAAGAATGAGTATGATTGCATTAAGTCTTTCGCTGAAACTGCTGATTTTCAAGAGCTTAGTGCTAAATATTGTCTTGATCCTCAAATTTTTGTTGATTGTTTTAGAGCCTTTTCTTCTCATATTAATGCTCCTAAAAAAATTGGACATGTATCATGAGCCTTTTAAAGAGACTTGCATGAAAAATGAAACTATTATTAATGATAACAATAAAAATGCTCAAACCTCTGAAAGTACTATTTCTTATAAGCATGTTAAATTTTGTGGAGTACATAGACCTTGTGAAAAGAATCAAATTGAATAAGAATATTGTATCACCCATAGGAATGAAAAAACTAGAACGTGGTATAGGGCTCTAAATGATCTTGGTAAAAACGTTTGTGCCCTCTATCCTTTTATTTGTGAACTTTGCTTTGAAGTGGGTCATTTCAATTTTCAATGATCATGCCGTAATAATAGCCCCTCTAATCCAATGAGTAGTGCAAGTTTGTATTGTGATAACATGATCACTCCTAATCAGCATGATGAACTTACATTATTTTTGGGGTGTGAAGAGTTATCAAGAAAAACTTCTTTGGTAGATATGAGTGCTTTTGATATGAATAGCATCCTGCATGGTTGTCATATTTATTGTGTTGATAATTGCCACACAAATACTTACATACAAAATATTATAAAAGATGAGATTTTACCAAAATATGACAGGACTAATATGTGTTTTGTTCTTATTAATGAAAAGGAGGAATCCTCCAAAGTTTCTTCTATTGTCTCTAATGATAAACCAGGGTATATGGAGAAGCTTCATTTCAAGCCTCTCCCTCCTAAAGAGGAGAAGAAAAGGAAGAAAAGGAGGAGTAAAAAGAGGGAGGAAACGGTATTTTCCCCTGAGCATGTTGCTCCTATTATAGTTTTTGATGAGTCTGAACTGGATGATGTTCTTATGCATGTTACATATAGTAGTGATCACGACTGGGAAAAGCACACTACTTTTGATATTGAAAATCTCTTTGGTACCAATTCTGGAAATGATTATATTAATAATTGTTGTACTATTAGTGCTATCCATGTTCCTTCCAATGATAATATGTTTACAAACGAACACACTTTGGAATATAGCTATTCTATTGCTTATGATGGTTACAATATGCCTCCTATAATTGATGATTATGGTGATGACAATAATAATGATAGCTATTGTGTTGAATTTTCTCCCACTACAATTAGTAAGAATAACTATGCTTATGTGGAAAGTAATAATGATTATATGTATGTGGCTCATGATAAGAATGTTTTATGTGATAGTTATATTGTTAATTTTATTCATGATGCTACTGAAAGTTATTATGAGAGAGGGAAACATGGTTTTATGTGTCTCCACAATATTAAGTTTCCCCTCTTTATGTTGAAATTTTTGAAGTTAGACTTGTTTTGCTTTCCTATGCTTGTTGCTTTGTGCTTTCATGACTTGTTTCTTTACAAGATTATTTTTCATAGGAAGTGGGTTAGACTTAAATTTGTTCCATATTTGATTCTTGATGCTCTCTTTTAATTCAATTCATATTTCTTATGTGAGCATCATCGAAATTATCATGCCTATCTTAATGGCTATAAAGAAAGAGCTTTTGGGAGACAACCCATTATATTTTTACTTTCAGTTTATTTTTGTTTTGTTGAGTCTTGGAAGTTGTTTCCTATGTAATAACCTCTCCTTATCCTTTTTGTTTGGTTTTTGTGCCAAGAATAACCTCTAATAAGAGGGAAGTAAGATATGGGGAAGTTGCTACCCCGAAACAGATTTACGTGCGTCACTGTAAACAATCGTGAAAAATCTCAGTACGTCAGATTGAGCTGTACATTTTTGTGCTTATGCCCCAGGTTATTACCCAACTTTCGTTAGTTTTGAACTTTTCGATTTGAGCAACATATGGTCTTCGAAAAAATCAGTTTTTACCTGCTGGTCTGTTTTGACAGATTTCTGCCATCATTTGCATTTGCGTCTTAATCTCTTTCTCTTTGAGTTCTCTTTGATCACTTGATATTCTAGAAGGAATTTCTACAGTAGCTTGTGTTTTAATGGAAGTTTTACTTGTGTTGAAACTAAACCCAAAGACTTATTATCTTGAATACACTAATGTTGCTAATGAAGATTGTGTGAAGTTTGGCATGAAGGAAATTTTAAAGTGTGGAGAAGAATAATGTGATAAGATGAAGTATGGACAAAAGATCAAGATTGGGGATGCCACCCATGTCACCCCAAGAAATATTGAAGAAGTACAAGCGTCAAAGCTTGGTGATTCCCAAGGCATCACCTTCTTCATCAATAAAAATCTCAGGTTTTCTTCCAAACATTTCATTTTTATTGTTTCATGCACAATTGTGTTGTTCTTGGAGTGTCTTCATTTTTGTTTTTAGATTTATTTTGTTTTGTTTGGTTTTCTTAAATAAATTGGTTATACCCCCGCATTCATACATAGTTTCAAATACGTTGATTTGTGTTGGAAAAGAGTAGGAGGTTTCATGCTTATAAGTGGTACAAAAGGAGTTTGTTTTGACTGTGGCCTAGACTTTATCATGTCATGTTTGATATTGCTTTGACTTTATGCTTAGTGATTATTGTTGTAGCACGACTTGTTACAAAAAATTGATATTGCTTAATTTTCCTTGAAAGAATCATGCATTGTTTTAGCATACAAAAGCATAATATTGTGGTATTCTCCTTTGATGCTTTATTTGGGTTGACTTGGCGCATGCTTACACCATGTTAAGACTATACCAGTCACCATAGCCTCTATGACCATTTATTTTTCAACTTGTAATATCACTTTATGCTTTAATTAATAATGTTTTGTCGCTTTGCATGATTATGGCCATTATTGCTATCTTAGTTGGTCGCTCCCAGCCTTTTGCTAGCCTCCACATGTACGAATTGTGAGCTCCACTGATGCATCTAACTCCAAATAAAACCAACTTATTCTAAAGAGTGCACCATACCTACCTATTAGCATTGTTGCTATTCCAAGTATATTCATGTTTTTATCACCTTCCGAATTAAACTTGTTATGTGAAAATTAGTGATTAAAGCTCTCACAAACTTGATGGCACACTTTACTTTCTTGCACTTAATAAACTAGAACCATTGTGTCCATCTCTGTTGCGTATATGCTTGCGCTTTATAAGTTGTGGATTAGCAGAACCATGTTACCATGGGGAACGCTTTCAACATTGCATTTATTATTCAGTTGATATCATGTTCTTTTGTTTATGGATCCCGGCGGTGTAAAATAAAAGGGGAGCTTATAAGCTCATGGAGTTTGTATATGTGTTAGAGAAACGCTTGGGCGGCTAGCCTAAGCCATGCCTAATCATGGTGGAAACTTGTAGCATAACCATAGTGAGCAATCTGTGAAGAATCCTTAATAAAAACCTATGCAAATAGCAAATAAAAAGATCGATGAGATGCTCATTGTCTGTTGCCTTGTCATTTTGATATGGGATAGCTCTTGTATCATGGGGAAAGGGGTATCCCGTTGGCGGTTCTCTATGATACACATGTACTTACAATGACAAGAACTTACTCGTGACTAAAGTTGAGTAGCATGAGGTTCGGTACTCGTAAGTAAGGGGCATGAGATTTTCAACTTATAACTTGTCAAGCATATCCTCATATTTGTGTCACTTTAACCTTAATCGCCTCAAGATGCTTATGATAGGGGCAATGAGAGCTGAAAGCTAATAAGTACCATAATTTTTGGAAGCTCTTTATGAAACTTGAATCCCTGCTTCCCTCTTTGTGAAGGGCATTTCTTTTTACTTTTATGTTGAGTCTCCATCTTCTATCTTTATGCACCTATTGAGAGAGCATAGTGGTCATTCTTAGTTTAATGTGCATTGTCCCAAAACATGTTGATTGATTCATAACTTTGATATTGCTTGTCCTTAAATTATTTGTATCTAGTCACCCTTATAAACTTTGAAGGTGTCCTATGCATTTATGTTTTGCTATACCATGAGGGACAAGCTGAATACCACTCTTATTATGTTTTATATATGTGAAACAAACAGACGTCTTTCAATGCATGGTTATTCATGATCTTTTGTTTGTACCTTTTCATGTTACAACATAGTTGCCATGTCTTATTGTTAGAACTCTATCTTTCATGCTTATGTTTAGAGTACTTTGATCCCAACTGAATACCACTCTTATTATGTTTTCTATATGTGAAACAAACAAACGTCTTTCCATGCATGGTTATTCATGATCTTTTGTACCTTTTCATGTTACAACATAGTTGCTATGTCTTATTGTTAGAACTCTATCTTTCATGCTTATGTTTAGAGTACTTTGATCCCAGCTATCAATGCTTTACAAATACCTTGATCAAAATTATGATGATGTATGTCACCTAAAAAATTATTCTTTTTATCAATTCCCTACTTGAGGACGAGTGGGAGTTAATCTTGGGGATGCTTGATACATCATAAACGTATCTATAATTTTTGATGCTCCATGCTTGTTTTATATCAACTTTCTTATGTTTTGTTCACACTTTGAGGTATTTTTATACATTTTCTGGAACTAACCTATTAACAAGATGCCATAGTGCCAGTTTCTTGTTTTCTGCTGTTTTTGGTTTCAGAAAAGCTAGAAAAGAAATATTCTCGGAATTGGAAGAAAAAAAGCTGAAGTTCCTATTTTTCACGACACGAGACGGAGTCCAAAGCAGAGATGAAGGAGGGCCAGGGGCTGGCCACACCATATGGTGGCGCGGGTCCCTCCCAGCAACGCCACCAGGGGGTATGGGCCCCTCGGGCGTCCATCGACCTTGCCCCTTCGCCTATAAAAGCCTCCCAGGATGAAAACCCTAAGGACAAGATCATAATTCTAAGAAAAGTTTACGCCCCGCACCGAAGAGAGATTCGGGAAGAGAAGTCTACAAGGCACCCTTAGGGAGGAAGTGCCTTCGGAGCCATCTCCATCGACTCCACCGCCATCTCCATCACTGTTGCTGACCCCCATGGTGAGGATGGAGTAGTTCTCTCTCGAGGCTAAGGGCTCTACAAGTATCTGTGTGTTCATCTCTCACTCTATGCGTGATCTTATTGAGATCACGAGCTTTGTAATCTAGATCTATTCTGCTACTTAAGTGCTTTAATTAATCTGCTTATCCCCACGTGTGTGAAGTTGGCAGTGTGCACACCGAGTGGCACTTTGGCTAAGGTTACAGATATACTTATCATGAGTATAATTTGAGTTGGATGTCTCTAAGTTGACAGTGTGTCTGTTGGAACCATCTAGTGCTCAATGTGATAGTGAGGGGTTATCTAGATGGGGAATGCGAATTATAAGGTGTGCTACTATAACCCTACATTGTCCAACCGGAGAGTAGTTCAGGGTAGCATAATGAAGAGAAGATATTTATATGAGAGTGTCCGCTAGTGAAAGTATGATCCCTAGGCCTTGTTTCTAAGCATTGAAACACCGTTTACAATCAGTCATGTTACATGTTTGCTTGTTGCCACTCTTATTTCAGATTGCAATTACCACTTATAATCATCCATATTACTTGTATTTCACTATATCTTCGCTGAACTAGTGGACCTATACCCTGAGAAGTTTATTGGGTGTGTTGGGGACACAAGATACTTCTTGTATCTTGATTGCAGGGTTCCTTGAGAGGGATTCCTTTGACCACTTCCTCCCTGAGTTATATAAACCTTGGGTGATCCATTTAAGGGAAACTTGCTGCTATTCTACAAACCTCTGATTGTAGGCCCAACACTGTCTACAAGAATAGAAGCATGCGTAAAAATCAGTGGTGTCCAACAATGTCCAAGAACCCTAGCATCATGCTGGGATTCAACTGCTGCATGCATTCTCCACCAGTTTGAAAGATGTTGCATCACCACACCTACTTGGGTGTGTGTGTGTATTAGTGTGCATCATTGTGGTTTTGTAAAACTACACATGGAATGATGCCACTCCAGCATGTGGTGTCCAACAATGTCCAGGAACCCTAGCAACATGCTAGGATTCAAATGCAGCAAGCATTTTACCACCATTCTGAAAGAAGCTGCATCACCACACCCACTTGGATGTGTGTGTATGAGTGTGCATCCTTGTGGTTTTTGAAAAGTACACATGTAATTGTGCCACTCCAGCATGTGGTGTCCATTAATTTCTAGGAACCCTAGTAGCATGCTGGGATTCAACTGCAGCATGCATTCGACCACCAGATTGAATGATGTTGCATCACCACACCCACTTGGATCTGTGTGTGTGTTTGCATGAGTGTTTTATAATTGTGGTTTTGTAAAATTACACATGGAATGATGCCACTCCAGCATGTGGTGTCCAACAATGTCCATGAACCCTAGCAGCATGGTGGGATTCAACCGCAACATGCATTCTACCACCAGTTTGAGAGATGTTGGATCACCACACCCACTTGGATGTGTGTGTATGAGTGTGCATAATTGTGGTCTTGGAAAAGTACACATGTAATGATGCCACTACAGCATGTGGTGTCCAACAATGTTGAGGAACCCTAGCAGGATGCTAGGATTCAACTACAACATGCATTCTACCACTAGTTTGAAAGATGCTGCATCACCACAACCACTTGGATGTGTGTGTGTGTGTGTGTATGAGTGTGCATCATTGTGGTTCTTGAAAAGTACATATGGAATGATGCCACTCCAGCATGTGGTATCCAACAATGTCCAGGAACCCTAGCAACATGATTGGATTCAACTGCATCATGCATTCTACCACCAGTTTGAAAGTTGATGTATCACCACACCCACTTGGGTGTGTGTGTATGAGTGTGCATCATTGTGGTTTTGGAAACGAACACATGGAATTATTCCACTCCATCATGTGGTGTCCAACAATGTGTAGGAACCCTAGCAGCATGTTGGGATTCAATCGCAACATGCTGGCTACCACCAGTTTGAAATATGCTGCATCACCTCACCAAGTTGGATGTGCGTGTATGAGTGTGCATCATTGTGGTTTTGGAAAATTACACATGTAATCATGCCACTCCAGCATGTGGTGTTCAACAATGTCTACAAAGCATGGCATCATGCTAGGATTCAACTGCAGAATGCATTCTACCACTAGTTTGAAAGAAACTGCATCAGCACACCCACTTGGATGTGTGTGTATGAGTGTGCATCATTGTGGTTTTGGAAAAGTACACATGGAATGATGCCACACTAGCATGTGGTGTCCAACAATGTCCAGGAACCCTAACATTATGCTGGGATTCAACCGCAACATGCATTCTACCACCAGTTTGAAAGATGCTACATCACCACACCCACTTGCATGCGTGTGTATAAGTGTGCATCATAGTGGTTTTGGAAAATTACAGATGGAATGATGCCACTCCAACATGTGGTGTCCAACGATGTCTAGGAACCCTAGCAGCATGCTGGGATTCAACCGCAACATGCATTCTACCACCAGTTTGATGGATGTTGCATCACCACACCCACTTGGATGTGTGTGTATGAGTGTGGATAGTTATGGTTTTCGAAAAGTACACATGGAATGATGCCACTCCAGCATTTGGTGTCCAACAATGTATAGGAACCCTAGCAGCATGCTGGGATTCAACCGCAGCATGCATTCTACCAATAGTTTGAAAGATGTTACATCACCCCACCCAGTTGGATGTGTGTGTGTATCATTGTGGTTTTGGAAAAGTACACATGGAATGATTCCACTCCAGCATGTGGTGTCCAACAATGTCCAGGAACCCTAGCAGCATGCTGGGATTCAACTGCAGCATGCATTCTACCACCAGTTTGAAAGATGCTGCATCACCACACCCACTTGAATGTGTGTGCGTGTGTTTGTATGAGTGTTCATAATTGTGGTTTTGGAAAAGTACACATGGAATGATTACACTCCAGCATGTGGTGTCCAACTATGTCCAAGAAACCTAGCAGCTTGCTGGGATTCAACTACAACAAGCATTCTACCACCAGTTTGAGAGATGCTGCATCACCAAACCCATTTGGATATGTGTGTGTGTGAAAAATTGTGGTTTTGGAAAAGTACATATGGAATGATGCCACTCTAGCATGTGGTGTCCAACAATGTCTAGGAACCCTAGCAGGATGCTGGGATTCAACAGGAGCATGCATTCTACCACCAGTTTTAAAGATGCTGCGTCACCACACCCACTTGGATGTGTGTGTATGAGTGTGCATCATTGTGGTTTTGGAAAAGTTGACATGGATTGATGCCACTCCATAATGTGGTGTCCAACTTCCGAGGAACCCTAGCAGCATATTTGGATTGAACTGCAGCATGCATTCTACAACCAGTTAGAAAGATGTTGCATCACTACATCCACTTGGATGTGTGTGTGTATGAGTGTGCATCATTGTGATTTGGAAAACTACACATGGAATGATTCCACTCCAGCATGTGGTGTCCCACAATGTCCAGGAACCCTAGCAGCATGCTGGGATTCAACTGCAGCATGCATTCTACCACCAGTTTGAAAGATGATGTATCACCACACCTACTTGGATGTGTGTGTGTTTATATCAGTGTGCATCATTGTGGTTTTGGAAAATTACACATGGAATGATGTCACTCCAGCATGTGGTGTCCAACATGTCTAGGCACCCTAGCAACATGTTGCGATTCAACCTCAACATGCATTCTACCAATAGTTTGAAAGGTGCTGCATCACCACACCCACTTGGATGTGTTTATGTGTGTATGAGTGTGCATAATTGTTGTTTTGGAAAAGTACATATAGAATGATGCCACACCATCATGTGGTGTCCAACAATATCTAGGAACCCTAGCAGCATGGTGGGATTCAACAGGAGCATGCATTCTACAACTAGTTAGAAAGATGCATCACTACACCCACTTGGATGTGTGTTTGTATGAGTGTGCATCATTGTAGTGTTGTAGAAGTACACATGGAATGATGTCACTCCATCATGTGGTGTCTAGCAATGTCCAGGAACCCTAGCAACATGCTGGGATTCAACCGCAACATCCATTCTACCACCAGTTTGAAAGATGCCGCGTCATCACACCCACTTGGATGTGTGTATGAGTTTGCATCATTGTGGTTTTGGAAAAGTACACATGGAATGATGCCACTCCAACGTGTGGTGTCCAACATTGTCCAGGAACCCTAACAACAAGCTGGGATTCAATTGCAGCATGCATTCTACCAACAATTTGAAAGATGTTGCATCACCACACCCACTTCGATCTGTGTTTGTGCATGAGTGTGAATCTTTGTGGTTTTGGACAAGTACACATGGAATGATTCCACTCAAGCATGTTCTATCCAACAATGTCCAGGAACCTTAGTAGCATGCTAGGATTCAACTGCAGCATGCATTCTACCACTAGTTTGAAATATGCTGCATCACCACACCCTTTTGGAAGTGTGTGTGTGTGACTATGAGTTTTCATGATTGTGGTTTTGGATAATTACATTGGAATGATTCCACTCTAGTATGTGGTGTCCAACAATGTCCAAGAACCCTAGCAGCATGCTGGGATTCAATTGCAGCATGCATTCTACCACCAGTTTCAAAGATGTTGCATCACCACACCCACTTGGATGTGTTTGTGTGTGTATGAGTGTGGATCATTCTGGTTTTGGAAAAAAGTACAGATGGAATGATGCCACTTCGGCATGTGGTGTCCAACAATGTCTAGGAACCCTAGCAGCATGTTGGGATTCAACTGCAGCATACATTCAACCATCAGTTTGAAAGATGCTGCATCACCACACCCACTTGGATGTGTGTGTGTGTGTTTCTCTGAGTGTTTATAATTGTGGTTTTGGAAAAGTAGACATGGAATGAGAATGTGGTGTCTAACAATGTCTAGGAACCCGAGCACCATGATGGGATTCAACCGCAACATGCATTCTACCAACAGTTTCAATGATGCTGCATCACCACACCCACTTGGATGTGTGTGTATGAGTGTGCATCATTGTGGTTTTGTTAAAGTACACATGGAATGATAGCACTCCAGCATGTGGTGTCCAACAATGTCCTGGAACCCAAGCATCATGATGGGACTCAACTTCAATATGCATTCTACCACCAGTTTGAAAGATGATCCATCACCACACCCACTTGGATGTGTGTGTATGACTGTGCATCATTGTGGCTTTGGAAAAGTACACATGGAATGATGCCACTCCAGCATGTGGTGTCCAATAATGTCCAGGAACCCTAGCATCATGATGGGACTCAACTGCAATATGCATTCTACCATCAGTTTGAAAGATGGTGCATCACCACACCCACTTGGATGTGTGTGTATGAGTTTGCAACATTGTGTATTTGGAAAAGTACACATTGAATGACGCCACTCTAGCATGTGGTGTCCAACAATGTCCAGAAGCCCTAGCAGCATGATGGGATTCAATTGCAGCATGCATTCTACCACCAGTTTGAATGATGCTGCATCACCACGCCCACTTGGATATGTGTGTGTGCGAGTGAGTGTGCATCATTGTGGTTATGGAAAAGTACACAAGTAATGATGCCACTCCAGCATGTGGTTTCTAACAATGTCTAGGAACCCTAGCAGCATACTAGGATTCAACTACATGATGCATTCTACCACTAGTTTGAAAGATGCTGCATCACCACACCCACTTGGATGTGTGTGTGTATGATTGTGAACCATTGTGGTTTTGTAAAAGTACACATGGAATGATGCCACTCCATCATGTTGTATCCAACAATGTCTAGGAATCTTAGCAGCATGCGGGGATTCAACTACAGCATGCATTCTACCACCAGTTTGAAATATGCTTCTTCACCATACCCACTTGGATGTGTGTGTGTGTCTATGAGTGTGCAATATTGTGGTCTTGGAAAATTACACATGGAATGATTCCTCTCCAACATGTGGTGTCCAACAATATCCAGGAAACCTCACAGTATGCTAGGATTCAACTACAACATGCATTCTACCAGCAGTTTGAAAGATGATGCATCACCACACCCACTTGGATGTGTGTGTATGAGTGGGCATCATTGTGGTTTTATAAACGTACACATGGAACGATGCCACTCATGCATGTGGTGTCCAACAATGTTTAGGAATCCTAGAAGCATGTTGGGATTCAACTACAGCATGCATTCGACCACCAGTTTGAAAGATGCTGCATCTCCACACCCACTTGCATGTGTGTGTGTGTCCATGTGTTTGTATGAGTGTTCATAATTGTGGTTTTGGAAAAGTATACATGGAATGATGCCACTCCAGCATGTGGTGTCCAACAATGTCCAGGAACCGTAGCAATATGTTGGGATTCAACCGCAACATGCATTTTACCACCAGTTTGAAAGATGTTGCATCACCACATCCACCTATATGTGTGTGTGTATGACTGTGGATCTTTGTGGTTTTGGAAAAGTACACATGTAATGATGACACTCCAGCATGTTGTATCCAACAATGTCCATGAACCTTAGCAGCATGCTGGGATTCTACTTCAGCATGCATTCTACCACCAGTTTGAAATATGCTGCATCACCACACCCACTTGGATGTGTGCATATGTGTGTCTATGAGTGTTCATCATTGTGGTTTTGGAAAATTACACATGGAATGATTTCACTCCAGCATGTGGTGTCCAACAATGTCCAGGAACCCTAGAAGCATGCTAGGATTCAACTGCATCATGCATTCTACCACCAGTTTCAAAGATGCTGCATCACCACACCCACTTGGATGTGTTTGTGTGTGTATGAGTGTGCATAATTGTGGTTTTGTAAATGTACAGATGGAATGATGCCACTCTAGCATGTGGTGTCCAACAATGTCTAGGAACCCTAGTAGCATGCTGGGATTCAACTATAGCATGCACTCAACCACCAGTTTGAAAGATGTTGCATCACCACACCCACTTGGATGTGTATGTGTATGTGTTTGTATGAGTGTTTATAATTGTGGTTTTGTAAAAGTAGACATGGAATGAGCATGTGGTGTCTAACAATGTCCAGGGAGCCTAGCAGTATGTTGGGATTCAACTGCAACATGCATTCTACCACCAGTTTGAAAGATGATGCATCACCACACCCACTTGGATGTGTGTGTATGAGTGTGCACAATTGTGGCTTTGGAATAGTACACATGGAATGATGCCACTCCAGCATGTGGTGTCCAACAATGTCCAGGAACCCTAGCATCATGATGGGATTCAACTGCGGTATGCATTCTACCACCAGTTTGAAAGATGCTGCATCACCACACCCACTTGGATGTCTGTGTATGAGTTTGCATCATTGTGGTTTTGGAAAAGTACACATGGAATGATGCCACTCTAGCATGTGGTGTCCAACAATGTACAGAAACCCTAGAAGCATGATGGGATTCAATTGCAGCATGCATTCTACCACCGGTGTGAAAGATGCTGCATCACGGCACCCACTTGGATGTGTGTGTGTGAATGAGTGTGCATCATTGTGGTTATATAAAAAGTACACAAGTAATGATGCCACACTAGCATGTGGTGTCCAACAATGTCCAAGAACCCTAGCAGCATGCTAGGATTCAACTACAACATGCATTCTACCACCAGTTTGAAAGATGCTACATCACCACACCCACTAGGATGTGTGTGTATGCATGTGAATCATTGTGGTTTTGCAAAAGTATACATGGAATGATGCCACTCCAGCATGTTGTATCCAACAATGTCCAAGAACCTTAGCAGCATGCTGGGATTCAACTACAGCATGCATTCTACCACCAGTTTGAAATATGCTGCATCACCACACCCACTTGGATGTGTGTGTCTATGAGTGTGCATCATTGTGATTTTGGAAAAGTACACATGGAATGATTCCACTCCAGCATGTGGTTTCCAACAATGCTAGGAACCCTCGCAACATGCTAGGATTCAACTGCAGCACGCATTCTACTAGCAGTTTGAAAGATGCTGCATCACCACACCCACTTGGATGTGTTTGTGTGTTCGGATGAGTGTTCATCATTGTGGTTTTGAAAAATTACACATGGAATGATGCCACTCCAGCATGTGGTGTCCAACAATGTCCAGAAACCCTAGTAGCATGATGGGATTCAATTGTAGCATGCATTTTACCACCGGTTTGAAAGATGCTGCATCACCACACCCACTTGGATGTGTGTGTGTGAATGAGTGTGCATCATTGTGTTTCTGGAAAAGTACACAAGGAATGATGCCACTCCAGCATGTGGTTTCTACCAATATCTAGGAACCCTAGCAGCATGCTATGATTCAACTACATCATGCATTCTACCACCTGTTTGAAAGATGCTGCATTACCACACCCACTTGGATGTGTGTGTATGACTGTGAACAATTGTGGTTTTGGAAAAGTACACATGGAATGATGCCACTCCAGCATGTTGTATCCAACAATGTCCAGGAATCTTAGCAGCATGCTGGGATTCAACTGCAGCATGCATTCTACCACCAGTTTGAAATATGCTGCTTCACCATAGACACTTGGATGTGTGTGTGTGTCTATGAGTGTGCATCATTGTGGTTTTGGAAAAGTACACATGGAATGATTCCACTCCAACATATGGTGTCCAACAATGTCTAGGAAACCTCATAGCATGCTAGGATTCAACTAAAGCATGCATTCTACCAGCAGTTTGAGATGCTGTATCACCACACCCACTTGGATGTGTTTGTGTGTGTATGAGTGTGCATCATTGTGTTTTTGGAAAAGTACACATGGAATGATGCCACTCATGCATGTGGTGTCCAACAATGCTTAGGAAACCTAGAAGCATGTTGGGATTCAACTGCAGCATGCATTCGACCACTAGTTTGAAAGATGCTGCATCTCCACACCCACTTGGATGTGTGTGTGTGTCTCTATGCATGTTCATCATTGTGGTTTAGGAAAATTACACATGAAATGATTCCACTCCAGCATGTGGTGTCCAACAATGTCCAGGAACCCTAGAAGCATAATAGGATTCAACTGCAGAATGCATTCTACCACCAGTTTCAAAGATGCTGCATCACCACACCCACTTTGATGTGTTTGTGTGTGTATGAGTGTGCATAATTGTGGTTTTGGAAATGTACTGATGGAATGATGCCACTCGAGCATGTGGTGTCCAACAATGTCTAGGAACCCTAGTAGCATGCTGGGATTCAACTACAGCATGGACTCGACCACCAGTTTGAAAGATGTTGCATCACCGCACCCACTTGGATGTGTGTGTGTGCTTGTATGAGTGTTTATAATTGTGGTTTTGGAAAAGTAGACATGGAATGAGCATGTGGTGTCTAACAATGTCTAGGAACCCTAGCAGCATGCTGGGATTCAACTGCAACATGCATTCTACCACTAGTTTGAAAGATGATGCATCACCACACCCACTTGGATGTGTGTGTATGAGTTTGCATCATTGTGGTTTTGGAAAAGTACACATGGAATGATGCCACTCCAGCATGTGGTGTCCAACAATGTCCAGAAACCCTAGCAGCATGATGGGATTCAATTGCAGCATGCATTCTACCAATAGTGTGAAAGATGCTGCATCACCACACCCACTTGGATGTATGTGTGAATGAGTGTGAATCATTGTGGTTCTGGAAAAAGTACACAAGTAATGATGCCACTCCAGCATGTGGTGTCCAACAATGTCCAAGAACCCTACCAACTTGCTAGGATTCAAGTACAACATGCATTCTACCACCAGTTTGAAAGATGCTGCATCACCACACCCACTTGGATGTGCGTGTATGAGTGTGAATCATTGTGGTTTTGGAAAAGTACACATGGAATGATGCCACTCCAGCATGTTGTATCCAACAATGTCCAAGATCCTTAGCAGCATGCTGGGATTCAACTACAGCATGCATTCTACCAAAAGTTTGAAAAATGCTGCATCACCACACCCACTTGGATGTGTGTGTCTATGAGTGTACATCATTGTGGTTTTGGAAAAGTACACATGGAATGATTCCACTCCAGCATGTGGTTTCCAACAATGTCCAGGAACCCTCGCAGCATGCTAGGATTCAACTACAGCATGCATTCTACTAGCAGTTTGAAAGATGCTGCATCACCACACCCACTTGGATTTGTTTGTGTGTGTGGAGGAGTGTTCATCATTGTGGTTTTGAAAAATTACACATGGAATGATGCCACTCCAGCATGTGGTGTCCAACAATGTCCAGAAACCCTAGTAGCATAATGGGATTCAATTGTAGCATGCATTTTACCACCGGTTTGAAAGATGCTGCATCACCACACCCACTTGGATGTGTGTGTGTGAATGAGTGTGCATCATTGTGTTTCTGGAAAAGTACACAAGGAATGATGCCACTCCAGCATGTGGTTTCTACCAATATCTAGGAACCCTAGCAGCATGCTAGGATTCAAGTACATCATGCATTCTACCACCTGTTTGAAAGATGCTGCATTACCACACCCACTTGGATGTGTGTGTGTGTGTATGAGTGTGAACAATTGTGGTTTTGGAAAAGTACACATGGAATGATGCCACTCCAACATGTTGTATCCAACAATGTCTAGGAATCTTAGCAGCATGCTGGGATTCAACTGCAGCATGCATTCGACCACCAGTTTGAAAGATGCTGCATCTCCACACCCACTTGCATGTGTGTGTGTGTCCGTGTGTTTATATGAGTGTTCATAATTGTGGTTTTGGAAAAGTATACATGGAATGATGCCACTCCAGCATGTGGTGTCCAACAATGTCCAGGATCCCAAGCAACATGTTGGGATTCAACCGCAACATGCATTTTACCACCAGTTTGAAAGATGTTGCATCACCACATCCACCTATATGTGTGTGTGTATGACTGTGGATCTTTGTGGTTTTGGACAAGTACACATGGAATGATGACACTCTAGCATGTTGTATCCAACAATGTCTATGAACCTTAGCAGCATGCTGGGATTCTACTGCAGCATGCATTCTACCACCAGTTTAAAATATGCTGCATCACTACACCCACTTGGATGTGTGCATATGTGTGTCTATGAGTGTTCATCATTGTGGTTTTGGAAAATTACACATGGAATGATTCCACTCCAGCATGTGGTGTCCAACAATGTCTAGGAACCCTAGAAGCATGCTAGGATTCAACTACATCATGCATTCTACCACCAGTTTCAAAGATGCTGCATCACCACACCCACTTGGATGTGTTTGTGTGTGTATGAGTTTGCATAATTGTGGTTTTGGAAATGTACAGATGGAATGATGCCACTCCAGCATGTGGTGTCCAACAATGTCTAGGAACCCTAGTAGCATGCTGGGATTCAACTGTAGCATGCACTCAACCACCAGTTTGAAAGATGTTGCATCACCACACCCACTTGAATGTGTATGTGTATGTGTTTGTATGAGTGTTTATAATTGTGATTTTGGAAAAGTAGACATGGAATGAGCATGTGGTGTCTAACAATGTCCAGGGAGCCTAGCAGTATGTTGGGATTCAACTGCAACATGCATTCTACCAACAGTTTGAAAGATGATGCATCACCACACCCAATTGGATGTGTGTGTATGAGTGTGCACAATTGTGGCTTTGGAAAGGTACACATGGAATGATGCCACTCCAGCATGTGGTGTCCAACAATGTCCACGAACCCTAGCATCATGATGGGATTCAACTGCGGTATGCATTCTACCACCAGTTTGAAAGATGCTGCATCACCACACCCACTTGGATGTGTGTGTATGAGTTTGCATCATTGTGGTTTTGAAAAAGTACACATGGAATGATGCCACTCTAGCATGTGGTGTCCAACAATGTATAGAAACCCTAGAATCATGATGGGATTCAATTGCAGCATGCATTCTACCACCAGTGTGAAAGATGCTCCATCACGACACCCACTTGGATGTGTGTGTGAATGAGTGTGCATCATTGTGGTTATATAAAAATTACACAAGTAATGATGCCACACCAACATGTGGTGTCCAACAATGTCCAAGAACCCTAGCAGCAAGCAAGGATTCAACTATAGCATGCATTCTACCACCAGTTTGAAAGATGCTACATCACCACACCCACTAGGATGTGTGTGTATGAGTGTGAATCATTGTGGTTTTGGAAAAGTATACATGGAATGATGCCACTCCAGCATGTTGTATCCAACAATGTCCAAGAACCTTAGCAGCATGCTGGGATTCAACTACAGCATGCATTCTACCAAAAGTTTGAAATATGCTGCATCACCACACCCACTTGGATGTGTGTGTCTATGAGTGTACATCATTGTGGTTTTGGAAAAGTACACATGGAATGATTCCACTCCAGCATGTGGTTTCCAACAATGTCTAGGAACCCTCGCAGCATGCTAGGATTCAACTGCAGCATGCATTCTACTAGCAGTTTGAAAGATGCTGCATCACCACACCCACTTGGATGTGTTTGTGTGTGTGGAGGAGTGTTCATCATTGTGGTTTTGAAAAATTACACTTGGAATTATGCCACTCCAGCATGTGGTGTCCAACAATGTCCAGAAACCCTAGTAGCATGATGGGATTCAATTGTACATGCATTTTAGCACCGGTTTGAAAGATGCTGCATCACCACACCCACTTGGATGTGTGTGTGTGAATGAGTGTGCATCATTGTGTTTCTGGAAAAGTACACAAGGAATGATGCCACTCCAGCATGTGGTTTCTACCAATATCTAGGAACCCTAGCAGCATGCTAGGATTCAACTACATCATGCATTCTACCACCTGTTTGAAAGATGCTGCATTACAACACCCACTTGGATGTGTGTGTGTGTGTGTATGAGTGTGAACAATTGTGGTTTTGGAAAAGTACACATGTAATGATTCCACTCCAACATGTTGTATCCAACAATGTCCAGGAATCTTAGCAGCATGCTGGGATTCAACTGCAGCATGCATTCGACCACCAGTTTGAAAGATGCTGCATCTCCACACCCACTTGCATGTGTGTGTGTCCGTGTGTTTGTATGAGTGTTCATAATTTTGGTTTTGGAAAAGTATACATGGAATGATGCCACTCCAGCATGTGGTGTCCAACAATGTCCAGGATCCCAAGCAACATGTTGGGATTCAACCGCAACATGCATTTTACCACCAGTTTGAAAGATGTTGCATCACCACATCCACCTATATGTGTGTGTGTATGACTGTGGATCTTTGTGGTTTTGGACAAGTACACATGGAATGATGACACTCTAGCATGTTGTATCCAACAATGTCTATGAACCTTAGCAGCATGCTGGGATTCTACTGCAGCATGCATTTTACCACCAGTTTAAAATATGCTGCATCACTACACCCACTTGGATGTGTGCATATGTGTGTCTATGAGTGTTCATCATTGTGGTTTTGGAAAATTACACATGGAATGATTCCACTCCAGCATGTGGTGTCCAACAATGTCTAGGAACCCTAGAAGCATGCTAGGATTCAACTGCATCATGCATTCTACCACCAGTTTCAAAGATGTTGCATCACCACACCCACTTGGATGTGTTTGTGTGTGTATGAGTGTGCATAATTGTGGTTTTGGAAATGTACATATGGAATGATGCCACTCCAGCATGTGGTGTCCAACAATGTCTAGGAACCCTAGTAGCATGCTGGGATTCAACTGTAGCATGCACTGAACCACCAGTTTGAAAGATGTTGCATCACCACACCCACTTGGATGTGTATGTGAATGTGTTTGTATGAGTGTTTATAATTGTGGTTTTGGAAAAGTATACATGGAATGAGCATGTGGTGTCTAACAATGTCCAGGGAGCCTAGCAGCATGTTGGGATTCAACTGCAACATGCATTCTACCAACAGTTTGAAAGATGATGCATCACCACACCCAATTGGATGTGTGTGTATGAGTGTGCACAATTGTGTCTTTGGAAAGGTACACATGGAATGATGCCACTCCAGCATGTGGTGTCCAACAATGTCCACGAACCCTACCATCATGATGGGATTCAACTGCGGTATGCATTCTACCACCAGTTTGAAAGATGCTGCATCACCACACCCACTTGGATGTGTGTGTATGAGTTTGCATCATTGTGGTTTTGGAAAAGTACACATGGAATGATTCCACTCTAGCATGTGGTGTCCAACAATGTATAGAAACCCTAGAAGCATGATGCGATTCAATTGCAGCATGCATTCTACCACCAGTGTGGAAGATGCTGCATCACGACACCCACTTGGATGTGTGTGTGTGAATGAGTGTGCATCATTGTGGTTATATAAAAATTACACAAGTAATGATGCCACACCAGCATGTGGTGTCCAACAATGTCCAAGAACCCTAGCAGCAAGCAAGGATTCAACTACAGCATGCATTCTACCACCGGTTTGAAAGATGCTACATCACCACACCCACTAGGATGTGTGTGTATGAGTGTGAATCATTGTGGTTTTGGAAAAGTATACATGGAATGATGCCACTCCAGCATGTTGTATCCAACAATGTCCAAGAACCTTAGCAGCATGCTGGGATTCAACTACAGCATGCATTCTACCAAAAGTTTGAAATATGCTGCATCACCACACCCACTTGGATGTGTGTGTCTATGAGTGTGCATCATTGTGGTTTTGGAAAAGTACACATGGAATGATTCCACTCCAGCATGTGGTTTCCAACAATGTCTAGGAACCCTCGCAGCATGCTAGGATTCAACTTCAGCATGCATTCTACTAGCAGTTTGAAAGATGCTGCATCACCACACCCACTTGGATATGTTTGTGTGTGTGGAGGAGTGTTCATCATTGTGGTTTTGAGAAATTACACTTGGAATTATGCCACTCCAGCATGTGGTGTCCAACAATGTCCAGAAACCCTAGTAGCATGATGGGATTCAATTGTAGCATGCATTTTACCACCGGTTTGAAAGATGCTGCATCACCACACCCACTTGGATATGTGTGTATGAGTGTGAATCATTGTGGTTTTGTAAAAGTACACATGGAATGATGCCACTCCAGCATGTTGTATCCAACAATGTCCAGGAACTTTAGCAGCATGCTGGGATTCAACTACAACATGCATTCTAGCACCAATTTGAAATATGCTGCATCACCTCACCCACTTGGATGTGTTTGTGTCTATGAGTGTTCATCATTGTGGTATTGGAAAAGTACACATGGAATGATTCCACTCCAGCATGTGTTGTCCAACAATGTCCAGGAACCCTAGCAACATGCTAGGATTCAACTGCAGCATGCATTCTACCACCAGTTTCAAAGATGCTACATCACCACTCCCACTTGGATGTGTTTGTGTGTGTGGATGAGTGTGCATCATTGTGGTTTTGGAAAATTACACATGGAATGATGCCACTCCAGCATGTGGTGTCCAACAATGTACAGGAACCCTAGCAGCATGCTATGATTCAACTGCAACATGCATTCGACCACCAGTTTGAAAGATGCTACATCACCACACCCACTTGGATCTGTGTGTATGAGTGTGAATCATTGTGGTTTTGGAAAAGTACACATGGAATGATGCCACTCCAGCATGTTGTATCCGACAATATCCAGGAACTTTAGCAGCATGCTTGGGTTCAACTACAGCATGCATTCTAGCACCAGTTTGAAATATGCTACATCACCTCACCCACTTGGATGTGTGTGTGTCTATGAGTGTTCATCATTGTGGTTTTGGGAAAGTACACATGGAATGATTCCACTCCAGTATCTGGTGTCCAATAATGTCCAGGAACCCTAGCATCATGATGGGATTCAATTGTAGTATGCATTCTACCGCCAGTTTGAAAGATGGTGCATCACCACACCCACTTGGATGTGTGTGTATGAGTTTTCATCATTGTGGTTTTGGAAAAGTACACATGGAATGATGCCACTCAAGCATGTGGTGTCCAACAATGTCCAGAAACCCTAGCAGCATGATGGGATTCAATTGCAGCATGCATTCTACCACCAGTGTGAAAGATGCTGCATCACCGCACCCACTTGGATGTGTGTGTATGAGTTTGCATCATTGTGGTTTTGGAAAAGTACACATGGATTGGTGCCACTCCAGCATGTGGTGTCCAACAATGTCCAAGAACCATAGCAGCATGCTAGGATTCAGCTACAACATGCATTCTACCACCAGTTTGAAAGATGCTGCATCACCACACCTACTTGGATGTGTGTGTATGAGTGTGAATCATTTTGGTTTTGTAAAAGTACACATGGAATGATACCACTCCAGCATGTTGTATCCAACAATGTCCAAGAACTTTAGCAGCATGATGGGATTCAACTACAGCATGGATTCTACCACCAGTTTGAAATATGCTGCATCACCACACCCACTTGGATGTGTGTGTGTCTATGAGTGTGCATCATTGTGGTTTTGGAAAAGTACACATGGAATGATTCCACTCGAGCATGTGGTGTCCAACAATGTCCAGGAACCCTTGCAGTATACTAGGATTCAACTGCAGCATGCATTCTACCAGCAATTTGAATGATGCTGCATCACCACACCAACTTGGATGTGTTTGTGTGTGTGGATGAGTGTGAATAATTCTGGCTTTGGAAAATTACACATGGAATGATGCCACTCTAGCATGTGGTGTCCAACAATGTACAGGAACCCTAGCAGCATGCTAGGATTCAATTGCAGCATGCATTCTACGACCAGTTTGAAAGATGCTGCATCACCACGCCCACTTGGATATGTGTGTATGAGTGTGAATCATTGTGGTTTTGTAAAAGTACACATGGAATGATGCCACTCCAGCATGTTGTATCCAACAATGTCCAGGAACTTTAGCAGCATGCTGGGATTCAACTACAACATGCATTCTACCACCAGTTTCAAAGATGCTACATCACCACTCCCACTTGGATGTGTTTGTGTGTGTGTATGAGTGTGCATCATTGTGGTTTTTTAAAAGTACATATGGAATGATGCAACACCAGCATGTGGTGTCCAAAAATATCTAGGAACTCTAGTAGCATGTTGGGATTCAATCGCAACATGCATTCTACCACTAGTTTGAATGATGATGCATCACCACACCCACTTGGATGTCTGTGTATGAGTGTGCATCATTGTGGTTTTGGAAAAGTACACATGGAATGATAGCACTCTAGCATGTGCTATCCAACAATGTCCTGCAACCTAAGCAGCATGCTTGGATTAAATCACAACATGCATTCTACCACCAGTTTGAATGATGCTACATCACAACACCCACTTGGATGTGTGTGTATGAGTGTGCATCATTGGTGTTTTGGAAAAGTACACAGGGAATGATAGCACTCCAGCATGAGGTGTCCAACAATGTCCTGGAACCCAACCAACATGCTGGGATTCAACTGCAACAAGCATTCTAACACCGGTTTGAAAGATGATGCATCACGACACCCACTTGGATGTGTGTGCGTATGAGTGTGCATCATTGTGGCTTTGGAAAAGTACACATGGAGTTATGCCACTCTACATTGTGGTGTCCAACAATGTCCAGGAACCCTAGCATCATGATGGGATTCAACTGTAGTATGCAATTTACCACCAGTTTGAAAGATGCTGCATCACCACACCCACTTGGATGTGTGTTTATGAGTTTGCATCATTGTGGTTTTGTAAATGTACACATGGAATGATGACACTCTAGCATGTGGTGTCCAACAATGTCCAGAAACCCTAGCAGCATGCTGGGATTCAATTGCAACAAGCATTCTACAACTGGTTTGAAAAATGCTGCAACACCACACCCACTTGGATGTGTGTGTGTGTGAATGAGTGTGCATCATTATTGTTCTGGAAAAGTACACAAGGAATGATGCCACTCCAGCATTTGGTGTCCAACAATGTCTAGGAACCCTAGAAGCATGTTGGGATTCGACTGCAGCATGCATTCGACCACCAGTTTGAAAGATACTACATCACCACACCCACTTGGATGTGTCTGTGTGTTTGTATGAGTGTTCATAATTGTGGTTTTGGAAAAGTAGACATGGAATGATGCCACTCTAGCATGTGGTGTCCAACAATGTCCAGGAACCCTAGCAACATACTGGGATTCAACCGCAACATGCATTTTACCACTAGTTTGAAAGATGTTGCATCACCACACCCACATGGATGTGTGTGTATAAGTGTGCATCATTGTGGTTTTGGAAAAGTACACATGGAATGATGCCACTCCAGTATGTGGTGTCCAACAATGTCCAGGAACCCAAGCAGCATGTTTGGATTCAACTGCAACATGTAGTCTACCACTAGTCTGAAAGATGGTGCATCACCAAACCCACTAGGATGTGTGTGTGTATGAGTGTGCATCATTGTGCTTTTGGAAAAGTACACATGGAAAGGTGCCACTCCAGCATGTGGTGTCCAACAATGTCCAGGAACCCTAGCAGCATGCTGGGATTCAACCGCAACATACATTCTATGACCAGTTTGAAAGATGCTGCATCACCACACCCAGTTGGATGTGTGTGTATGAGTGTGCATCATTGTGGTTTTTGAAAAGTACACATGGAATGATGCCACTCCAGCATGTGGTTTCCAAGAATGTCTAGGAATCCTAGCAGCATGTTGGGATTTAACTGCAGCATTTATTCTACCACTAGTTTGAAAGATGCTACATCAGCACACCCAATTGGATGTGTGTGTATGAGTGTGCATCATTGTGGTTTTTTCAAAGTACACATGGAATTATGCCACTTCAGCATGTGGTGTCCAACAATGTCCAGGAACCCAAGCAGCATACTCGGATTCAATCGCAACATGCATTCTACCACCAGTTTGAAAGATGCTGCATCACCAAACCAACTTGGATGTGTTTGTCTGTGTGTGTAAGAGTGTGCATCATTGTGGTTTTGGAAAAGTACACATGGAATGATGCCACTCCAGCATCCGGTGTCCCACAATGCCAGGAACCCTAGTAGCATGCTGGGATTTAACCGCAACATGCATTCTACCACCAGTTTGAAAGATGCTACATCACCACACACACTTGGATGTGTGTGTGGGTGTGTATGAGTGTGCATCATCGTGGTTTTGCGAAAATTCACATGGAATGATGCCACTCCAGCATGTGGTGTCCAACAATGTCGAGGAACCCTAGCAGCATGCTGGGATTCAACTGCAGCATGGATTCTACCTCTAGTTTGAAAGATGCTGCATCACCACACCCACTTGGATGTGTGTCTATGAGTGTGCATCATTGTGCTTTTGGAAAAGTACACATGGAATGATTCCACTCCATCATGTGGTGTCCATCAAATTCTAGGAACCCAAGCAGCATACTAGGATTCAACTGCAACATGCATTCTACCACCAGTTTGAAAGATGCTGCATCATCACACCCACTTGGATGTGTGTGTGTGTATGAGTGTGCATCGTTGTGGTTTCGGAAAAGTACACATGGAATGATGCCACTCCAGCACGTAGTGTCCAACAATATCCAGGAACCCTAGCAGCATGATGGGATTTAATTGTAGTATGCATTCTACCACCATTTTGAAAGATGTTGCATCACCACACCCACTTGGATGTGTGTGTATGAGTTTGCATCATTGTGGTTTTGGAAAAGTACACATGGAATGATTCCACTATAGCATGTGGTGTCCAACAATGTCCAGAAACCCTAGCAACATGCTAGGATTCAATTACAACATGCATTATACCACTAGTTTGAAAGATGCTGCATCACCACACCCACTTGGATGTGTTTGTGAATGAGTGTGCATCATTGTGGTTTTGTAATTACACAAGGAATGATTCCACTCCAGCATGTGGTGTCAAGCAATGTCCAGGAACCCTAGCAGCATGCTGGGATTCAATCACAACATGCATTCTACCACCAGTTTGAAAGATGCCGCATCACCACACCCACTTGGATCTGTGTGTGAATGAGTGTGCATCATTGTGGTTTGTGAAAAGTACACATGGATTGATGCCACTCCATCATGTGGTGTCCAACAATGTCTAGGAACCCTAGCAGCATGCTGGGATTCAACTACAACATGCATTTTACCACTAGTTTGAAAGATGATGCATCACCACACCCACTTGGATGTGTGTGTATGAGTGTGCATCATTTTGGTTCTTGAAAAGTACACATGTAATGATGCCACACCAGCATGCGGTGTCCAATAATGTCCAGGAACCCTAGCAGCATGCTAGGATTCAATCACAACATGTCTTCTTCCACTAGTTTGAAAGATGCTACATCGCCACAACCACTTGAATGAGTGTGCATCATTGTGGTTTTGGAAAAGTACACATGGAATTATGCCACTCCAGCATGCGGTGTCCAACAATGTCCAGGAACCCTAGCAGCATGCTGGGGTTCAACCGCCACATGCATTCTACCACTAGTTTGAAAGATGTTCCATCACCACACCCACTTGGATGTGTTTTCGTGTGTGCATGAGAGTGCATCATTGTGGTTTTGGAAAAGTACACATGGAATGATGCCACTATAGCATATGGTGTCCAACAATGTCGAGGAACCCTAGTAGCATGCTGGGATTAAACTGCAGCATGCATTCGACCACCAGTTTAAAAGATGTTGCATCACCACACCCTCTTGGATTTGTGTGTGTGTTTGTATAAGTGTTCATAATTGTGGTTTTGGAAAAGTAGACATGGATTGATGCCACTACAGCTTGTGGTGTCCAACAATGTCCAGGAACCCTAGCATCATGCTAGGATTGAACCACAACATGCATTCTACCACCAGTTTGAAGATGCTGCATCACCACACCGACTTGGATGTGTGTGTATGAGTGTGCATCATTGTGGATTTGGAAAAGTACACATGGAATTATTACACTCCAGCATGTGGTGTCCAAAAATGTCTAGGAACCCAAGAAACATGCTGGGATATAACTACAACATGCATTCTACCACCAGTTTCAAAGATGCTGCATCACAAAACCCACTTGGATGTGTGTGTATGAGTGTGCATAATTGTGACTTTGGAGAAGTACACATGGAATGATGCCAATCTAGCATGTGGTGTCCAACAATGTCCAGGAACCCTAGCAGCATGATGGGATTCAACTGCAGTATGCATTCTACCACCAGTTTGAAAGATGTTGCATCACCACACCCACTTGGATGTATTTGTGTGTGTATGAGTGTGTATCATTGTGGTTTTGTAAAAATACACATGGAATGATGCCACTCTAGCATGTGGTGACCAACAATGTCCAGGAACCCTAGCAGCATGCTCTGATTCAACATCAATATGCATTCTCACACTAGTTTGAAAGATGCTGCATCACCACACCCACTTGGATATATGTGTGAATGAGTGTGCATCATTGTGGTTTTTTAAAAGTACACAAGGAATGATGCCACTCCAGCATGTGGTGTCCAACAATGTCCAGAAACCCTAGCAGCATGCTGGGATTCAACCGCAACATGCATGCTACCACTAGTTTGAAAGATGCTGCATCACCACACCCACTTGGATGTGTGTGTGTCTGAGTGTGCATCATTGTGGTTTTTGAAAATTACACATGAAATGATGCCACTCCAGCATGTGTTGTCCAACTGTGTCTAGGAACCCTAGCAGCATGTTGGGATTCAAATGCAGTATGCATTCTACCACTAGTTTGAAAGATGCTGCATCAACACACCCACTTGGATGTGTGTGTATGAGTGTGCATCATTGTGGTTTTTGAAAAGTACACATGGAATGATGCCACTCTAGCATGTGGTGTCCAACAATGTCCAGGAACCCTAGCAGCATGCTGGGATTCAATCGCAACATGCATTCTACGACAAGTTTGAAATATGCTGCATCACCACACCCACTTGGATGTGTTTGTGTGTGTATGAGTGTGCATCATTGTGGTTTTGTAAAATTACACATGGAATGATGCCACTCCAGCATGTGGTGTCCAGTAATGTCTAGGAACCCTAGCAACATGATGGGATTCAATTGCAGCATGCATTCTACCACCAGTTTGAAAGATGTTGCATCACCACACCCACTTGGATATGTATCTTTGTATGAGTGGTCATAATTGTGGTTTTGGAAAAGTAGACATGGATTGATGCCACTCCAGCATGTGGTGTCCAACAATGTCCAGGAACCCTAGCATCATGCTAGGATTCAGCTGCAACATGCACTCTGCCACCAGTTTGAAAGATGTTGCATCACCACACCGACATGGATGTGTGTGTGTATGATTGTTAATCATTGTGGTTTTGGAAAAGTACAAATAGAATTATTCCACTCCAACATGTGGTGTCCAACAATGTCTAGGAACCCAAGCAACATGCTGGGATTTAACTACAACATGCATTCTACCACGAGTTTGAAAGATGCTGCATCACCACACCCACTTTGATGTGTGTGTGTATGAGTGTGCATCATTGTGGATTTGGAGAAGTATACATGGAATGATGCCAATCCAGCATGTGGTGTCCAACAATGTCTAGGAACCCTAGCAGCATGCTGGGATTCAACCACAACATGCATTCTACCACCAGTTTGAAAGATGATGTATCACCACGACCACTTGGATGTGTGTGTGTCTGAGTGTGCATCATTGTGTTTTTTTGAAAAGTACACATGAAATGATGCCACTCCAGCATGTGGTGTCCAACTATGTACAGGAACCCTAGCAGCATGCTGGGATTCAATCACAACATGCATTCTACAACCAGTTTGAAAGATGCTACATCACCACATCCACTTGGATGTATTTGTGTGTGTATGAGTGTGCATCATTGTGGTTTTGTAAAAGTACACATGGAATGATGCCACTCCAGCATGTGGTGTCCACCAATGTCTAGGAACCCTACCAACACGCAGGGATTCAATTGCAGCATGCATTCTACCACCAATTTGAAAGCTGCTGCATCACCACACCCACTTACATATGTGTGTGTGTATGAGTGTGCATCATTGTGGTTTTGTAATAGTAAACATGGAATGATGCCACTCCAGCATGTGGTGTCCAACAATTTCTAGGAACCCTAGCAGCATGATGGGATTTAATTGCAGCATGCATTTTACCACCAGTATGAAAAATGCTGCATCACCACACCCACTTGGATGTGTGTGTATGAGTTTGCATCATTGTGCTTTTGGAAAAGTACACATGGAATGATTCAACTCTAGCATGTGGTGTCCAACAATATCCAGAAACCCTAGCAGCATGCTGGGATCCAATTGCAGCATGCATTCTACCACCAGTTTGAATGATGCTGCATCACCACACCCATTTGGATGTGTGTCTGTGTGTGTGTGAATGAGTCTGCATCATTGTGGTTTTGGAAAATTACACAAGGAATGAGGCCACTCCAGCATGTGGTGTCTAACAATGTCCAGGAACCCTAGCAGCATGTAGGGATTCAATCACAACATGCATTCTACCACCAATTTGAAAGATGCTGCATCACCACGACCACTTGGATGTGTGTGTATGAGTTTGCATCATTGTGGTTTTGGAAAAGTACACATGGAATGATTGCGCTCCACCATGTGGTGTCTAACAATGTCCAGAAACCCTAGCAGCATGCTAGGATTCAGTTGCAGCATGCATTCTACCACCAGTTTGAAAGATGCTTCATCATCACACCCACTTGGATGTGTGTTTTAATGAGTGTGCATCATTGTGGTTTTTGAAAAGTACACAAGGAATTATGCCACTCCAGCATGTGGTGTCCAACAATGTCCAGGAAACCTAGTAGCATGCTGGGATTCAATTGCAACATGCATTTTACCACCAGTTTGAAAGATGCTGCATCACCACACCCATTGGATGTGTGTGTGTATGAGTGTGCATCATTGTGGCTTTTGAAAAGTACACATGAAATGATGCCACTCCATCATGTGGTGTCCACCTGTGTCTAGGAACCCTAGCAGCCTGTTGGGATTGAAATGCAGCATGCATTCTACCAATAGTTTGAAAGATGCTGCATCAACACACCCACTTGGATGTGTGTGTATGAGTGTGCATCATTGTGGTTTTTGAAAAGTACACGTGGAATGATGCCACTCCAGCATGTGGTGTCCAACAATGTCCAGGAACCCTAACAGCATGCTGGGATTCAATCGCAACATGCATTCTACCACTAGTTTGAAAGATGCTGCATCACTACACCCACTTGGATGTGTTTGTGTGTGTGTATGACTGTGCATCATTGTGGTTTTGTAAAATTACACATGGAATGATGCCACTCCAGCATGTGGTGTCTAACAATGTCTAGGAACCCTAGCAACATGTTGGGATTCAACTGCAGCATGCATTCTTCCACCAGTTTGAAAGATGATGCATCACCACACCCACTTGGATATGTGTGTGTATGAGTGTGTATCATTTAGGTTTTGTAATAGTACACATGGAATTATTCCACTCCAGCATGTGGTGTCTCACAATTTCCAGGAACCCTAGGAGCATGATGGGATTCAACTGCAGCATGCATTCTACCACCAGTATGAAAGATGCTGCATCACCACACCCACTTGGATGTGTGTATGAGTTTGCATCATTGTGGTTTTGGATAAGTACACATGGAATGATTCCACTCTAGCATGTAGTGTCCAACAATATCCAGAAACCCTTGCAACATGTCGGGATTCAATTGAAGCATGCACTCTACCATCAGTTTGGATTATGCTGCACCACCACACCCATTTGGATGTGCATGAGTCTACATCATTGTGGTTTTGGAAAATTACACAAGGAATAATGCCACTCCAGAATGTGGTGTCCAACAATGTCCAGGAACCCTAGCAGCATGCTGGGATTCAACTACAACATGCATTCTACCACCAGTTTGAAATATGCTGTAGCACCACACCAACTTGGATGTGTGTGTGTATGAGCGTGCATCATTGTGGTTTTTGAAAAGTACACATGGAATGATGCCACTCCAGCATGTGGTGTGCAACAATGTCTAGGAACCCTAGCAGGATGCTGGGATTCGATAACAACATGCATTCTACCACCAGTTTGAAAGATGCTGCATCACCGTACCCACTTGGATGTGTTTGTGTGTGTGTGTATGAGTGTGCATTATTGTGGTTTTGTAAATGAACACATTTAATGATGCCACTCCATCATGTGGTGTCCAACAATGTCCAGGAACCCTAGCAACATTGTGGGATTCAACTGCAGCATGCATTCTACCACCAGTTTGAAAGATGTTGCATCACCACACCCACTTGTATGTGTGTGTATGAGTGTGCATCATTGTGGTTTTATAAAAGTACACATGGAATGATGCCACTCCAGCACGGGGTGTCCAACAATTTCCAGAAACCCTAGCAGCATGATGGGATTCAACCGCAACATGCATTCTACCACCAGTTTGAAAGATGCTGTAACACCACACCCACTTGGATGTGTGTGTATGATTTTGCATCATTGTGGTTTTAGAAAAGTACACATGGAATGATTCCACTCTAACATGTGGTGTCCAACAATCTCCAGAAACCCTAGCAGCATGCGGGGATTCAATTGCAGCATGCATTCTACCACCAGCTTGAATGATGCTGCATCACCACACCCACTCGGATGTGTGTGTATGTAAATGAGTCTGGATCATTGTGGTTTTCGAAAAGTACACAAGGAATGATGCCACTCCAGCATGTAGTGTCCAACAATGTCCAGGAACCCTAGCAGCATGCTGGGATTGAATCGCAACATGCATTCTACAGCCAATTTGAAATATACTACATCACCACACCCACTTGGATGTGTGGGTGTATGAGTGTGCATCATTGTGGTTTTTTAAAAGTACACATGGAATGATGCCACTCCACCATGTGGTGTCCAACAATGTCTAGGAACCCTAGCAGCATGTTGGGATTCAACTTCAGCATGCATTCTACCACTTGTTTGAAAGATGCTGCATCAACACACCCACTTGGATGTGTGTGTATGAGTGTGCATCATTGTGGTTTTTGAAAAGTACACATGGAATGATGCCACTCCAGCATGTGGTGTCCAACAATGTACAGGAACCCTAGCAGCATGCTGGGATTCAATCGCAACATGCATTCTACAACCAGTTTGAAAGATGCTGCATCACCACACCCACTTGGATGTGTTTGTGTGTGTATGAGTGTGCATCATTGTGGTTTTGTAAAAGTACACATGGAATGATGCCACTCCAGCATGTGGTGTCCACCAATGTCTAGGAACCCTAGCAACACGCTGGGATTCAATTGCAGCATGCATTCTACCACCAGTTTGAAAGCTGTTGCATCACCACAGCTACTTAGATATGTGTGTGTGTATGAGTGTGCATCATTGTGGTTTTGTACTAGTAAACATGGAATGATGCCACTCCAGCATGTGGTGTCCAACAATTTCCAGGAACCCTAGCAGCATGATGGGATTTAACTGCAACATGCATTTTACCACCAGTATGAAAGATGCTGCATCACCACACCCACTTGGATGTGTGTGTATGAGTTTGCATCATTTTGCTTTTGGAAAAGTACACATGGAATGATCCAACTCTAGCATGTGGTGTCCAACAATATCCAGAAACCCTAGCAGCATGCTGGGATCCAATTGCAGCATGCATTCTACCACCAGTTTGAATGATGCTGCATCACCACACCCATTTGGATGTGTGTGTGTGAATGAGTATGCATCATTGTGGTTTTCGAAAATTACACAAGGAATGAGGCCACTCCAGCATGTGGTGTCCAACAATGTCCAGGAACCCTAGCAGCATGCAGGGATTCAATCACAACATGCATTCTACCACCAATTTGAAAGATGCTGCATCACCACGACCACTTGGATGTGTGTGTATGAGTTTGCATCATTGTGGTTTTGGAAAAGTACACATGGAATGATTGGGCTCTAGCATGTGGTGTCTAACAATGTCCAGAAACCCTAGCAGCATGCTGGGATTCAATTGCAGCATGCATTCTACCACCAGTTTGAAAGATGCTTCATCACCACACCCACTTGGATGTGTGTGTGAATGAGTGTGCATCATTGTGGTTTTTGAAAAGTACACAAGGAATTATGCCACTCCAGCATGTGGTGTCCAACAATGTCCAGGAAACCTAGTAGCATGCTGGGATTCAAGTGCAACATGCATTCTACCACTAGTTTGAAAGATGCTGCATCACCACACCCATTGGATGTGTGTGTGTATGAGTGTGCATCATTGTGGCTTTTGAAAAGTACACATGAAATGATGCCACTCCAGCATGTGGTGTCCAACTGTGTCTAGGAACCCTAGCAGCATGTTGGGATTGAAATGCAGCATGCATTATACCAATAGTTTCAAAGATGCTGCATCAACACACCCACTTGGATGTGTGTGTATGAGTGTGCATCATTGTGGTTTTTGAAAAGTACACTTGGAATGATGCCACTCCAGCATGTGGTGTCCAGCAATGTCTAGGAACCCTAGCATCATGCTGGGATTCAACTGCAGCATGCATTCTTCCATGTAACATCCCAAACCTTTATTCCAAGATATCAAGATCCAATGCACCCAATTTAGGGTTAACAAATTTTTTTTATTATTAAAACAATTAAGCATGCATATGGTGTTGCATTAATATGGAGTTGTTTTGAATTGCCATGTTTGTTTATTCTAATGGTTGTAAAATGATTCTAAGGTGATTTCCACATCATCCAGATCATTCCCAAGAAAAATCCAAAGAAAAAGAAATCAATTGGAAGTAATAAAGGCAAATGGTCACTTTTGCCATTTTAATCCAGTAGGTCAGTTTAGGTGTTGCTAGAAGTCAATTCTTAACAGAAACAATTCTACCTCTTTGCATCGCTTGCTAGTACAAGTAATGATCTACCAAGGCCCATTTTGAAATCTTACAAAAACATTTAAGCACTAATTTTAAAGGGCATTTGAAAATGGAATCCATTTCATATGCATAGATCACACCTTTCCAAAAACCACTCAAATGAATTCCCCTTGACCTTTCTAAACATGCATAGAATCTCAAGCTTAAGTGGAGAACACTCAAAAATTTTGAATCCAAAATTCAAAACTTTTCTCCTTGCGGCCATTCTGTCGAACACATGGTAGGTACTGAACCAGAACTAGAGTAGCTTCACTGTTTCCACAGTGATCATCGAACAATTTGGTCTCCCACGTAATCCCCTATCCCCGTAGCATCTACCCAGACCAGACCAGCTCCCCCTTCACCACTAGCAACAGTGGCGCGCCGCCCAAATATGGTCATCGCCGGCCAAACGCGGGCAACACGCCAGCGACCGCATAGCGCCAATCCAGCAATGCCCCTAGCTTAGCCAAACCCTAACGCCTCCCATAGTCCCTTCCCCGAGCGTTGCTAGCCCCTGGACCACCGAGGACAGCTTGCGCCCACTGCCTCTACACCGTGCCCAGCTGACGTCAGAGCTTCGTCCCCGACAAGCCCGCACAAGCCACGCCTTGCCTTCAGCTCGCGTGCGCTGCTCCGCCATAACCCTAGCACCTCCCTAGACACGCCCTCTTCCCGCCGCACGACCAGCAGCCCCCATGAAACGCGTCGAGCACCGCCTCTATCGAACAGAGCGCCAGCCTTTCTTGACCGCATGCCACCTCCCCTAGCGTCACCATCACGCCATAGCTGACTGCCAGGAGGCAAGCCACCATCCGCCTACCCTGCCCATGCCTCTAGCGCCATGTATCATCGTCACCTACGAGCTCACCGTCACCCTCACGGTCCCCTCGTCGAGCCTATATAAGGAGCCCTCCCCAGCACCATTTCCTCATACCACTCAACTCCACTCTACCTCAGCACCACCTCACCCTATCGCCGGAGCCGCTCGAGCAACCGTTTGCCGGAATTGCGTTGGGGTTCACCGCATCAGAGGAGGAAGAGCCCCGTTGATTTCGTCCACCCAGGAGCTGTCGTGACCTCGTCTGAGTCCGCCGTCGTCTCCTTGTTAGATCTCCCCCATCTCCACACTAGCTGGAGCCCTGGTATGCCCTCACTGCACCCCCACCGAGCTGCAGGGTCCGTCTCGCCGGTGACCTGTCCGTCATCGATGACGAGCCACAGCCGTCGATCGTAGTTCTAATCGTGCGGACCACATCGCCCTGTACCGCTTCGCGTTTGAAAAACCGCTAACATGTGGGACCCCCCTGTCAGCTGTTATCTACACCGTGGAGTGAAACTGGGCCGGCCCATTAGTGTTCCCGCCTTAGCCCGTAGATTCAAATTTATATTTTTTCTATTTAGACTTAATCTTGTTTCTATCCACTAGTTTGAAAATCAATTCAGAAAGATTTACTTAACCAAATTGAATGATTCCAATTTTGTTGGAAAGATAATTTAAATCTCTATGCAAGCATGTTGGATTTAAATCAATTAGAGTTATAGATCACATATAAAAAAAATAACAAGACAGAGACTTTTCCACATTCAAGCATTTTTAAAAAATCAACCATAATAGCTTTTTAGTTGATTCAAACTCTCAAAAATCACATTTGACAATACCTATCTTAATATGTAATAATATTTAGGTTTGCATGCAGTGACTTTGGACTAGTACCAAAATAATGCTATATAGGCATTTCTAGTCACTTTAAATAATTAAATATTAATCTTAAACTCTATAAAATGTGATCCAACATTTAAATCACATTCCCATGTATTAGAATATGTGGCGATGACATGTCTCCACATGATCCCATATTTTAAATTGTGAATATTAAATCTTAATTATTTCCAATGAGTAGAAATTACTTTTCTCAAATAAAATAAATGAAACTAGTTCATCAAATCTTGTGATGTTTATGATGGTACTAGATCATCAAGTATGTGCATTAGTGTGCTAAATAGACTAGTTAAGTATTGTTTGGTGATTGTGTATTCCCGTATGTATTTATAGACGATAGTACCGACCAAGTCTACGAGGAGGAGGAGTTCTACCCCGAAGAAGAAGAGGAGAATTTCAACCACTGCACCAACCAAGGCAAGCTAGCATTACACAACTTAACCATACAAGTGATTACTTGCAAGCCATCATTATCAATGCAAGTAAAAACTTGCAAGCTAGATAACCAAAGCAAGATGTAATATGCATGCTTTCTTATACATTTTGACTTATACCTGCCCCAAGTTTTACTTACAAGCTTTACTTTATTTTACTTTACCAAAGTCCTTTACTTTGTCTATAGATAGCATAAACAATATAAAACTTGGCCTATCTAGTTAGAATTAGATGTCATTCTATGGCATGAGCTAAACCAAAACTTAGTGATTAGAGCTAAACCAAAAACTTGATCACTCTAGATGGGAATACTTGGTGAAAATGACTTGTGAAAACCTTGGAATGATGAGTCATTATATTGAGATGTTTTGACATGTGTTGAGAAACACAAATGGTTTATGATGATGAAAATGTTGAGGCATGAGCCTTAGCCCCTTTATAAAAACTGATGCTTGGATTTGGATGCGATACCATTACAATTTTACCGTACAACCACAATACCTGAATTGGGTAAGGCTTAGCCGGAAGTTTATATGCATTAGTATTAGTTCCCTCGCGGGAGAGGTTTGAGCTGAGGCTACCTCTTAATGTTGTCCACCTATGCAGTGCCCAGGATGGCAGATGGCCATGGCTGGGAGGCCAAGCTCATAGGAGAGGTTCTTATACTAGAGTGTGTAAAGGAAAGGTTATGTTTGATTATCTACATACTAAGTATGATTATTCAGGATTATCCCTAACAAATGTATCGAATTTTGTGGTGAAAGTGTACCACCTCTATAGAGTGTCAAACTATTCGAACAACCGCATCCACGGTTATGGACATTTGGAGTGGCCATACTGTTCCGTTGTCAGATGTTTTCAAAATGACTTATGAAATGAATTGTGACATGACTTGACCACAACAGGGTTGTGACTACAAAAACTAAGTTCCATTTAGGTGATTTCAAACTTTATTTTATCTTTCTTTGTTTCTGAACTCAGCTTAGGTTTCAAACATAACTTGACAAATAAACTTAGAACTTAGCATTCCTATTAGAATTACCTTACTTGTTAGTGATAGTTTGCGAGTACTTAAAGAGTACTCATGGCTTTTGTCCCTGGCTATTCCCATGGCCAGACTATGAGGAGGACTATCCGGAAGGAGGACAGCAGGATGGCTACGACAACTAGGATCATCTCCCATCGTCAACATTGCCTGTGACACTGAAGATGGAGCCCACCGCTACGCTATTTATTCCGCTACTTGTTTGTACCAAGACTGGATCATGAGAACCTTTATTTGTGTAAGACCTTATTATGGTTTGTAAGGGATGATGTACTATGATATCCAATCTGTTATGTCTTGCAAAAATGGTAATCCTGGGATTGCGATGTATGGCATAACATGCATCTGGGATTAAAAATCCGGGGGTTGACAAGTTGGTATTAGAGCCATCTTGACCATAGGAGACCCTACTTAGAATGGACGTCCGAACAAAAACTTAGTTTCAAAAAAAAAGTGAGTATTTATGAAAACCTATTTCCTCTCTTACCCTTGGGATTCTTTCTCTCAAAAAAATACATGTTCCTCAAAAATTCTTACACTACTCCATAAAATTTTACACACTTGATCACCTCACTAACTTTCTCATCCTAAATTCTTATAGATGGAAGTTCAGTACTGCAAGTTCTACTAGTTGGGCAACGGAGGCCAACTGATCTTCGAGAGGGATCTTGATGCACTGTTTGAGTACTTTGAGCGTCCGCATCCGGAATTCTTCGGAGCTCAACTCAATGGTCCCCCAGGAGGAGATTTACAATGGCTAGTAGTTGCTAATCGTCGAGGCAAGATAGAGGCACCACTTTCCAAGAAGATTCAATTCACCGTAAGAGAGAACAACTAGCTAGATGGATTAGCCAGGGCAATGCATGAAGCTCTCGCTCGTCTTTGCACACAGAATGTCAACTTGATCCAGGGAACTCGCTTTGCTCACTATGCAAGGCGTGATTCTATGGGGATGCCTCTGGAGATGCCAAGTCACCCGGAGTTGAAGCGCCAAGTGGAGAACCTCGACTTCCTACTGTATGACAGACAAAAGGAATTGGACAATGCTAGAGTGTTCGCCAAACACAACCTTGCCATTGCCGCCCAGAAATTCCAAACTTTCTCCCTTCTCGTCAAGGATCGTCAGTCTCTTCGCCGTCAACGCGCAAAGAAGGATCGCACCATCGACCGTCTTCGCAAGAAGGTGGCCGACATCGAGAAGACCATCAAGGAGAAAGAAGCTCAGCTTGCAGCAAAAGAAGAAGAGGAGGAAGGTGAAGACATCTAGGGGATATTCACTCATACCTCAGCAATGATGATGACTATCTGGAGGATGATGCCATGGACTTCTACATCGACGATGATGACTCTGACTTCATCGATGATGAGTAGATGCACTAGAGCACTATCGTAGGAAGAAGTTGTATCGGTCCCATTGTATCTTAGCTTACAGAATGGTTCTTAAAACCATCTGTTTTCCTTTTGTTGTGGTGTGTGTGTTTTTATCATGTGCTTTGCTTGAATGAATGAAAAGAAGTTAGTTACAAAACCTGAGTCAAACTCAAAGTTTTAGCTTGAAACCATAACCATGAACCTTAGAACTTTCCCTCTTACCCCATTATCTATCTCAAACTTCAGATGACTCGTGGAAACCAAGGAGGGAGCAGCTCATCGCATGACCCAATGCTGGAAATTATGCAGATGCTCATTGCAGACCATGAAGCTAGTAGGGCAGACCGCCAAGCAAATCTAGCCATACTGCAGCAGATCGCCCAGATGGCTCACAGCAATCAGGGCCATGGAAATCAGGATCATCATGGTTCCAAACTCAAAAACTTCCATAATACCAATCCCCCAATCTTTAACAAGTCTGAAGACCCGTTGGATGCTGATGATTGGTTACAGACCATGGAAAACAACTTAGAAGTCGCTAAAGTGGATGCCAACGAGAAAGTTATGGTTGCCACCCACTATATAGCAGGAGATGCAAGAGCATGGTGGAACAGCACCCACAGGATGAACCACGGTCAAATGATGACATGGGAAGCCTTCAAAGTCAAGTTCAGCCGCACCCATGTGCCACAGGGTTTAGTCACCAGAATGAGAGATGAATTCAGAGAACTAAAGCAAGGCAGGATGACTGTAGTGGAGTACCGTGGCAGATTCTCGTCCCTCGCTAGATATGCACTGGATGAGATCAACACTGAAGCCAAGAAGAAGGAGAGATTCCTGAACGGACTGCATGATGAGATGCAGATGGTGCTAGTCAACATCCATTTCGAGGATCTCGAAGAGCTAGTCGACTCTGCCATTCAGATGGAAGGGAAAATTAATCAAGTGAACAACAACCGCAAATGTCGGATGATGCGCCAAGTTGGATCCAACAGTCACCAGAAGTATCGTCCTAACCCGTCTGCCGGATATGCCCCGCGGAACAATCGACCCCTAATGTCTCGCCCAAGCTACCCCAACCGCAGCGGAGGAAATGTGAAGTCCGGAGGAAACAACAACAACCACCCCGGCAACTCCAACAACTTCAACCGTGCACCACCCAAGCCCCACAACAACAACAACAACAACAATACTGCACCTAGAACTGGAAGCAATGCCGTGCTCGTGGCAGCAAAAGACAAGTCTCACATTACTTGTTTCGAGTGTGGAGTGAAGTGTCACAACTCCAGTGAGTGTCCCAAGAAGATTGCCGCCACTGCCAACGTGAATGCCCCAGCTCAGCAGCAGCACCGCGTTCAGCCTGGAAGAAGATTCGCCCCAGGGAACCCTCACAACCGCAACGGCCGTCTCTTCCACATGAACGCCGAAGAAGCCCAAGAAGCGCCAGATGTAGTGCTAGGTATGTTTATGTCAACTCCGTTTTAGCAAGAGAGTTGTTTGATTTTGGAGCATCGCACTCGTTTGTCACCGAAGAATTTGCATGCACTAGTAAGATTCACCCAACCAACTTGAAGCATGTCATGATAGTTCAAATACCTGGTTCAACCACAAAAGCTAGAAAAATTTGCAAAGCTGTACCTATCAGAATACATGGGATAGATTTTTATGCCAATCTAATAGTACTTGGAACCAAAGGTTTGGAAGTAGTACTAGGAATGGATTGGATATCAAAGCATAAAGGATTGATCGACTATGCCAAGAAAGCCATCACCATGACCAGTAGCTCTGGAGTATCAGTAGAGCATATATCTGAAACCTTGCCCCGTCAATTCAAGTGCAACAAGAGTCTAGCCCTACCCACCATAGACCAAGTCAGAGTAGACTGTGAATACCCTAACGTATTCCCAGATGAATTGTCTGGTATGCCCTCGGATAGGGATATTGAGTTCATTATTGAACTAATCCCTGGAACTAGACCCATAGCTCAGAGACCCTATAACATGAACCCCTTAGAGTTAGTGGAACTGAAGAAGCAATTGGATGCTATGCTGGAGAAAGGCTTGATTCAACCAAGCGCATCGCCAGGGAGGTCACTGGTGTTGTTCATCGACAAGAAGGATCGAGGCAACCGTTTGTGCACAGATTACAAGAAGCTGAATGATGTCACAATCAAGAACAAGTACCCCTTGCCCAAGATAGAGGATCTGTTTGATCAGTTTGCTGGTGCTAGAGTGTTCTCTAAGATTGATCTTAGGACTGGTTATCATCAACTTGAGGTGTAACGGATATTCGAAAGACCGCCTTTATCACCAGATATGGATTATATGAGTATACGGTCATGTCTTTTGGATTAACCAATGCTCCCGCTTATTTCATGAATAAGATCTTTATGAATTTTCTGGATAAGTTTGTTGTTGTGTTTATCAACGATATTCTTATCTACTCCAAGTCCGAATAAGACCATGAGCAACACCTGAGAATCATCCTTGAAACCCTTAGAGAGCATCAGTTGTATGCCAAGTTCAGCAAATGTGAGTTTTGGCTGAAAGAAGTAGGATTCCTTAGACATATTGTGTCTGCCAGAGGAGTCGCTGTTGTTCTCGCCAAGATCAAACATGTTGAAGAATGGGAAGCCCCAACCACTCAAACCCAAGTCCGTGCATTTCTTGGATTAGCTGGATATTATCGCAAGTTCATAGAAGGATTTTCAAGCATCGCAAGACCCATGACCCAATTGTGGAATAAGGATAAGAAGTTTGAATGGACCGACAAATGAGAAGCATGTTTCCAAGAGCTCAAAAAGAGATTGATTTCAGCCCCAATGTTGATCATGCTAGATATCAAGAAGACGTTTGACGTGTATTGTGATGCATCCAAGATTGGTCTCGGATGTGTATTAATGCAAGAAGGCAAAGTCATAGCATATTTGTCTTGACAACTGAAGCAGCATGAGCAGAACTACCCTACTCATGATCTTGAACTAGCAGCTGTAGTTTTAGCCTTGAAGACATGGCATCATTACCTTATGGGTAATCGCTGTGAGATTTACTCAGATCACAAGAGCTTGAAGTATATTTTCACTCAGAAGGAGCTAAATATGAGGCAAAGGAAATGGATAGAGTTAATCAAGAATTATGACCTTGACATTCACTATCACCCCGGCAAAGCCAATGTGGTAGCGGATGCTCTTAGCAGATTGCCGTGTAGGTTAAACACCATGATCAAGGAGAAGCAACCAAGTTTGCATGAGGAGTTGGAGCAGTTCAGAACTGATCTAGTTAGCAAAGGGTTTTTAGCTAGCATTGAACTTCAACCCACTTTGATTAGCCAAATCAAGGAAGCCCAGAAGGGAAATGCACGTATCGACAGAATCAAGCATCGTATTGGTACAGGAAAGGTACCTGGATTCACCGAAGATGAAGAAGGAGTTCTATGGTACAAAGGACGTATCTGTGTGCCAGCAAATTCAAAGTTGAAGCAAGTTATCATGCAAGAAGCTCATGATACTCTTTATTCTATCCACCCTGGAGGAACAAAGATGTATCAACATTTTAAGGAGCAATTTTGGTGGCACAAGATGAAGAGAGAAATCGGAAGCTACATCGCCAAGTGTGATATCTGTTAAAGAGTCAAAGCGGAACGTCAGAGGCCCGCAGGACTGTTGCAACCATTGCAATTTCTGGAATGGAAATGGGATTCTGTCGAAATGGATTTTATCACCAGTTTACCTACTTCTAGTAGGGGAAATAACTCAATCTGGGCCATCGTTGATAGACTGTCCAAGGTAGCTCATTTTGTACCTGTTAAGACAACCTACCAGAGTTCGAAGCTAGCATATTTGTACATTGCTAGAATTGTTAGTCTGCATGGAACCCCCAAGACCATAGTGTCGGATCGAGGAACCCAATTTACATCGAGATTTTGGCAGAAAGTCCAAGAAGGAATAGGAACCAAGTTGAATTTCAGCACAGGTTATCACCCGTAAACCGATGGACAGACTGAAAGAGTCAACCAAATCCTAGAAGATATGTTGAGAGATTGTGTGTTAGAGTATGGATCAAAATGGGAAGATTGTCTGCCTTTCGCAGAATTCTCATACAACAAGAGTTATCAAGCCAGTTTACAAATGGCCCCATTTGAGTTCCTATATGGAAGGAAGTGCCGTACCCCTTTGAATTGGTCGCAAGTAGGAGAGAGTCAGATTTTTGGACCCGACATCCTACGAGAAGCCGAAGACAAGGTTCACAAAATCCGTGAGCACCTCAAGACTGTCCAATCCAGACAGAAGAGTTATGCTGACAAGAGACACAGAGACCTGACTTTCAATGTCGGAGATTTTGTGTATCTCAAAGTTTCGCCATTGAAGGGAACGCAACGTTTTAGTCTGAAAGTAAAGTTAGGCCCCAGATATATCGGACCCTTCAAGATTCTAAATCATAGAGGAGAAGTATTGTATCAACTGGAACTGCCAAAGGAGATGTCTGCCATCCACAGTGTGTTCCATATCTCATTACTTCGCAAATGCCTAGAAGTGCCGGAGAAGACCGAAGTTTTCAAGAACATCGAACACCGAGCCGTTGATATCAACAAGGATCTGACGTATCGTGAAGTGCCCATCCATATCTTGGAGGAAGCTTACAGAACCACAAGGAGCCGGAGTATCAAATTTCTCAAGATCCAATGGAGGAACCATACCAAAGAAGAAGCCACTTGGGAGCGAGAAGATTACATTAGGACTGAGTTCCTAGATCTCTTTAGTTCCTAGTTTTCTTTCTTAAATCTCGGGACGAGATTTTGTTTAAGGGGGGAAGGTTTGTAACACCCCAAAACTTTAATCCAAGATATCAAGATCCAAAGCACCCAATTTAGGGCTAACAAAAACTTTTTATTATTAAAACAATTAAGCATGCATATGGTGTTGCATTAATATAGAATTGTTTTGAATTTCCATGTTTGTTTGTTCTAATGGTTGTAAAATGATTCTAAGGTGATTTCCACATCATCTAGATCATTCCCAAGCAAAATCCAAAGAAAAAGAAATCAATTGGAAGTAATAAAGGCAAATGGTCACTTTTGCCATTTTAATCCACTAGGTCACTTTAGGTGTTCCTAGAAGTCAATTCTTAACAGAAACAATTCTAACTCTTTGCACCCCTTGCTAGTACAAGTAATGATCTACCAAGTCCCACTTTGAAATCTTATAAAAACATTTAAACACTAATTTTAAAGGGCATTTGAAAATGGAATCCATTTCATATGCATAGAGCACACCTTTTGAAAAAACACTCAAATGAATTCCCCTTGACCTTTCCAAACAGGCATAGAATCTCAAGCTTAAGTGGAGAACACTCAAAAAATTTGAATCCGAAATTCAACACTTTTCTCCTTGCGACATTTTGTCGAACACATGGCAGGTACTGAACCAGAACTAGAGTAGCTTCACTATTTCCATAGTGATTATCGACCAATTTGGTCTCCCACTTAATTCCCTGTCCACCTAGCATCTACCCCAGCCAGACTAGCTCCCCCTTCACCGCTAGCAACAGTGGCGTGCCGCCCAAATATGGGCGTCGCCGGCCAAACGCGAGCAATGTGCCAGCGACCGTGCAGTGCCAATCCAACATGCCCCTAGCTCCGCCAAACCCTACCGCCTCCCATGGTCCCTTCCCCGAGCGTTGCCATCCCCTGAACCACCAAGGTCAGCTCGCGCCCACTGCCTCTGCACCGTGCCCAGCTCACACCAGAGCACTATCCCCGACTTGCCTTCAAGCGGGCGCTTGCGCTTTCAGCTGCTCGCCATAACCCCAAAGACCTCCCTAGACACACCCTCTTCCCACGTGACCAAGTCAGCTGCGGAAACGCGTTGAGCACCGCCTCTGACGCACAGAGCGCGAGCCTTTCCCGACTGCATGCCACCGCCCCTAGCGTCGCCATCATGCCGTAGTTGACAGCCAGGAGGCAAGCCACCATCCGCCTACCCTGCCCATGCCTCTAGCGCCCTGTATCATCGTCACCGACGAGCTCACCATCGCCCTCACGGTCCCCTCGTCGAGCCTATAAAAGGAGCCCTCCCCAGCACCATTTCCTCACACCACTCAACTCCCCTCTCCCTCAGGACCACCTCACCCTATCGCCAGAGCCGCTCGAGCAGTCGTTCACCGTAATTCCGCCGGGGTTCGCCGCATCAGAGGAGGAAGAGCCCCGTTGATTTTGTCCACCCCAGGAGCTGTCGCGACCTCGCCTGAGTCCGCCATCGTCTGCTCGTTCGAACGCCCCCATCGCCACACTAGCTGGAGCCCTGGTATGCCCCCACTGCACCCTACCGAGCCGCTAGGGTTCCGTCTCGCCGGCGACCTGTCCGTCGTCGATGACGAGCCACAGCCATCGATCGTAGTTCAAATCATGCGGCCCATATCGCCCCGTACCGCTTCGCGTTTGAAGAACCGCTGACATGGAGGACCCCCTGTCAGCTCTTCTCTGCGCCATGGAGTGAAACTGGGCCGGCCCATTAGTGTCCCCGCCTTAGCCCGTAGATTCAAATTTAGATTTTTTTTCTATTTAGACTTAATCTAGTTTCTATCCACTAGTTTAAAAATCAATTCAGAAAGATTTACTTAACCAAATTGAATGATTCCAATTTTTTTGGAAAGATAATTTAAATCTCTATCCAAGCCCGTTGGATTTAAATCAATTAGAGTTATAGATCACATATAGCAAAAATAACAAGACAGAGACTTTTCCACATTCAAACATTTTTCAAAAATCAACCATACTAGCTTTTTAGTTGATTCCAACTCTCAAAAATCACATTTGACAATACCTATCTGAATATGTAATAATATTTAGGTTTACATGCAGTGACTTTGGACTAGTACCAAAATAATGCTATTTAGGCATTTCTAGTCACTTTAAATCATTAAATATTAATCTTAAACTTTATAAAATGTGATCCAACATTTAAATCACATTCCCATGTATTAGAATATGTGGCGATGACATGTGTCACATGATCCCATATTTTAAATGGAGAATATTAAATCTTAATTATTTCCAATGAGTAGAAATTACTTTTGTCAAATAAAATAAATGAAACTAGTTCATCAAATCTTGTGATGTTTGTGATGGTACTAGATCATCAAGTATGTGCGTTAGTGTGCTAAATAGACTAGTTAAGTATTGTTTGGTGATTGTGTATTCCCGTATGTATTTATAGACGATAGTATCGACCAAGTCTACGAGGAGGAGGAGTTCTACCCCGAAGAAGAAGAGGAGAATTTCAACCACTGCACCAACCAAGGCAAGCTAGCATTATACAACTTAACCATGCAAGTGATTACTTGCAAGCCATCATTATCAATGCAAGTAAAAACTTGCAAGCTAGATAACCAAAGCAAGATGTAATATGCATGCTTGGTTATACATTTTGACTTATACCTACCCCAAGTTTTACTTACAAGCTTTACTTTATTTTACTTTACCAAAGTCCTTTACTTTGTCTATAGATAGCATAAAGAGTATAAAACTTGGCCTATCTAGTTAGAATTAGATGTCATTCTATGGTATGAGCTAAACTAAAACTTAGTGATTAGAGCTAAACCAAAAACTTGATCACTCTAGATGGGAATACTTGGTGAAAATGACTTGTGAAAACCTTGGAATGATGAGTAATTCTATTGAGATGTTTTGACATGTGTTGAGAAACACAAATGGTTTCTGATGATGAAAATGTTGAGGCATGAACCTTAGCCCCTTTATAAAAACTGATGGTTGGGTTCAGATGCGATACCATTCCAATTTTACCGTACAACCACAATACCTGAATTGGGTAAGGCTTAGCCGGAAGTTTATATGCATTAGTATTAGTTCCCTCGTGGGAGAGGTTTGAGCTGAGGCTACCTGTCAATGTTGTCCACCTATACAGTGCCCAGGATGGCAGATGGCCATGGCTAGAAGGCCAAACTCATAGGAGAGGTGCTTATACTAGAGTGTGTAAAGGAAAGGTTATGTTTGATTATCTGCATATAAGTATGATGATTCAGGGTTATACCTGACAGATGTATCGAAATTTGTGGTGAAAGTGTACCAGCTCTGGAGAGTGTCAAACTATTCGGATAGCCACGTCCACGGTTATGGATAGTTGGAGTTGCCATATTGTTCTGTTGTCAGATGTTTTCAAAATGACTTATGAAATGAATTGTGACATGACTTGACCACAACAGAGTTGTGACTATGAAAACTAAGTTCCCACTTAGTTGATTTCAAACTTTATTTTATCTTTCTTTGTTTCTGAACTCAGCTTAGGTTTCAAACTTAACTTTACAAATAAACATAGAACTTAGCATTCCTATTAGAATTACCTTACTTGTTAGTGATAGTTTGCGAGTACTTAAAGAGTACTCATGGCTTTTGTCCCTGGCTATTCCTGTGGCCAGACTATGAGGAGGACTATCCGAAAGGAGGACAGCAGGACGGCTACAACAACTAGGATCATCTCCCATCGTCAACATTGCCTGTGACACTGAAGATGGAGCCCACCGCTATGCTATTTATTCCGCTACTTGTTTATACCAACACTAGATCATGAGATCCTTTATTTGTGAAAAACCTTATTATGGTTTGTAAGGTATGGTGTACTATGATATCCAATCCGTTATTAAAAATCCGGGGAATGCGATGTATGGCATAACAGGCATCAAGAATTAAAAATCCGGGTGTTGACATTCCACTAGTTTGAAAGATGCTGCATCACCACACCCACTTGGATGTGTGTGTGTATGAGTGTGCACCATTGTGGTTTTGTAATAGTACACATGGAATGATGCCACTCCAGCATGTGGTGTCCAACAATTTCCAAGAAGCCTAGCAGCATGATGGGATTCAATTGCAGCATGCATTCCACCACCATTATGAAAGATGCTGCATCACCACACCCACTTGGATGTGTGTGTATGAGTTTGCATCATTGTGGTTTTGGGAAAGTACACATGGAATGATTCCACCCTAGCATGTGGTGTCCAACAATATCCAGAAACCCTAGCAGCATGCTGGGATTCAATTGTAGCATGCTGATACATTGCAAATGTATCTATAATTATTGATGTTCCATGCTTGGTTTTATCCAATTTCTTGTGTTTTGTCCACAGATTGGAGTACTTTTCATATGATTTCTAGGACTAACCTATTAACAAGAGTCACAGTGTCAGCTGCGTGTTTTCTGCTGTTTTTGGTTCCAGGAAAGTCAGAAAATGAATATTCTCGGAATTGGACGGGACAAAAGCCAAAGTGCCTATTTTTCTGGATGTCATCAAGTGCCAGAATACGAGACGGATAGGAGCCAGGGGCCACCACACCACCTGGCCGCGCAGCCAGGCCTGGCCCGTGCCAGGGGGTGGTGTGGCCGCTCCCGGCACCCCCTCAGCCTCTCCTTCCGCCTATATGTTGCCCTCGGGACGAAAACCCTAAGTACCCGATCAAAAATCCACGAAAGAGTCTGTAGCCGCCGTCATCTCCATCCCTCGATCGGGAGGGATCTGAAGCTCTTCCCGGCACCCTGCCGGAGAGGGGAATTCACCCTGGAGGCCTTCTTCATCACCATGCAAGCCTCCGGTGTGATGCGTGAGTAGTTCATCCTTGGACTACGGATCCATGTAGTAGCTAGATGGCTGGTTCTCCTCCTTTGTGCTTTCATGTCTAGATCTTGTGAGCTCCGTTCATGATCAACATCATCTATTTGTAATTCTGCATGTTGTGTTTGCGGGTATCTGATGGATATTGAGATGCTATTTCAGATTGATTATTGATTCTATCATGTCTTTGTTATTTGTGATCTTGCATGCTTTCTGTTGTTAGTAGCTATCTTGGCCAAGTAGATGCTAGCAACTCCAAGAGTTAGTATTTATGCTCGATAGTGGGTTCATGCCTCTGGTAATTTGGGAAATGTAGAAATCTCTAAGGTACTAGATGTGTTGTTGCTACTAGGGAGAAAACAATCCTTTGTTCATAGAACAATTGTATTGTTTACTTTACTGAAGTTCAGAAGCAATAACTGCTTGCTTGCAACTTAATACTGGAGGGGGTTCGGATGATAACCTGAAGGTGGATTATTAGTCATAGATGAAGTTGGATGGCGGTCTATGTATTATGTTGTAATGCCCAATCAAGTCTCAAAGGAGTCAAGATGATTAGTATATGCATGTATTGCTTTCTCGGTGTTTGTCAATTGCCCCGCTATCATTTGTTCACCCAATATGTTATCTATCTTAAGGAGAGCCACCGCTAGTGAACTATGGATCCCGGTCCGTGTCTTTTATATTCAATCTACAATCTTTTGCTGCTTTTTGTTTACTTTCTGCAAACTTTTACTTCTTTCCATTCGATATGTTTAATCCTTTGTTTTCCGCAAAACACGGTGAGATTGACAACCTCATCGCAAGTTGGGGACGAAGTTTTGTGGTTGTGTTGTGCAGGTCTCCATGTTGCAACTAGCACCGGTAGTGCGGCCTGCCAAAGCTCAGCTAGTAACACCTTTGGGGTGTTTCCTTGCTCCTACTGGTTCGATTAAACCTTGGTTTCATAACTGAGGGAAACTTCTGCTGTGCTCATCATACCTTCCTCTTGGGGTTCCCAACGAGTTATACATCAACACCGCACCAGCACTTTTCTGGGCGCCATACATAGAGCCACGAAGCATTTTCTGGCGACGTTGTCGGGAGTCAAGGACATCTTCAAAAGGAGAGTCCCTCATAACCAATCTCTTTACTTTGTTATTTTTGTTTTGCTTAGTTTCTTTTTCCTTTGTTTGCTTGTTTTGTTATCAAAAACACAAAAAAAATAGTTTTACTAGTTTGCTTTCTTATTTAAAAAACACAAAAAAATTAGTTCCTTTCTTAAGTTATCACTGTGTCACCCGAGGAAATGATTTTCACTTTTAAACAAGGAATTGAGGAAAGTTTTAAAGAAGCTTGGTCTAGAATGTGTGATCTACATGAAAAAATTGAGCCTAAAATGACTCAAAGCTTGTTCCTTAGCAGTTTTTACCTTGGAATTGCTCTTTGCTATAGATATGCTTTAGATGCTGTTGTGGGAGGAGATTTCCTCCAATGTAATGAGGATGAGGCTATTAATGCTATAAAGAAATTCATCCTCACTTACAACATGCCTAGCCAAACTGATATTTCTTTCGCAAAAATATTTGCTAGGTTGAACACTCTTGAGGCTAGCACTACTAGCTTAGAAAATTGCTATAACACGATTAGGGAGCATCACAATTATGTTCCAATAAACTCTGAACCATCAAAGTGGCTCCCTATAGTAAAGATTGAGATAAACACTGAAACTTTTCAAGCCCGCTGTGATATCATTTCTGAATTTTGTCTTATGCCCAAAGATATTTAAGAATCTTTGAATCTTTGGGGGCTTACTGAAGGAGGAAAAGAAATAACTCTTGCTAATAATGCTACCATATTACCTATTGGAATAGCTGAAGGAGTGTTTACAAAGATCCTACGGAAAATGATTTCTACTAATTATCTTGTTATTGAATGTGCAGGAAAAGGACAAATTACACTTGGAAGGTCCCTATTAGAACTCCTTGGAGCAATAATAGATGTGGGAAAAGGGACCATGCACCTTTATTCTCCACCAAACAATCATATTTTCCCCAAGGTTAAGAATAAAAGTAAGAGAGGTAAGGGCAAGAAATTTGGTCTTAATGCTTCTTCATTTGAGAACACTTGATTCTTTCTTTGCTTCTTATGCCTAACTTAAAGGCGTTAAAGAAAAGTAATTATTGGGAGGTAACCCAAAAGTTTTAGATGAGTCTTGGAAGTTATTACCTCTGTAATAACATCTCCTTATCCTCTTTATTTGCTTTTTGTGCCAAGAGTAACCTCTAATGAGAGTGAAGTAATGATTGGAAAAGTTGCTGTCCCGAAACAGATTTATGTGCTTCACCGTAAAAATTCGTGTAAAATATCTGAACGTCTTTTTGATGCGTGAATTTTTGAGATTCTGCCCCAGGTTATTATCCAACTTTCATTAGTTCAACACTTTTTTATTTGAGCAACAGAAGGTATCCGAAACAATTCATCTTTACCTGGTGGTCTGTTTTGACAGATTTCTGCCATTTTCTGCATTTGCTTCTTGTTGGTTCCTTTTTGAGTTCTTTTGGGGAATTGAGCTTTTTGAGGGAAGTTCTACAGTAGCTAGTGTTTTAATGGAAGTTTATTTTGTCTTAGAACTGAAACTTAAGACTTATTTATCTTGAGTGCACTAATGTTGCTAATAAAAATTGTGTGAAGTTTTGTATGAAGAAAAAATTCAGGTGTATGGAAGGAATGAGTAATGAGATGAAGGATGGACTAAAGCTCAAGCTTGGGGATTCCACGCGTGTCACCCCAAGAAATATCCAAGAAGTATAAGCGTCAAAGCTTGGGGATTCCCAAGGCATCCCCTTCTCAATCAATAAAAATCCCAGGTTTCTTCCAAACGCTTCAGTTTTATTGTTTCATGCACAGTTGTGTTGTTCTTGGAGCGTCTTCTTTTTCGTTTTTCGTTTTGGTTTTCTTAGTTTGCTGAATAAATTGGTTGGACCCCCTCTTTCATACATTGGTTTGCAAATAGTTTGGTTTGGTTTGGAAAAGAGTAGGAAAGTTCATGCTTTTGTGGTAAAAAGAGCTCGTTTTTGACTGTGGCCTATGCTTTGTCATGCCATGCTTGATATTGTTTTGGCTTTATGCTTAGTATTCTTTTCTATAGCATGACTTGTTATAAACAATTGAGATTTCTTAATGTGCCTTGGATGAATCATGCGCTGTTTTAGCATATTAAAGCATAGTATAGTGGTATTCTCCTTTGATGCTTTATTTGGGTTGACTTGGCACATGCTTACACCATGTTATGTCTATCTCAAGTCACCTTAGACTTTATGATCCTTTAGTTTTCAAATTGTAGTATCACTTTATGCTTTGATCAATGATGTTTTGTCTCTCTGCATGATTATGGCCATTATTGCTCTCTTAGTTTGTCGCTCCCAGTCCTTTGCTAGCCTCCACAACCAAGTATGAGTTTCACTCATGCATCCAACTCCCTAAACCAAGTTATTCCAAAGAGTCCACCGTACATACCTACTAGATTATGCTATTCCAATTATATTCATGCTTTTGTTTACCTTCCAAATTAAACTTGTTATGAGAAAACTAGTGATTAAAGCTCTCACGAACTTGATGGCACACTTTACTTTACCTGCCCTTAATAAACTTGAACCATTGTGTCGTCTATGTTGTATATGCTTGCACTTATTTGTTGGGAAATAGTAGAACCATGCTTTCATGGGGAACGCTTTCAACATTGCACTTGGTACTTCTACCTAGTTGATATCATGCTCTTTTGTATATGGATGTCGTCGGTGTGAAATGAAAGGGGAGCTTGTAAGTCCATGGAGTTATGTATATGTGTTAGAGAAACGCCTGGGCCGCTGATCTAATCCATGCTGACATGGTGGAAACCTGCAGCGTAACCATAATGAGCTGTCTATGAAGCTTTCTTCTTATAAAAAAAGAGTCCTATATTGAGAAAAAAAGGAGAAAAACAAAATAAAAGGGATACTATGAAAAGAGGAAAGAGAGGAAAAAGCACCATATTCCCATGGTAAATAAGAAGAATGCTGAGATGCTCGTTGTCTGCTTGCCTTGTCATTTTGATATGGGGATTCTTCCGTATCATCGGGCAAGGGGTACCTCGTTGGCGGTTCTCTATGATACACATGTACTTACAATGACAAGAACTACCGGTGACTAAACTTGAGTAGCATGAGGAGCGGCCCTCGTATTCAAGGGTAATGAGATTTCTGACTTATACTTCGTCAAGCATGTACACCATAGTTTGTTCACTTTAACCTTAATCACTTCAATATGCTTATGATAGGGGCAATGAAAGCTGAAAGCTATAAGTACCATAATTTTTGTCAGCTCTTTATGAGACTTGAATCCCTAATTCCTTTTACAAAGGCCTTTCTTCCACCATTATATTGAGTCTCCACCTTCTATCTTTATGCACCTACTTTGAGAGCATAGTGGCCATTCTTAGTTCTATGTTCATTGTCCCAAGACTAGTTGATTGATGCATACTTTGATATTGCTTGTTTTAAACTATTGTATCTAGTCACTCTTATGAACTTTGAAGGTGTCCTATGCATTTATATTTGCTACTCTATTGAGAGACAATCTGAATACTATTATGCTATGTTTTCTTTACGTGAAACAAACAAACGTCTTGCAAAGCATTGTTATTCATGAATCTTTTGTTTGTGCCTTTTCATGTTGCATCATAGTTTCTTTGCTTATTGCTAGAACTTTGTCTTTCATGTTATGATTGAAGTACTATGATCCTAGCTTTGAATGTTTTGCAAATACTTTGATCAAGTCTTTGATGGTGCATGTCACCACAAAAATTATTCTTTCTTTTTATCACTTACCTACTCGAGGACGAGCATGAGTTAAGCTTGGGGATGTTGATACATTGCAAATATATCTATAATTTTTGATGTTCCATGCTTGGTTTCATCCACTTTCTTGTGTTTTGTCCACACTTTGGAGTACTTTTCATATGATTTCTTGGACTAACATATTAACAAGAGCCACAGTGCCAGCTGCCTGCTTTCTGCTGTTTTTGCTTCCAGGAAAGTTAGAAAATGAATATTCTCGGAATTGGACGGGACAAAAGCCAAAGTGCCTATTTTTCCGGATGTCATCAAGTGCCATAATACGAGACAGGGCAGGGGCCACCACACCACTCACAGCTGGCAAGCTTGGCTCAAGGCCAGGGGGTGGTGTGGCCACTCCTGGCACCCCCTCGGCCTCTCCTTCCGCCTATATAATTCCCTCGGGACGAAAATCCTAAGTACCCGATCAAGAATCCATGAAAGAGTCTGTAGCCGCTATCATCTCCATCCCTAGATCGGGAGGGATCTGAAGCTCCTCCCGGCACCCTGCCAGAGAGGGGAATTCACCCTAGAGGCCTTCTTCATCACCATGCAAGCCTCTGGTGTGATGCGTGAGTAGTTCATCCTTGGACTACGGATCCATGTAGTAGCTAGATGGCTGGTTCTCCTCCTTTGTGCTTTCATGTCTAGATCTTGTGAGCTCCGTTCATGATCAAGATCATCTATTTGTAATTCTGCATGTTGCATTTGCGAGGATCTGATGGATATTGAGATGCTATTTCAGATTGATTATTGATTCTATCATGTCTTTGTTATTTGTGATCTTGCATGCTTTTCGTTATTATTAGCTATCTTGGCCAAGTAGATGCTAGCAACTCCAAGAGTTAGTATTTATGCTCGATAGTGGGTTCATGCCTCTGGTAATCTGGGGAAGTGACAAAAATCTCTAAGGTACTAGATGTGTTGTTGCTACTAGGGAGAAAACAACAATCCTTTGTTCATAGAACAATCGTATTGTTTACTTTACATGTAGTTCGTAAAGCAATAATCTGTTGCTTGCAACATAATACTGGAGGGGGTTCGGATGATAACCTGAAGGTGGATTATTAGTCATAGATGCAGTTGGACGGCGGTCTATGTATTATGTTGTAATGCCCAATCAAGTCTCAAAGGAGTCAAGATGATTAGTATATGCATGTATTGCTTTATCGGTGTTTGTCAATTGCCCCGCTGTAATTTGTTCACCCAGCATGTTATCTATCTTAAGGAGAGCCACCTCTAGTGAACTATGGATCCCGGTCCTTGTCTTTTATATTCAATCTACAATCTTTTACTTCTTTGTGTTTACTTTCTGCAAACTTTTACTTCTTTCCATTCGATACGTTTAATCCTTTGTTTTCCGCAAAACATGGTGAGATTGAAAACCTCATCACAAGTTGGGGACAAAGTTCTGTGGTTGTGTTGTGCAGGTCTCCACGTTGCTACTAGGACCGGTAGTGCGCCCTGCCAAAGCTAGCTAGTAACACCTTTGGGGTGTTTCCTTGCTCCTACTGGTTCGATTAAACCTTGGTTTCATAACTGAGGGAAACTTGCTGCTGTGCTCATCATACTTTACTCTTGGGGTTCCCAACAAGCTCTACATCAACACCGCACCAGCACTTTTCTGGGCGCCATAAATGGAGCCATCACATGCATTCTACCACCAGTTTGAATGATGCTGCATCACCACACCCATTTGGATGTGTGTGTGAATGAGTCTGCATAATTTTGGTTTTGGAAAATTACACAAGAAATGATGCCACTTCAGCATGTGGTGTCCAACAATGTCCAGGAACCCTAACAGCATGCTGGGATTCAACTACAACATGCATTCTACCACCAGTTTGAAATATTCTGCATCACCACACCAACTTGGATGTGTGTGTATGAGTGTGCATTATTGTGGTTTTTGAAAAGTACAGATGGAATGATGCCACTCCAGCATGTGGTGTCCAACAATGTCTAGGAACCCTAGCAGCATGCTGGGATTCAATTACAACATGCATTTGACCACTAGTTTGAAAGATGCTGCATCACCACACCCACTTGGATGTGTGTGTATGAGTGTGCATCATTGTGGTTTTTGAAAAGTACACATGGAATGATGCCACTCCAGCATGTGGTGTCCAATAATGTCCAGGAACCCTAGAAGCATGGTGGGATTCAATCACAACATGCATTCTACCACCAGTTTGAAAGATGTTGCATCACCACACCCACATGGATGTGTTTGTGTGTGTGTATGAGGGTGCATAAGTGTGGTTTTGGAAAAGTACACATGGAATGATGCCACTCCAGCATGTGGTGTCCAACAATGTCCAGTAACCCTAGCAACATGCTAGAATTCAACTTCAGCATGCATTCTACCACCAGTTTGAAAGATGCTGCATCACCACACCCACTTGGATGTGTGTGTGTGTGAGTGTGCATCATTTTGGTTTTGGAAAAGTACACATGGAATGATGCCACTCCAGCATGCGTTGTCTAATAATGTCCAGGAACCCTAGCAACATGCTGGGATTCAACTACAACATGCATTCTACGAACAGTTTGAAAGATGTTGCATCACCACTGAAATGGATCGTATGGGCACCTAGAGGGGGGTGAATAGGTGCTACTTCATATTTTAATATTTTTTCAATTTTAGGCTTGACACAAAAGGTAAATTGTCTAGATATCCAACTACATAGAATTTCCCTATATGCAAACCTAACTAATTGCGAGTAAAGGCGAGTAAGAGTGTGGAACAAGGAAACCGTAGTGGAGCACGCGGAGACACAGGATTTGTTTTACCGTAGTTCCTTCCTTGTTAAGGGAAGTACATCTGCTTTGGAGGGGTGGGCGGTACTAGGACCACCACGCCACAATAGGCCTCACCCTGTTCTTCGATGGATCTCGCTACCAAAGGCCTGATCCACCTTTCCACTATTGGAACCCTTCGAGGCGGGAACCGATGCCTTTACACAAGTAGAGGGGCACAACTCCACAACCGAATTGGAGGCCTCCGTAGTGACAACAAGCTACCACAATAACAAATGTTATCAATATCGAAACACTAGATCTACATATTAACAAGAATACTAGATCAAGAGATCTCCAAGTGAATGGAGTGGAGGTGAAGCGCTTGATTCGTGATGTCGATGAATGAAGTCTCCTCCTTCAATTCCCCCAAAGATCGGAGCCTTTGGGTGGTTGAACTGGGAGATCCTGAATGAGAGATTTTGCAATAGATCAGAACTTTTTCGAATGAATCAAGAGATCTGATAGGAAGGGTGATTGGGTCTTTTATACCCCCTTCCAAATAAGCCGTTGGAGAAGTCTGGGGCCAGATTATCCGGCCTAAGTGAGGGACGGATTATCCGGCACGGGGAAAACTCTGCCCCAGACTCGGATTATCCGGGGGATATTCCGCCCTCGGACAGAAGGTCGCACTGAGCTACCCTTGGCAACTTCTCTCGGGGGGAGGATTATCCGGCCCAAGAGAAAGGCCGGATTATCTGGCCAGGGGAAAACTTCGCCCCTAACCACGAATTGTCCGGGGGATATTCTGCCCCCAGTCAGAAGGTCGCGCCGATTCTCCCTTGGTAACTTCTTCTAGGGGGTGGATTATCTGGCCCAAGAGAAGGCCAAATTTTCCAGTTGGGGGAAAATCCGCCCCATCCTCGGATTGTCCGGGGGAAATCCGCCCCCAGACAGAAGCTCACACGCGACCAATTCTGATCAAGAGGGACAGGCCGGTTTATCTGGCCCTTGATGGGGGCAGATTATTCGGCCCCCAACAACATGATTTCTTACCTGCAGCACTTAGCACGCATGAGGTACTCCATGGTATTGTTATCTAACACACAAAACACTAGAGATCATGAACTGTTATTTCAATCTCCCCCTTTTTGGTGTTATATGACAATACTAGGATTTTCAAGATAGCTCTAATAACAACATCATTTAGCGAATGAAAAAGACTCCCCCTCAATGTGTGCATAATAAAAATTTGCATTTGAATAAAATGCACAGAAGTAGGTACAAGTCTATTTCATTGGAACGGAATTGATACATAAATGATGGGCTAGCTCAGAAAAAATATCATACCACCGTGAGAGAGGCGTCCTCAATATAGTATAAGAATAGCCAATGTGATAACCATTATAAATGCCTTCCACGAGAGATAGATAACCAGTATGATAGATCCATAATCCCGAGGAAATAATCCACGAGATAATTCCAGAGCCACACATTAACATAGTCTTATACAAAGAAAATCACAAATAAGAGTTCAACGCTAAATGGGCACAAGCGAGAAAAAGACCGAAACGATAAAGTGCAAATGGTTGCGCCCGACCCATGCAAATCCACGAAGACCTAATAGAACTACTTCTCCCCCTTTGGCATCGAAATGCAAAAAATAAAGAAGAGCGATGCTAGCACCCCAGATGATCACTCGGAGTCCTCATCGTCTTCCTCGTCCCCGTCCTCGTCTCCATCATCATACTCGTCGGTGTCTTCCCCTTCCTCATCAACAGTGGATTCCCTTGCCGGGGTAGGAAACAAGTGACGCTCAAGCTCTCCATAGTTGAGTATAGAATGTTGGGGATATACTTTCTGGGTATCCTCACAGTTCCTCACTGACCAGGGTGGCCCACTTTGGGTTAGAGCTTTGCTTCACGGGCGGCCCAGTCAGGGAGAGAAGACGGAGTCCAATCTGGCTACGGGAAGGCCCAGAAGATTTACCGACTTAGGCCCATAATGTTACTTGTAGTTCAAGATATACTCTGTAACATACTCTTAGTCGTAGCCGGATAGATCTCTCCTATAAACCCTAGGCCGGATATCTATATAAGCCGTCCTAGGGAGAGTCTTTAGGGCACCAGATAACACCCAATACTTTAGACCCTCAACTCGCATAGGCGAAACCCTTGTAACCCATATTCCGGCTCTGCCGTATTACTAGATTGCTAGCAGGAGTAGGATCCGTCCAAAGCCAGTGGATTCGAACCTGGGTAAACTTGTGTGCTCACCGTCCCGGAATACCGTACGTCTCACCCCTCTCTCTTCCGCACGCCTCGACGACCCCCTCATGGCGTACTTGTCATCAATCCGATGACAGTTGGCACCCACCATGGGGCAAGTGAGCTTCGGATCTACGTTCCGAGCGGAATCTGCAAGAATCGGAATCGGCGAGACCATCGCCATCGGTCGCATCCTCTACGCCAGCGACGTCCCTCTCATCGTTCTCGCCGAGACTTGGATTCCAGCAATGGAGGCCGTGACCACCTACACAATCATGTCTTTTGGCGAGATCGATGTTTACATCGGTTTCGTTGAACCTGCCCAACCCACCCCAGCGGTGATGATAGAGGCAGAAGAATTTTCTGGATCCCCTTTGTCCGTGGAGGCGGCAGAGTTCCGGATCTCGGAAAACCCTAATCCCACCCAGCCCGCACCAGTTGCGGAGATAGTGGAGAAACCCGAACCTGAAGAAGAACTAGCGGTCAACGTCGAATCTGGAGTGGATCTCCCCGGAGGAGCCGAATCCCAGATCGACCCACCCGTGGAAGTCGAAATCCAGGAGGAGCATATCAACGACATTGATTCCGGCTCTGATGATGCCGGAACAGACAGGCCTTTCCTAAGGTACACACTAAAAAATATGATACTGCAAGGCGAAAGCGCAGATGCAATACTCGAGACCATCAAAAGTTTCGATATGGCTGATCGCGAAAGCCGCAGGTACCTCAAGAAGCACGCGTCGCACTTTGTCGGATACGTGGGATCCGGATCTGGCGCTGCCGATGCTGGAGAAAACACCGACTCGGTGCTGGAGGCAATTGGAACAAACACCGACGTACCCGCAACCTCGGATGAGTCGATGACGTCAGCAGATTTCTAAAAGTTCTCCGCGAAATATGAAGAGGAGTACAACTCCAAAGCTGCAGAAGAAGGAGAATCCATGGATGAAGGATCCGGGGAACACTCTCCCAAAGCGCAAGATGACATGGACGTCGGAGATAATCCCGAAGTCCAAATGTCCGAAAGTACCGATCAGAGCTTGACTCCGGGAAACGGACCCAAAGCCGTCTTTGCTACCGGCGCTGCCAAGAAGGCAAAGAAGAAGAACAAGAAAAACAAGACCCCAGCAAAAGACCCTCTCATAGAGGAGGTGATTGCTGAGGAATACGAAGAAGACTCGGATGGAGCACTTATCCTGAACAAGCTGAAAAAAGAAGCATTGGTGGATGGACACGTGATCACTGAAGGTGCGCGTAAACTCATCGATGCCGCATTAACCACACCTATCCCTACAGTTGCAGAACTTACTGCAGATGAGTTGGATGAAAGGGCGCAAGCCCTAGAAGCGCGTCGTCAACAACTCCTCGATGAAGCCAAAAACATCGAGGTGGAGAAGAAACGCATGTCGAACGAGGAGTACATGTCTCGTCTGCATCAGAAGACACGGAAGCGTCACATAGATGACAATCAATTCCCACGTGTCCATGCTGTCCTTTTTGGAGATGAGATGGGGAAGCCACGGAAAGATAGCAACGGAGATTGGGTATACCCAACACCAGTACAAAATACCGTGGAAGCCCGAGAAATTCTATCGGCTAATCCAGGACCAGAGGAGATCCATTTGGGTATCAAGCTACTCAACAAGGGACTGGAGCAGCAAAAGGTCGCCCTGTCCGGAAGTCCAAAACTGGTCTCAGATGCTGACCAATGTCGCACGGATCCGGCATGGGCTGGTGTAAGACCCCATTACGTTCCGGAGCAGTATTATCGCCCCGAACGACGGGAAGACAATTATTCAAGAACCGGATCTTCAGGACAGCATCACAAAACCACACGCGGTTGGGGCAGTGTCGCACCAGCGGCCGAGAAGACGCCATCGCTGCCCTGAATCCGACGAGTCCTCCCCGACGAGAATCTAAGGATCGAAGGGGAGAAGATAAAGAGAAACGTCAGGAGGAGGATCGTCAGAGAATGCCGCCTCCTAGACATGAGAACCGTCCGGCTGAGCCTCACTATGGTGGGAATGACGAACGAAGGAACGACGGAAACCATGTAGGTACAAGCCGGCAGGGGGCTCGTCGTAGTCAAGACCCTCCCAGGAATCAGAATAATGACGTTCCGGCCGGAGGCCGGCGATCAGCCAGAAACTACCCCGCTGCACCACCCTCTCCACCACACAGTTATCACAACGGCCCCCACGGAGGTCAAGGAGGTCATGGCGGAGGAGGTGGTGGCAGAAGCCGAAGTCCGGCTCCAAGGCACCGCAGCCACAGCCGACATTCGGGACGATCCCTATCCCCGAACGACGCAAGGCATAGGATCAACTCCAACATAGAGGCTCGGCGCTACGAAATCGATGACGTGTACATGGGCCCAAAGTGCTTCGGACCACGCATCAGAGCCACAAAGTTCCCGGAAGGATTTGCTATCTCAAGACATATTCAAGCCTACGACGGCATTGCTCGGCCAGACACCTTGTTACAGGATTTCTTCCAGGCTTGCTGTATCGCCAAAGGTGGAAACAGCCTGGTCGCAACCCGATATCTCCCACTCATGCTGAGGAAGACGGCACGATCATGGCTCAATGAGCTTCCGGCGAACACCATCCACAACTGGTATGATTTACAAAGTGCGTTCTTTCGGAATTTCGAAGGCACATATCGGAGGCCCTGTACGGTTGGGGACCTACAGCGTTGCACCCAGAAAGCCGGAGAAACTTGCCGGGATTACCTCGGATGATGGATTGACACCAAGAACTCCTGCGAAGGAGTAAACGATCAAACTGTGATTGAAGCTTTCATCGCAGGTCTCCCAATTGGTTTACTGCGCCATCGCTTGAAGTGTGACAAGGTTACTGATCTGGGAGAAATGATAGAAACAGCGAGCAAGTATGCAGATACTGACGACGATGCAGAGGGATTACTCAATGCCCTGGCTGTGCCTCAGTCGGCAAAACAACCAAAGTAACAAGCTCAGAAGCGCAAAAATACCTCGGAAGAAAAACCCAACACGGAGATAGCGGTAGTCACTACTGTTTCCGGGTCTGGAGGACGAGGAGGACGTGGCGGAGGCCACGGGCGTGGCCGTGGGACATCAAGGGTCCAAGGTAGAGGCGAGCAACAACCAGGAAAAACCTACACTTGGGCCGACATCGCCAATAACCCATGTGTGCATCATTTGGACGCCAATGGGGGCTCATCCCACACCAACGCTGAATGTCGTGTTAACAACAACATCAAGAGAGATGATACCGCGGGCTACAAAGCCAAGCGAAAGAAGGGAAAGAAAAATCCCAAAAAAGACAAAGAGACCAAGGAAGATTCCGACATGGAGGAAGCCGACGCTTCAAATCCCAAGTCGGAAGGGAAGAAAAAATTTCCCACCAAGAAGGACACTTATGTCACCTTCCTTGGATCTCAACCAGCAAAGGTCAAGAAAGCAGTTCTCCACGAGCTCAACGCAACAGTTCCAGCTGTCCCTCAGTATCTGGACTGGTCAGAAGTAGCAATAACGTTTGACCGTGCTGATCATCCGCCTAAGCTACATAGGCGTGGAAAATACACCTTAATCGTTAATCCACTTATTGATGGTTATGGTTTCTCCAAGACCCTCATGGACGGTGGTAGCAGCATTAATATTCTCTATGTCGAAACGCTATGCCGAATGAAGATCTCGGAAACACAGCTGAACCAAAGCTCTGTGATCTTTCACGGAGTTGTCCCAGGAAGACAGGCTAATTCCCTGGGAGAGATCACTTTGGATGTTACTTTTGGAACGCCAAAGAATTATCGGACGGAGGCACTTTCCTTTGAAGTGGTCCCGTTCAAGAGCGCATACCACGCTATATTCGAACGTCCGGCTTACTGGGCTTTTATGGCTCGTCCGTGTTACATTTACAATATGATGAAAATTCCAGGTCCCAACGGCGTAATCACCATCAGGGGAGACCCGAAGAAGGCGCGAGAGTGCGAGGATGGAAATGCCGTCTTTGCCGAAGCCGTGTTGCACGCCCAGGAGATCAAGAAGAGCATAGATCTGTCCGAGATGCCTGCGACGAAGAAGGAGGTGACAAAGCCAAATCCGGAGTTCAAGGCATCAGAAGAGACGAAGACGACGCCGTTGAAGGATGACGACCCCTCCAAGGTGACTCAGATAGGCGTAGTCCTAAGTAGCGCATAGGAAAGCGCGCTCATCAAGTTCCTCCAAGCAAATCAAGATATCTTCGCATGGCAGCCATCTGACATGACCAGAGTACCTAGGGAACTTGCCGAGCACTCTCTAAATGTAAACCCGAATGCTAAACCCGTCAAACAGTCCTTACGATGGTTTGGTGATGAAAAGCGTAAGGCAATAGCTAAGGAACTAGCGCGGCTCGAGTTAGCCGGATTCATAGAAGAGGTCATCCATACGTATTGGTCGGCCAACCCTGTAATGGTCCCTAAAAAGGAGACCACTGATTTAAGGATGTGTGTTGATTATACTGCCTTGAACAAGGCTTGGCCAAAAGATCCGTTCGCTCTGCCTAGAATTGATCAAGTTATCGATTCTACGGTAGGCTCGGAACTCCTCTGTTTTCTCGACGCATATTCCGGTTATCACCAAATCCGGATTAAGGAATCTGACAAAGTCAAAACTTCATTCATAACCCCCTTCGGAACCTTCTGTTTTGTTACGATGCCCTTTGGGCTGAAGAACGCAGGAGCTACGTACCAGCGCACGATTCAGCGTTGCCTCCACGACCAACTCAGACGCAATGTACATGCATACGTGGATGATATCGCGGTCATGTCCAAAAAGAAGGAAACATTGATTTCCGACTTGGAGGAGACGTTCGCCAATCTACGAAAATACAACATCATGCTTAACCCGAAGAAATGCTTCTTTGGAATACCAGCCAAAAAATTGTTAGGTTTCATCGTGTCTCAAAGAGGCATAGAGGTGAACCGCGACAAGATCAAGGCTATTCTCAATATTGCCAGGCCAACTTGCCTGAAGGACATACAAAGATTAACTGGTTGCATTGCTGCGGTCAGTCGATTTGTAAGCCGGCTTGGTGAAAGAGACGCACCATTATACAAACTCCTGAAGAAGACCAAAGATTTTGTCTGGACTGACGAAGCTGAAGCTGCACTACAAGACCTGAAAAAAGTACTCTCATCTGCTCCTGTCCTTGTAGCGCCGAAACCTTAGGAACCGATGTTGCTTTATATTGCTACGACAAATAACGTCGTTAGTATCGTCATGGTGGTGGAGAGACCAGAGGAAAATCAGGAACACCTGGTGCAGCGTCCGACTTATTTTGTCAGGGAGGTCTTGACAGAATCAAAACAGCGATATCCGCACTATCAAAAGTTGGCTTACGGTGTTTTCCTAGCATCTCGTAAGTTACGACACTATTTTCAGGAGCATCCAATTACCATGGTGAGCAAAGCTCCCATGAGAGACATAATAAACAACAACGACGCCATAGGACGTGTCGCCAAATGGGGCATAGAGCTCTCAGCTTTCGATATTGAGTATAAACCTCGGACAGCAATCAAATCCCAGATCCTTGCTGAATTTGTCGCTGATTGGACAGAGATGAAGGAGAACATGGTCCTCCCTGAGTCGGAATACTGGAACCTCTTTTTTGATGGGTCTAAGGCTCGAGGGGGCTCGGGGGCTCGCGTGGTGCTCAAATCACCCCAAGGAGATAAACTATTATACGTGTTGCAGATCCACTTCACAGCGACAAACAATATTGCCGAGTATGAAGCACTGCTGCACGGAATCCGGATTGCCAAGGATATTGGCATCCGACGTGTGATGTGTTACGAAGATTCAGATCTTGTTGCTCAGCAAGTCTCATATATTTGTAATGCAAATAAGCACATGGCAGCATATAAAGCTGTCGTGGATGATCTATCTAAATCGTTCGAAGGGTTTGAAGTTCAACACATCCCTCGAGCAGAAAATGAGGAAGCAGATGCACTATCTCGAATAGGCTCTGCGCCGAAAGAGTTCCCGGATGGCGCATTTTTAGAGCACCTCAAAGTTCCCTCGATAAAGGGAGTAGATGAGGAATATCCAACCATATCTGACTCACCTTTAATAGCAGTCCTGGCTGTAATTCCCAGCTGGACTCAACCCTACCTTGATTACTTGGTAGATGGCAAATTACCCGAAGACGAGGTGCTGAGCCGGCAGATTATCCGACGAGCAAAATCCTATACTATTGTTAAAGGTGAGCTCCATAAACAGAGTGTTTCTGGGGGTTTTCAGCGCTGTGTATCTCCGGAAGAAGGAGTGAAGATCTTAAGAGAAATCCACGAAGGCGAGTGTGGTCACCACGTTGCAGCCAAATCTTTAGTGGCAAAAGCTTTTCGACATGGATTTTTCTGGCTTACAGCTCGGGCAGATGCCGAACGATTAGTCAAGACATGCAAAGGCTGCCAAAAGTACGCCAAGCAAGCTCATGTTCCGGCCGATCAGCTGCGAACAATACCCATAACATGGCCCTTTGTGGTCTGGGGGCTTGATATGGTAGGACCTTTTAAACGAGCACCAAGTGGATTCATGCACCTCTTAGTGATGGTGGACAAATTCACAAAGTGGATCGAGGCTAAACATGTCACTAGTTGTGATGGAGCAACAGCCAAAAGATTTGTCGAGGATGTTATAATCCGGTATGGTTATCCGCATAGCATTATCACGGACAACGGGAGTAACTTTTCTATGGGAGAACTGGCTAAATTCTGCGATGAGCAAAATATTCGGCTTGACATTGCGTCAGTCGCACATCCACAGGCTAATGGACAAGTCGAAAGAGCAAATGGTTCAATTCGACAAGGCTTGAAACCAAGACTCGAAGCACCACTGAGGCGTGCTGCGGGGGCTTGGGAAGAGGAACTACCCTCTGTAATTTGGAGTTTGCGAACAACTCCGAACAGGTCAACAGGATATACACCTTTCTTCTTCGTCTATGGCGTAGAAGCAGTTCTTCCTAGTGATTTAATTCATACTTCTCCTAGAGTGGCCGCATATATCGAAAAGGATGCTGAGATTTCTCGACAAAATGATCTCGACTTAGTCGAAGAAGTTCGCGTCGTTGCTGAAATGAGATCTACAGCCTATCAGCAGAAGTTACGCAAGTATCATAACCAGAGAGTCCGAACTGGATCTTTTAATAAAGGTGATTTGGTTCTCCGGCTTGTGCAACAAAGAAAGCACAAACTTTCCCCAGTATGGGAAGGGCCCTTTTTAGTTAGTCGAGTATTGCATAATGGATCGTACTACTTAACTGACCTGAAGCCAGTCAAAGAAAGACCTACTACTAAGAAGAGAAAGAGAGTTGGAGGCAGTACAAATACGGATGAGTTAGACAGACCATGGAATATTGCTCAACTACGTCCCTTTTATTCTTAGTTTATCCTTATTTGTAATCATACATATGTACATGTTCTATGAGAAATAAAAGTTTTGGTTACCTCCAAGTTTTCCTGAGAAGTTTTTACCATCTTATTTCCTAATGATCATGTCATAGTCGAAAATCCCAGAATGCTTGAAACTACTTTATGCTCACGTTCGTTCTGGTTTAGATTTCCGACTCTAAAACTACTACCTTCGGGTATAACTCTAAAAAATTCTAGTCTTTACTTAGGTTATTTGTCTGATTGCTGGATGCGGGTATTTTCCGAGTAGTGAATTGTTGGTACTGGAAGCCGGCTTTGTTTCCGAGTTTAAACTGGTTTAGCAATTGAGCTCCGTTGCTCGGCAAAGTTTCTGGCTGAAGGTTTAGCCGGCTCACGAAAGGGACGAGGCGGAAAGCCAGATAAACGATAAGTAGAGACGAAAAATTCTAAGTGCTTATGCGAGCATTTCAAGCACACAAAAAGTCTAAAACAAAAGTGTTGAATAGATAAAAAACTTAGCACTAGCAAAAGCCATAGTACTTTATATTTACAAAACGCATCATGTTCTTTCATAGAATAATACATAAGTTTGTGGTCTATGATGCAGGAGGAGATGAAGGATCTACTAGCTCGCTGGTCACTCCGCCTTGGTATCGTTCCGAGATGTCCGGATCCGAGGTGGTCCGTTCATCATCGGAAACTTCTTGGGCGTCTTCTGGAGGAGGTGGTGGAGTATCCACGCGGGTGAAGAAGGGCACCTCGTAGCTGGTCAGGTCAGCTACGTGGCACCCATATCCGGCGCAGGAGTGCATGATGGCTTGAAGGTCCTGCTCCTGCTCCAGGCCGTCTTCGTCTACCTTGCAGTACCCTTTAGTCACTTGCCATATTTCCATGTTTCCATGGTGGCTCATGACCATGGAGAGGGCATTCACTGGCGATCCGCAGGACATGTTCCAGTCCCGAACGAGCTGCGGCATCTCCTTGGCCTTCTCCCGCACCTGGAAGTCCGACATGCTTGGCATGTCCGAAATCCTGAGAGACTCGCCAATATCCTCAAGGGATTGGCGGTAGTCATGAAGAAGATCACCGACTTGGGTAAGCCGGTGAGTGCGGGGCTCGGACGAGGAGGAGTCCGTCAAGTTCAGAGGACCTATACACAAAATGAAGATAAGGAAAAACCAACATTTATAAAAGTCAAAGAAGTGATAAGTCAGATAGATGGAACTTACCAAGAATGACGTTGTCAATCTTGGCTTTCTCCTCCCGAAGACTCTAGAGTTCAGCCCAGAGTGCTTGGGAGATATCCTTCTCTCTGTCAACCTCATTCTTGAGGTCCGAGATAACTTTATCTTGAGCGGCAATCTTGCGATCGCGCTCCTCAGTGGCCATGAAGGAGGATTCCAGGACTTGAGCTATGCTCGTTTCATGATCCACCTTGAGCTTTTCTAGCTCTTGGCGAAGTCCTTTGTTCTCCACCACCAAGGTCTTGAGGTTCTCGGCCTCTTCAATCATAGCGATGGATTGTTTCACCAACGCTGTAAGTCAAAAAAGAACAACAGTTCAGAAAAATTCGACATTAAAAAGAAAAAGGAAAGGTTTGAATCTCGAAATGTTTAACTTCAGCTTCATCCTTGGCTACCTTGAGCTCAGTATTTTTAAGCCGGAGAGCTTTGATCTCTCTCCGCTTATTACAGACATTGGAAAATAATTCCTGGTAATAGGAACATACTTTCTATAAGTCAGAATACCAAAAGTTAGAAAGCTACTTAAGACTCGGGCTAATATTTTTACTAAATATCAGCACGAGCCTTGGGGGCTACACTAGTTCATTCTTTGGCATCCTAATGAAAGCATAAACTCGGATTCTATATCCTACTTCATGCTTGGGGGCTAGAGGATATCATATAACATAATGTAAAAACAAGAGTTGGAATTCTGACTTACATATTGCTCGCGGGTGAGTTTGTCTAAACCCGCGTTCGCTTCAGCTGCCACCTTCTCGGCGAGAGTAAGAGGGATCACTGGAGCTGTTGGAAGCTCGCCAGTCCTGATCCTCTCGTTGCGAAGGTGGACTTGAGTAAGAAGGTCGGAGAACTTGACGTCCTCTGCTTCTTGCGCCTCCTCTTCGGGGGATAAATGGCTTTTGTCTAGGACTTGCCTGGCCAGCCGCTGGATCTCCTCTGCAGATTTTCGGGTCAGGCCAAATTTGGTAGGACCCGGATTGTTGAGGAGGTTGTCAGCGAAGACTTCAGCCGAGGGATCATTACCCAAAGAGGGTTCACCCTTATCTTGAGTTGACGCACTGGTGGTGACGTCAGTATGCGACCCAAGGATCATCGGCTCCGTTTGAGGAGCTGGATCTTCTGCAATCACCAGAGAAGGGATGATCGCCGGAGTTGCAGAAGGTTGAGGGGCAGGAGTCGGAGGAGCCACGACAGGGGAAGCTATTGTAAGCTTCGTCTGGTCAAGGGCTTCGAAGAAGTCCCCTTCCCCTTACCCTTGATGATTGATTTTGCTCTGAGAAAGTAGTAAAGTCGGAAACATTACATCTCGGAAAGAAACTTGAGTAAACAACAAAGGCGGAAAAGTTGTGACAGAAGGTTACCTCTTCACGACTGGCACCTCCTTTGTGCCAACTGCTACTGTTGGAGCTTTGCACTTCTTGAGCGCAAGATCCGGCAGTGGAACCACTTCCACCTCCTAAGAGAACTCCGGAGGGTATCCTTCGAGCGGAGCAAGTTCCGACTCGGGGATGTCAGCAAGCTGAAAACAAGAAAACGTATCAGCATTGCAATGTAACTCGAAGATAGAAACACATAAAAGATGTGATGATAAAAGCTTACCGGAACCACGGGGTTTTCCGCCGTGTGCTTGTCCAGAGAAACCTCTAGAATCCGCCTCTCGATCCGCTCCTTGATCATCCACTTGATCTGGGTTATGTAGCCCTGAGTGGTGTAGGCTTTGGGGCTGATGCGGAGGGAGTCGGTCACGGAAGACGTGACGGAATGCATCAGTCTATCCCTGTGGTACTAAAGTGGACCAAGTCGGATCCCTTCAGACCCTTGTGCATGATCAGATATTCGATCTGCCTCTTAGAGAGGATCAGATCATCTGTGAGAGCCGGAGCAGCCTCGTCCTAGGAAGGTTGGGCCGTGGTGGCTCCGTCGACAAAAGCCGGCAAAGCAGTAGCTTTGCCGGGAGCCGGAATATCCCGATGATAGAAAAAAGTGGCTGGCCATTGTTTGACCGAGTCACTAGCAGAAATTTTGGGATATGCCCGGTCTCGTCTAAGAGAAAAACTAATGGTGCCGGTGATGTAAGGAACACCGGCAGTGATGGAATTCCTTCGGACATGAAAGTAAAACCGGAAGAGAAGCAAACTCGGCCTAATGCCGAGAAAGCCCTCGCAAAGCGCAGAGTATGCGCTCATCTCTAGCAGGGAGTTGGGAGGAAGATTGTGGAGTTGAACTCCATAGTGGTCAATCACCTCGGAGAAGAACTCCGAGGGAGGAAAGGACAAACCTTGGTCCAGATGGGTGCCGAAGTGGACACGCTCGCCCTCGTGCGGATTGGGGACGGTCTCGCCGGAGCCGCTCCACCAGTTGCCGGCGGCGAGGAGTCCCTCCTTCTCCACGTTCTTGAGACCTGCTTCGTCGAGAGCGCAGGGGATCCAGACTCCCCTGTAGTTTTCTTTCTCTGCTGCTGCTTCCGCCTTCTCCGCCTCCGCTGCCGCCGCCAAACTGGAAGAAGAAGATGAAGCCATTTTCTCTGGTGGAAGGGTGACCTTAAAGGGGCGGCGGTAGGAGCTTTGTGGAGGGAGGACGAGGAGGCTCTGTGCGCGCAGGAGGATTGGGAGGAAAGGAACGGCAAGGGACTGGTGGAAAGGAGAAGAAGAAATCCAAACCCCTTATATCCACCTACCTACGCTAAGATTCGTGCAAACGCTATAGTGTAACCGCCACGCGTCGTGGAAAGAACTGGGAAGGGCCCGCGCGATGATTGCGTCACCTCGATCTCCACGCACGTATTGAAACGGCGCCTCGGTTCCGCAAACCGCGGACCCACCAACGATCGTGCTAATGAAACGTCTGTCAAATGACGTGACTTGACCATGCTTGTGTTAGGTGGTGTTAGAAACCAAATTCCGGCTTAGTTTAAAAGCGAACTGGAAAACCCGAGTAACCAATTGCAAGGTCTGACTTATTTTTAAGACCCGGATCGTATCTTTTGTTGTGAAGTTTCAGGAACCCTTCAAGATTCTGCAAGCCGAAGATCAAGCTAGACGATGATAAAATTCGACTTTGGATCTTGGAGGCCTCCGAGGGCTGCTGTTGGGGATATACTTTCCGGGTATCCTCACAGTTCCTCACTGACCAGGGTGGCCCACTTCGGGTTAGAGCTTTGCTTCACGGGCGGCCCAGTCAGGGAGAGAAGACGAAGTCCAATCCGGCTACGGGAAGGCCCAGAAGACTTACCGACTTAGGCCCATAATGTTACTTGTAGTTCAAGATGTACTCTGTAACAGACTCCTGGTCGTAGCCGGATAGATCTCTCCTGTAAACCCTAGGACGGATATCTATATAAGCCGTCCTAGGGAGAGCCTTTAGGGCACCACATAACACCCAATACTTTAGACCCTCAACTCGCACAGGCAAAACCCTTGTAACCCATATTCTGCTCGCCAGACATCGATTGCTAGCAGGAGTAGGATCCGTCCAAAGCCGGCGGATTCGAACCTGGGTAAACTTGTGTGCTCACCGTCCCGGAATACCGTACGTCTCACCCGCCTCTCTTCTGCAGGCCTCGAGGACCCCCTCATGGCGTACTTGTCATCAATCCGACGAGATAGACGAATAATTCCACTGAGCATATGGGGTGGGAGCGGTAGGAGCAGGAGGAGCGCCGGACGCCCCGGATACATGGTGGAGAATGAGCTGCTGAGTATGGGCCATGTCATGGCGCTCCTTATACGCCGCATACTGCCCCTTGTGAGTGTCCACCCCCATACACAAAATGTTCCGCTAGAACCAATTCAGCTGCTTCAACTCACGAGCAATAGGATGCATTGGGGGCCTATGGGCACTAGCACGGGCATCTATCATGAAGCCCTCAGAAGCAGAAGATGGATGAGAGATCTTCCTCGCCTTATTGTATATCTTCTTGGCCTTATGCACAACGTCAATGTGAAACTCTCTAGTGGGAAGCAAGTGCATGATCAGCATCATAATATAAGGGGCATACAGGATGGAAGGCCTATTGAACATTGAATTAGTCAACTCATGATAGATGAAATCCATCACATCCAGCTTGTAGTCAATAGATTCATCTTCATAGTAGGCCACCTCGTGAGAAAAGGCAAGCAGCTGAACCAAGTGACCATGAATACTGTCATTGTTTCCCCCACTTGGCGTGATAGAGTAACGGAAAATGCCCACCAAGCTAGCAAAAAGAGGGGAGAGACCAGCAAAAGAGCCCACAATACCATTGTCAACCATGCAAGGAGAAAGAACAACATCTTTGTTGGGCTTGAGTTGAGTAATGATGTGATATTCACTAGCACGGTCCCTGTTACGGAAGGGATATCCAAGCACCTCAGCAAAGGTCCAAAAATCAGTTTGCATTGGAATGTCCTAGGACATCCACTTCATGGTGCGGTACTCATCGCCACAAATGACCAAAGTGGAGAAGAATTGCTTCACAACCTTAGAGTCATAGGAACACTAAAGGGCCATAGAATGGTGCAGCCCCATCCACTCAGTCCCTTCCATAGCATTAGCGAGGCTTCTCCATAGCCTCAGCAATTATCATGGGATGCATAGGACGAATCTTCAGCAAAGCATATTCATCTTCATAAATAGACTTTTGGTCAGCACACCAAAAGCGAGAGTCACCATGCTCAATATCTTGCTCAGATTCCGCAAACAGATCATGATGGCGAATGGAAGAGTAACTGAGAGCATCCATTTTCCTATAGTTGACCATTAGTGCCTTTCCCTTTTTCTTAGACACACCCTTCCTGCTCTTGTCTCTCTTTGCCTGTTCAGCCATACGGTTAGCCTCTTTGTTCCTCCTTTTTAGTTTAACCTCGTCCACGAGACCACCTTCACTGTCGTCCCAGAAGTAGAGGCTACGGGGACGGCGCTTGTAGGTTTTGGGAGCACTGGAACCACCTGTGAAACGAATAAGATGGATAACATGGGGATAAGCACACACACAAGTCCTGGAGAGAAAGTAGATATAGTATACAAACAATACATAGCCCACACATCTGCAGAAATCTAAAGCAGAGATGAATCTGTCAGACCAGATAATCCGGCCTGGCCACGGTGGATAATCCGGCCCTAGCAGAATTTTTCAGGTCGGGTAGAGGAATTGCTAGACTACGATTTATACGCGAAATAACAACCACAAGGAGACACCTAGTCCATGTTCCACCAACAAGTAACACATCAACACAAAAGATGGGAGAGAGGGAGTTACCCTCACTCATTGAAGGAAGAACGCGAAGGAGAAGGTACCCAGAGGCGTGGTGAAGAAGATCCGGGGAAGGCCCGGAGAATCCGGTGGCCGGATAGACTCCGGGGAGGGTTGGGGCAGCGGCCGGCGGCTTGGGAGAGAGAGGGGTCGGGGAGAAGAACTGCTCTTTGTGAGCCCTTCCCCCCAACGCCCAGCCCTTATAAGACAGAATCCACCAGGGCCGGATTATCCGGCCACCACTTGGGCCTGATTATCCGGCCTAGTTTCTGAATTTCTATTATACATAGATTCAGGCCCACGCATCCCCAAACAAAACTCCCACAAGATGATGTGCAAGAAGAGATGGCTTACAGATAGAGAGAGGCTTGGGATTAGACAACCAAACTGAGATGGTACTACACACTCAAGATTGCAAGAATCAAATCAACTAAAATCCAAAATTGAGTGTGATTTGCATAAGGACAAGAGATAAGCAATATCAACCAAAAGATCCACATGGAACCAACTCTTCTCACGGAAGAAGGGCGGTGGCCAAGGCCACCTTGTTGGAGTGCATGGTATGACAACGCGAAGATATATCTTGGGTTCATGACCAATACTCATAAAATAAGCTCACATATCACAAAATCATATTAAGAGAAATGATTTTACTTGCTTTCGGCATTATGGGGGGAGGGTTAGCCCAATTAATTAGGACCACACTCCCCCTATATCCATGCCCACACCTAAACCAAATGCGGAGGAGATATAAGAGTGAGTGCATGGGTAATCAAGACAAGCTCCTTGAATCAACGATATTTAGCTCATTCCTCAAGTAACAAAACCTTGCTTCATTAAGTCGCTTCGTGAAAATATCAGCAAGTTGATTCTTCGTGCTCACAAAAGTTAGATCAATATCACCTCGAGCTACATGGTCCCGAATAAAATGATTCCAGATCTCAATATGCTTTGTCCTTATGTGTTGCACCAGATTGTACTCAATTTTGATTGCACTTTCATTATCACATAAAAGAGGCACTTTGACTTAATTGACACCGTATTCCTTTAGAGTGTGCCTCATCCATAATAATTGAGTACATGCACTAGCAACAACCACATATTCAGCCTCGGCGGTGGAGAGAGATATACAATTCTGCTTTTTGGAAGTCCAACATACCAAGGATCTTCCCAAGAATTGACAAGCTCCAGAAGTTGTTTTGCTATCATCCTTATCACTAGCCCAATATGAATCAGTATAGCCACATAAAGAGAAATTGGAGACCTTGGGATAACACAGAACAAAATTAGGGGAATGAACCAAATATCGGAAGATTCTCTTGACTACCACTAAGTGGCTTTGTTCAGGAGCTGCTTGATACCTTGCACACACACCTTCACTCAACACAATATCGGGTCTAGATGCGCAGAGGTAAAGAAGAGAGCCGATCATGGACCAGTATACCTTTTGGTCCACATCTTTACCATGGGGATTGAGTTCAAGATGACATTTAGTTTGCATCGGTGTGGCGACGCCATTAAGATCCATCATCTTGAATCTCTTCAGCATGTCTTCGGTGTATTTTGCTTTATTTATGAAGGTTCCTTCTCTAAGTTGTTTGATCTCAAATCCAAGAAAGAACCGTAATTCCCCCATCATAGACATCTCAAACCTGTCAGTCATAAGATTTGAAAATTTATCATTAAAAGCTTTATTAGTAGAGACAAAGATGATGTCGTCTACATATAGTTGGCATACAAAGAGCTCCCCCTTAACCTACTTAGTAAAAAGAGTGGGATCGATTTGCCCAACTTTGAAGCCACGGTCTAGCAAAAGCTCTTTAAGGTGCTCATACCATGCATGTGGAGCTTGTTTAAGGCCGTAGAGTGCCTTATCGAGTTTGTAGACATGGTTTGGAAAGTTATGATCCTCAAATCCTGGGGGTTGCTTTACATATACCAAATCATGTAGAGGACCATTAAGAAAAGCACTCTTAACGTCCATTTCCTGTAATTTAAAATTATTATGAGCAGCATAAGCAAGAAGGATACAGATGGACTCAAGACGATCCACTGGAGCACAAGTCTCTCCGAAGTCGATGCCTTCAACTTGGGAATATCCTTATGCCATGAGTCTTGCCTTGTTCCTTACAACAATGCCATTCTCATCTTGCTTATACTTAAACATCCATTTTGTGCCGATAACATTGCGGAAATCCTTGGGCTTCTCTACTAATTTTGAGACCTTGCTGAGCTCAAAGTTATTTAACTCTTCATGCATAGCAGCAACCCAGTCTAGATCTTCAAGGGCTTCAAACACTTTCTTGGGTTCCACCATGGAAGCTTGCTAGATCCGTTCTTGTGGACACCCTTCGTCTGAGATCACCTACAACTTTGTCAAGAGTGTGACCCCTTAATTCAAGATTCCTATCTGCACGAGCTTTGCGAAGAAGTTCAATCAACTTGTTGTTTCTTGGAGGAATATCTTCATAATTTGAGTCTTTGTTGGAATTATTAGCTTGGACTTGATCTCCAGCTTGATCAACAGGAATTGGATATAATGAATCTTGCCCTTGATGTTGATCAACAGCCATAACAGGAGGCTACTGCTGTTCGGAGTTTCAAGACCGGATAATCTGGCTGAGGGAGTGGCTGGATAGTACGGCCTGGGAGAACTTGGTCCATCTTCACTGTCTTGTAGGTTTCTGGCTCGAACTAGTGAGGGGCCGGATAGTCCGAGGTCAGCCGGAAAATCCGGCCTAGGAGTTGCAACAGTTTCTTCGACAATGTTTTCAGTTCAGCCAGTCGAGGTAGGTTGGCTGGATAATCTGGCCTGGAGCTTTCTAGAGTAGTTGATGGATGATCTTCAGCAGATTGAGGTGTTGGTGTAGAGGTTTCTCCAACAGTTGGAGCACATTGAGCTTGTGTCGATGAGGGATCTAATTGAGTAGAGCATTGTCCTTCCCGATCGACCACAAGGGGTTCCTCAATGGTGCGGAAAAATCCCACACCCATTCTTCTTATGGCATCTTGGGGTATTTCAACATCTGCATCACAAACATCAACTTGCCCTGCACGGGAGCCATCATTTTCCACGAACACCACACTACAAGATTCTACAATAGTTCTAGAGAGCCTATTGTAGACTCTATAAGTGTGGGATTCGACACCATAACCAACATAAATACCTTCTAAAGCCTTAGACTCAAATTTAGATAGACGAACTTCTTTGATAAGAAAGTAACACTTACAACCAAATACTCGGAAGTAGGAGATGTTTGGCTTGTTACCAGTAAGTATTTCATAAGGTGTCTTGTCCAAGATTTTCGGAAGGTAGAGCCGGTTGGATGAGTGGCATGCGGTAGAAATTGCTTCAGCCCATAAGTTATATGGTGACTTGAATTCAGTCAACATAGAATTTGCCATATCAATTAAGGTCCGGTTCTTCCTCTCGGCTACACCATTTTGTTGAGGGTGTACGCAGCGGAATATTGGTGTCTTATCCCCTCTTCACTTAGGAATTCATTCAGAGTGTAGTTCTTGAAGTGCGAGCCGTTATCGCTTCTAATTGCCAAAATAGGGACATTGTGTTGATGTTGAACTTCGTTGGCAAAATCGATAACCATTTGTTGAGGCTCACTCTTCAACTTGAAGAATAGACCCAAGTATATCTTGAATAATCATCAACAATTACGAGGCAATTTTCTTCTCACCGAGGCTTGCATGAGATGGAGGACCAAATAGGTCCACAGGAAGGAGCTCCAAGATCCTCTTTGATGAAATAATAGTCTTCCGTCGATGGGGAGAGTCAAGCATTTTCCCTTCAACACAAGCCCTGCAAACACGATCTTTGGCAAAGGAAACATTTTATTTTAGTCAAAGAATGTGGCCACCCTTGTGAAGACTTTGCAAAGTTCTGATATTGACGTGGGCTAGTCGGCGATGCCATAGTTAGCCCACGTCGGCCTTTCTGAAAAGACACATCAGGCATGTAGTGGTTTTCTCCGAAAAGTCCACCACATACAAGTCATTTCGACATATACAATGAAAGCGACCTTTAGAGAGTTGCTCCACAAGAGTACCACCAAATAACCATCAATAAAAACAGCAAAGCCAATCTTACCAAGGGCACGAACAGAAAGTAAATTGTAACCAAGGGTCTCAACAAGCATGACGTCCACGAGAGAGATATCGTGAGTAATCACAACCTTGCGAAGAACCAATACCTCAAATTTTGACTTGTCACCATAGGAGACGGTTATGTGATCAAGATTTGGCCACATCTCCGAGATGATATCCTTGCTTCCAGTCATATGACTAGTGCACCTGCTATCGAGCACCCATTTGGACCCACCGGAAGCATAGCCCTGCAATGGTGTTAGGTACCCATTTTTTAATGGGTCCTCTCATGTAAGTGACAAGGGTCTTGGGAACCCAAATAGACCAAGAAATGTATCTATAAAATGGACCAACATAGCTAGCATAGACATCACCATAGTAATCACAAAACAATTCATAATTAGGATTGTTAGCTCCTGCAAAACCAACATAGTTAGTCTTGTAATTAGTTGTAGTGCTTGTCTTTGTTTCAGTAGTTTTGCTCTTCTTCTTCTTATTGTTTGCTTTGGGAACATAACCAATACCTTCTTTTCCATTGTTTGTCGTTTCCTTTCTAAGAATCTCATCTAGGACTTCTTCACCTTTGGGTTGAGATCCCTTCACAAGTTCTTCTTTCAATCTTGCATTTTCTTCAATAATATCTTCATGTCCACACGATGGTGTGGTGGTGCTAGGCATATCATACTTGTCCAATTGAGTTTGTAGCTGATCACGAGACTCATTTAGAGTAAAGAGATCACTCTCCAATGCCTTGTAGGCAATATCAAGTTTCTCTAACTTCTCTGAGAGTCTAGCATGAGCAGCCCCCAAAGTCAATCTTCTTTTTCTTTAGTTTCTTTACCTTAAAAGGAGCATTCGCATGTTCCTTTATGAGCTGGGAAACAACCTCTTCATGGGACTCCTCAATCGACTCAAGTTTCTCCTCTAAAGAGACTCGAGTTTCCTCTTCTTCCTCTAGAGCGTTCTTTAAAGAGGCTATCTCCAAGACATCTTCTCTTTCAATTCTCCCCTTCTCTTCGAGGAGTTCTTCGGAGTGATAAAGTTGACTCATAAGAGCATCAAAATGGAGTTTGTGTTCACCTTGCAAGTTAGTAAACAAATTGTCCAAAGCAATAACTTCTTCTTTTATCCTAAGACTTATATGATCATCCATATCAACATTCATAGTAGTCGTAGGAAATGAGGAAATGGAAGATCATACCTCGGACCCTCTTGCCATAAGGCAAGTGACGTGGTTGTTGATGACATTTTCGTTTGGAGAGTTGAAGAGAGATGTGAGGCTCAATGTGGTGGCTATAGCAGCCACCTCCCGAGAGCTATCTTCATCCTCTTAATCTTCACTTGTGGATGAATATTCCTCTTGTGCCACCAAGACAATCTTAGGTTGCTTCTTGTAAGGTCCATTCTTCTTGATAGATGGTTTCTTTCGAGGTGCCTTAGACTTTTCTTTGAGGATGATCCTGCCCCCATTGTATTCTCTACTTTCATAAGGACACTCAGCCACAAAGTGCAACCGGTCCCCACAATTGTAGGAAGTTCTTAGTTTTGGACCATTCTCCTTTCGCCCACTTGACCCATTCTTGCGCTCAAGTTCAGATTTAGCCTTAGCTGGGTCACTCCAAAAGTTCCTTGCATAGAAGGCCATGTACTCACCATGAGCACGCTTGACCTTCCTGGGACAGCTCATGGAGACAACAACGTACCCTCTACCATCCTCATCTTATTAAATAACATTGGCCTTTAGAGCAATATTAAGTCCCTTTTGCATCCCAATTACCTGAGCACGAGCATCTTAGGTGTTTTAGCTGCGACCTTGAAGGCCGCCATTTCTTGCATGACTTCATTGGAAGTCATTTGGTGGTAGCTTTGTCTACCTTGCAAACTCTTCAAGTCCATTGGCTCAAATGGCATGAGGGCACTCAGATATTTCCTTTTCATCCAAGCATCATCAATGTGAGTGGCTCCATGCTTTCTAAATGTTGTTGTAATGCTCTTTAGCCTCTATACATGTCTTCATGGTCCTCACCATTGAAAATGTAAATTACCTCGGCTTCATTGCTAAGAGCATCATACCTATTTCTTCTCATGCTATCATTTCCGATGAGCAGGTCGGTGAGAGCATCCCAAGCTTCTTTGGCGGTGTTAAAGTGCTCGATATGATGCCACTCTAGAATGTGGTGTCTAACAATGTGTAGGAACCCTAGCAGCATGCTGGGATTCAATCGCAACATGCATTCTACCACTAGTTTGAAATATGCTGCATCACCACACCCACTTGGATGTGTTTGTGTGTGTATGTAACATCCCAAAATTTTCCTAATTTTGGAATGATAAAATGTATAAAATAAGTTGATTGGATTGTTTGACACTGTTGAAACTTTTGAATGAAAAGAAAATTTTGAGGAATTGTTCCAAACTCTCCTAAGCCAAATAAAAATAGTGGATTAACATGACTATCACATAGGTTGGAAAGTTGAACAAATCCAAAGTATTGGCCTAACTTGCAGACATGATCCTTGCATCATTACATTAATGCAAATTATTATTAAAAACCAATTTACAAAACCCTATTTTGAAATACCAAAAATATTCCTATAAGAGTACAAACAAGGATTCATAAATTCATTTATTTTAAATTTAAGAATATTGCCAAAAGGGATCCTATGATGATCTACTGAATTTTATAGAAATTTAGAAACTGACTCCATGTCATCTGGAGTTCAAATGAAAAAGTTATGAAGAAAATACAAAACAGAAAATGGAAAACAAAAAGGAACAAAAAACTAAATCGAACATTTTGGACACTTAGCATTGCCACCATAGCCTCACTTCTGATTCCCCTGCTCACACACTACACACCGCACATGGGCTGGGCCCAAAGCTTGTGTCAGCGCCCGCAGCCCGCCTCCCTTCCCACGGCCGCTGACATGTGGGCCCACAGCGGTCGTCTTCCAGCTTGGGACGAACTCCCGCACGCACACGCCTCCTCCTCCTGATCGATTCCGAACGGAATTCGCGCGGAATCCACGCGCCCCTTGCCCCCTTGAGCATGACAACCTCTCCATATATTCTTCCCTAGCCGCCCCTCTCGATTTTTCACTTTTCTTGAACCCTAGCCACCGCTCCACTAAATTCCGATCTCGCCGGATTTGCGCCGCCACAGCTGCTTCGGATCGAGCTCACCAACACGGTTCCGATACTCCCCTTGCCCTCTATTCCCTCTGGAGCTTTTCCCCATGCATCACCTCGTCTCATAACCCTGTTTCCCTCTCGCAGGAGAACCACATCCGCTGGAATTCTTCGTCGGAGTATCACCGGAGCTCCACCGCCACCCGACATCTCCATCTGCCCACCGCCGTCACCCCTGGGAGCGGAAGACGCCGCAGAGCCCACCATCGCACTCGTGCTACTCTCCTGATCATCGTACGATGTGCTCCCACGTCGGAAGACCGTCGTAGCGCCGCCCGTGGCCACCACCTGAGCGCCACCCGCCATTGCCACTGTTCGTCGCCGTCGTTGACCCCTAGCTTCGGTCACTTTCATTCCCAGCCAACGGATATGCAATCGACAATACAGATTAGATCGAGCCCCAAACCGGTATGCGCTAGTGAGAAGACGCCGCGTGTCAAGCCTCGTCAGAATACGCGTCGCGCCAGGTCAACGGGTCAAAGCCCAGTCAGCGTTAGTCAATTGCATTTACTATTTATTATTTAAGAAATAGCCAAAATTTTACCCAATCTTGTAAAATTCATATAAAAACATTTATAGATCCAAATTCAGCATGTAATATATCGTTGAATTCATAAAAATATGTAGAGTATTAATATGCTATTAGATACAGATTTAACGGTATAGTTTTACTGTAATAATTTAAATAGTTTAATGGACTTTTTAGACTAAATAAATCATAGTAAATTATCTATAGATCCAAAAAATGCAAATAAAGTATTGATGGATTCTAAATTTCATATGCAACACTAATATGCTTTTAGATCTAATTTTCGTAGTGTATAATTACTATAGTGATTTAATTAGTTTTAATGGACTTTTAGAGTATTAAATTTATAATAAATTATTTATGCACCCTAAAAATATAAATAATATATCTCTGGATTCAAAATTTCACGTAGAATACAGATGTGGTCTTAGATATACTTTTTGACGAATTAAATATTTTAAATGATTTAACCTCTATTAAATAGTAAATAAACCATAGAAAAAGTCCTACAACTTCGATTAGGGTGAATCCAATTCCTACTAGTTCATATTAATATCCTCTATCTAGTAAAACTTAGAACCAGATTTTATTAGACAAGTAGGACAGAATTTGCAGAAGAACTATTAAAAACCCCTTTAATGGCAATCAAGAATTAATAATAAATGTCCTATTGCGTCAAAACTTCTATGCATGCATCATGTGATCTAATACTATTCGGAGAACTAAATATAACCATTGTGTCATTATATCATCATTGATGGTTGTGATAGTCATTGTTGTGCGTTAGTGGGAAACCTCACCTAGGTACCAACATTTGGAGGTTCTTGGCACGGTTGGATCCAGAAGGTAGAGGGGCTACTAAGGAAAAGCCTCGCCATGGTCTTGTCTGTAGAAGGACTTGATCGTGGATTGTGGGTAAAGTGCACAAACTCTCGAGAGAAATAACCTGATTGATCAGTTGTGTTCATGGAAACAGAACAACATGGAGCGTCTGAAGGATGGAGCCTCTGAAGGATTTTCCTCTATCTTTTTCAAATAAAATGTTTGCAAACCTAAGTTGTGAGTTGCATCATGTGGGCTCTATGAACTCATACTTAGTGGGATTATTTTGGGTGCTAAGTTTTGGGTTGAAAGTTGGTATCCTGGAGGAACCAGTGCGAGCCACTCGACCTTATTTTACTTACTAAAATTTTGCAAAGTAGGATAAAATATCCTTTCTGTACTTCTCCTTTACTTAGTGAAAATTGGCTTTATGCAAATAAACCACAAAGCCTTATCTTTGTCTTGCATGTAGAAATAGCCAAGACTTTTCCTTCATGGTGTAATTTTCCAATACAGTCAAAGGATTGACCAACTCGTTTGGCTACATGTTTTATGTGCAGAAATTGGAGATCATTATTGAAAGGTGCACTAGGATCGCGGGTCTTCACTCAACCTGCCTATGGCATTGATGGGACTCCAATATATACTTATATTGCTACTGTTATAATAATATAAATTCTGGATTATTCGATTCATGTAATAAAGACTTGTGTTTTACATGATAATTCATCGACTATGAGTGCCAGCTATTGATCCAGGGACTAGCATGTTAATCACATCGACTTAGGATCTTTATCGATCTGAGGTCACTACAGTGTATGAGTGTGCATCATTGTGGTTTTGGAGAAGTACACATGGAATGAAGCCACTCCCGCATGTGGTGTCGAACAATGTCCAGGAACCCTAGCAACATGCTGAGATTCAACTACAACATGCATTCTACCACTAGTTTGAAAGATGCTGCATCAACAAACCCACTTGGAGGTGTGTGTGTATGAGTGTGCATCACCGTGGTTTTGGAAAAGTACACATGGAATGATGCCACACTAGCATGTGGTGTCCAACAATGTATATGAACCTTAGCAGCATGCTAGGATTCAACCGCAACATGCATTCTACCACCAGTTTGAAAGATGCTGCATCGCCACACCCACTTGGATGTGTATGTGTATGAGTGTGCATCATTGTGGTTTTGGAAAAGTACACATGGAATGATGCCACTCCATCATGTGGTGTCCAACAATGTCTAGGAACCCTAGCAGCATGCTGGGATTCAACAGCATCATGCATTCTACCACCAGTTTGAAAGATGCTGCATCACCACACCCACCTGGATGTGTGTGTGTGCATCATTGTGGTTTTGGAAAAGTACACATGGAATGATGCCACTCCAGCATGTGGTGTCCAACAATGTCTAGGAACCCTAGTAGCATGTTGGGATTCAATCGGAACATGCATTCTACCACTAGTTTGAAAGATTCTGAATCACCACACCCACTTGGATGTGTGTGTATGAGTGTGCATCAATGTGGTTTTGGAAAAGTACACATGGAATGATGCCACTCCAGCATGTGGTGTCCAACACTGTCTAGGAAACCTAGCAGCATGCTGGGCTTCAACTTCAACATGCACTCTAACACCAGTTGGAAGGATGCTGCATCACCACACCCACTTGGATGTGCGTGTGTGTTTAAGTGTGCATCATTATGGTTTTGGAAAAGTACACATGGAATGATGCCACTCCATCTTGTGGTGTCCAACAATGTCCAGGAACCCTAGCAACATGATGGGATTCAACTACAGCAAGCATTCTACCACCAGTTTGAAAGATGCTGCATCACCACTCCTAGTTGGATATGTGTGTGTATGAGTGTGCATCATTGTGGATTTGGAAAATTACACATGGAATGATTCCACTCCAGCATGTGGTGTCCAACAATGTCCAGAAACCCTAGCATAATGCTAGGATTCAACTGCATCATGCATTCTACCACTAGTTTGAAAGATATTACATCACCACACCCACTTGGATATGTGTGTATGAGTGTGCATCATTGTGGTTTTGGAAAAGTACACATGGAATGATGCCACTCCAGCATGTGGTGTCCAACAATGTCCAGGAACCCTAGCAGCATGCTAGGATTCAACTGCAACATGTATTCTACCACGAGTTTGAAAGCTGTTGCATCACCACACCAACTTGGATGTGTGTATGTGTATGAGTATGCATCATTGTCGTTTTATAAAACTACACAAGGAATGAAGCAACTCCAGCATGTGGTGTCCAACAATTCCAGGAACCCTAGTAGCATGCTGGGATTCAACTGCAGCATGTGTTCTACCAGTAGTTTGAAAGATGCTGCATCAGCACACCCACTTGGATGTGTGTGTATGAGTGTGCATCGTTGTGGTTTTGGAAAAGTACACATGGCATGATTCCACTCCAGCATGTGGAGTCCAACAATGTCCAGCAATCCTAGCAGCATGCTAGGATTCAACCACAACATGCATTCTACCACTAGTTTGAAAGAAGTTGCATCAGCACACCCACTTGGATGTGTGTGTATGAGTGTGCATCATTTTCGTTTTGGAAAAGTACGCAAGGAATGATGCCAGTCTAGCACGTTGTGTCCAACAATGTCCAGGAACCCTAGCAAAGATGTCGGATTCAACCGCAAAGATGCATTCTACCACCGCTTGAAAGATTTCAGATCCACACACCCACTTGGCGGTGTGTGTGTATAAGTGTGCATCATTGTGGTTTTGGAAAAGTACACATGGAATGATGCCACTCTAGCATGTGGTGTCCAACAATTTCCAGGAACCCTAGCAGCATGCTGGATTCAACCACAACATGCATTCTACCACTAGTTTGAAAGATGTTGCATCACCACACCCACTAGGATGAAAGGGTATGAGTGTGCATCACTGTGGTTTTGGAAAAGTACACATGGAATGATGCCACTCCAGCATGTGGTGTCCAACCCTATCCAGGAACCATAGCAGCATGCTGGGATTCAACTACAACATGCACTCTACCACCAGTTGGAAAGATGCTGCATCGCCACACCCACTTGGATGTGTGTGTGTATGAGTGTGCATCATTGTGGTTTTGGAAAAGTACACATGGAATGATGCCACTCCATCATGTGGTGTCCAACAATGTCTAGGAACCCTAGCAGCATGCTGGGATTCAACAGCATCATGCATTCTACCACCAGTTTGAAAGATGCTGCATCACCACACCCACCTGGATGTGTGTGTGTGCATCATTGTGGTTTTGGAAAAGTACACATGGAATGATGCCACTCCAGCATGTGATGTCCAACAATGTCTAGGAACCCTAGTAGCATGTTGGGATTCAATCGGAACATGCATTCTACCACTAGTTTGAAAGATTCTGAATCACCACACCCACTTGGATGTGTGTGTATGAGTGTGCATCATTGTGGTTTTGGAAAAGTACACATGGAATGATGCCACTCCAGCATGTGGTGTCCAACACTGTCTAGGAAACCTAGCAGCATGCTGGGCTTCAACTTCAACATGCACTCTAACACCAGTTGGAAAGATGCTGCATCACCACACCCACTTGGATGTGCGTGTGTGTTTAAGTGTGCATCATTATGTTTTTGGAAAAGTACACATGGAATGATGCCACTCCATCTTGTGGTGTCCAACAATGTCCAGGAACCCTAGCAACATGATGGGATTCAACTACAGCAAGCATTCTACCACCAGTTTGAAAGATGCTGCATCACCACTCCTAGTTGGATATGTGTGTGTATGAGTGTGCATCATTGTGGATTTGGAAAATTACACATGGAATGATTCCACTCCAGCATGTGGTGTCCAACAATGTCCAGAAACCCTAGCATAATGCTAGGATTCAACTGCATCATGCATTCTACCACTAGTTTGAAAGATATTACATCACCACACCCACTTGGATATGTGTGTATGAGTGTGCATCATTGTGGTTTTGGAAAAGTACACATGGAATGATGCCACTCCAGCATGTGGTGTCCAACAATGTCCAGGAACCCTAGCAGCATGCTAGGATTCAACTGCAACATGTATTCTACCACGAGTTTGAAAGCTGTTGCATCACCACACCAACTTGGATGTGTGTATGTGTATGAGTATGCATCATTGTCGTTTTATAAAACTACACAAGGAATGAAGCAACTCCAGCATGTGGTGTCCAACAAGTCCAGGAACCCTAGTAGCATGCTGGGATTCAGCTGCAGCATGCGTTCTACCACTAGTTTGAAAGATGCTGCATCAGCACACGCACTTGGATGTGTGTGTATGAGTGTGCATCGTTGTGGTTTTGGAAAAGTACACATGGCATGATTCCACTCCAGCATGTGGAGTCCAACAATGTCCAGCAATCCTAGCAGCATGCTGGGATTCAACCACAATATGCATTCTACCACTAGTTTGAAAGAAGTTGCGTCAGCACACCCACTTGGATGTGTGTGTGTATGAGTGTGCATCATTGTCGTTTTGGAAAAGTACGCAAGGAATGATGCCAGTCTAGCACGTTGTGTCCAACAATGTCCAGGAACCCTAGCAGCATGCTGGGATTCAACCGCAGCATGCATTCTACCACCAGTTTGAAAGATTCTACATCCACACACCCACTTGGCGGTGTGTGTGTATAAGTGTGCATCATTGTGGTTTTGGAAAAGTACACATGGAATGATGCCACTCCAGCATGTGGTGTCCAACAATTTCCAGGAACCCTAGCAGCATGCTGGATTCAACCACAACATGCATTCTACCACCAGTTTGAAAGATGTTGCATCACCACACCCACTAGGATGAAAGGGTATGAGTGTGCATCACTGTGGTTTTGGAAAAGTACACATGGAATGATGCCACTCCAGCATGTGGTGTCCAACCCTATCCAGGAACCGTAGCAGCATGCTGGGATTCAACTACAACATGCACTCTACCACCAGTTGGAAAGATGCTGCATCGCCACACCCACTTGGATGTGTGTGTGTATGAGTGTGCATCATTGTGGTTTTGGAAAAGTACACATGGAATGATGCCACTCCATCATGTGGTGTCCAAGAATGTCTAGGAACCCTAGCAGCATGCTGGGATTCAACAGCATCATGCATTCTACCACCAGTTTGAAAGATGCTGCATCACCACACCCACCTGGATGTGTGTGTGTGCATCATTGTGGTTTTGGAAAAGTACACATGGAATGATGCCACTCCAGCATGTGGTGTCCAACAATGTCTAGGAACCCTAGTAGCATGTTGGGATTCAATCGGAACATGCATTCTACCACTAGTTTGAAAGATTCTGAATCACCACACCCACTTGGATGTGTGTGTATGAGTGTGCATCATTGTGGTTTTGGAAAAGTACACATGGAATGATGCCACTCCAACATGTGGTGTCCAACACTGTCTAGGAAACCTAGCAGCATGCTGGGCTTCAATTTCAACATGCACTCTAACACCAGTTGGAAAGATGCTGCATCACCACACCCACTTGGATGTGCGTGTGTGTTTAAGTGTGCATCATTATGGTTTTTTAAAAGTACACATGGAATGATGCCACTCCATCTTGTGGTGTCCAACAATGTCCAGGAACCCTAGCAACATGATGGGATTCAACTACAGCAAGCATTCTACCACCAGTTTGAAAGATGCTGCATCACCACTCCTAGTTGGATATGTGTGTGTATGAGTGTGCATCATTGTGGATTTGGAAAATTACACATGGAATGATTCCACTCCAGCATGTGGTGTCCAACAATGTCCAGAAACCCTAGCATAATGCTAGGATTCAACTGCATCATGCATTCTACCACTAGTTTGAAAGATATTACATCACCACACCCACTTGGATATGTGTGTATGAGTGTGAATCATTGTGGTTTTGGAAAAGTACACATGGAATGATGCCACTCCAGCATGTGGTGTCCAACAATGTCCAGGAACCCTAGCAGCATGCTAGGATTCAACTGCAACATGTATTCTACCACGAGTTTGAAAGCTGTTGCATCACCACACCAACTTGGATGTGTGTATGTGTATGAGTATGCATCATTGTCGTTTTATAAAACTACACAAGGAATGAAGCAACTCCAGCATGTGGTGTCCAACAAGTCCAGGAACCCTAGTAGCATGCTGGGATTCAACTGCAGCATGCGTTCTACCACTAGTTTGAAAGATGCTGCATCAGCACACCCACTTGGATGTGTGTGTATGAGTGTGCATCGTTGTGGTTTTGGAAAAGTACACATGGCATGATTCCACTCCAGCATGTGGAGTCCAACAATGTCCAGCAATCCTAGCAGCATGCTGGGATTCAACCACAATATGCATTCTACCACTAGTTTGAAAGAAGTTGCGTCAGCACACCCACTTGGATGTGTGTGTGTATGAGTGTGCATCATTGTCGTTTTGGAAAAGTACGCAAGGAATGATGCCAGTCTAGCACGTTGTGTCCAACAATGTCCAGGAACCCTAGCAGCATGCTGGGATTCAACCGCAGCATGCATTCTACCACCAGTTTGAAAGATTCTGCATCCACACACCCACTTGGCGGTGTGTGTGTATAAGTGTGCATCATTGTGGTTTTGGAAAAGTACACATGGAATGATGCCACTCCAGCATGTGGTGTCCAACAATTTCCAGGAACCCTAGCAGCATGCTGGATTCAACCACAACATGCATTCTACCACCAGTTTGAAAGATGTTGCATCACCACACCCACTAGGATGAAAGGGTATGAGTGTGCATCACTGTGGTTTTGGAAAAGTACACATGGAATGATGCCACTCCAGCATGTGGTGTCCAACCCTATCCAGGAACCGTAGCAGCATGCTGGGATTCAACTACAACATGCACTCTACCACCAGTTGGAAAGATGTTTATCGCCACACCCACTTGGATGTGTGTGTGTATGAGTGTGCATCATTGTGGTTTTGCAAAAGTACACATGGAATGATGCCATTCCATCATGTGGTGTCCAAGAATGTCTAGGAACCCTAGCAGCATGCTGGGATTCAACAGCATCATCCATTCTACCACCAGTTTGAAAGATGCTGCATCACCACACCCACCTGGATGTGTGTGTGCATCATTGTGGTTTTGGAAAAGTACACATGGAATGATGCCACTCCAGCATGTGGTGTCCAACAATGTCTAGGAACCCTAGTAGCATGTTGGGATTCAATCGGAACATGCATTCTACCACTAGTTTGAAAGATTCTGAATCACCACACCCACTTGGATGTGTGTGTATGAGTGCATCATTGTGGTTTTGGAAAAGTACACATGGAATGATGCCACTCCAACATGTGGTGTCCAACACTGTCTAGGAAACCTAGCAGCATGCTGGGCTTCAATTTCAACATGCACTCTAACACCAGTTGGAAAGATGCTGCATCACCACACCCACTTGGATGTGCGTGTGTGTTTAAGTGTGCATCATTATGGTTTTTTAAAAGTACACATGGAATGATGCCACTCCATCTTGTGGTGTCCAACAATGTCCAGGAACCCTAGCAACATGATGGGATTCAACTACATCATGCATTCTACCACCAGTTTGAAAGATGCTGCATCACCACTCCTAGTTGGATATGTGTGTATGAGTGTGCATCATTGTGGATTTGGAAAATTACACATGGAATGATTCCACTCCAGCATGTGGTGTCCAACAATGTCCAGAAACCCTAGCATAATGCTAGGATTCAACTGCATCATGCATTCTACCACTAGTTTGAAAGATATTACATCACCACACCCACTTGGATATGTGTGTATGAGTGTGAATCATTGTGGTTTTGGAAAAGTACACATGGAATGATGCCACTCCAGCATGTGGTGTCCAACAATGTCCAGGAACCCTAGCAAGATGTTAGGATTCAACCGCAACATGTATTCTACCACGAGTTTGAAAGCTGTTGCATCACCACACCAACTTGGATGTGTGTGTGTATGAGTGTGCATCATTGTCGTTTATAAAACTACACAAGGAATGAAGCAACTCCAGCATGTGGTGTCCAACAAGTCCAGAACCCTAGTAGCATGTGGGATTCAACTGCAAGATGTTCTACCACTAGTTTGAAAGATCAGATCAAGACACCCACTAGGATGAGAGTGTATGAGTGTGCATCAGTGTGGTTTTGGAAAAGTACACATGGCATGATTCCACTCCAGCATGTGGAGTCCAACAATGTCCAGCAATCCTAGCAGCATGCTGGGATTCAACCACAATATGCATTCTACCACTAGTTTGAAAGAAGTTGCGTCAGCACACCCACTTGGATGTGTGTGTGTATGAGTGTGCATCATTGTCGTTTTGGAAAAGTACGCAAGGAATGATGCCACTCAAGCACGTTGTGTCCAACCATGTCCAGAACCTAAAGATGTCGGGATTCAACCCCAAAGATGCATTCTACCACCAGTTTGAAAGATTCTGCATCCACACACCCACTTGGCGGTGTGTGTGTATAAGTGTGCATCATTGTGGTTTTGGAAAAGTACACATGGAATGATGCCACTCCAGCATGTGGTGTCCAACAATTTCCAGGAACCCTAGCAAGATGTCGATTCAACCACAACATGCATTCTACCACCAGTTTGAAAGATGTTGCATCACCACACCCACTAGGATGAAAGGGTATGAGTGTGCATCACTGTGGTTTTGGAAAAGTACACATGGAATGATGCCACTCCAGCATGTGGTGTCCAACCCTATCCAGGAACCGTAGCAACATGCTGGGATTCAACTACAACATGCACTCTACCACCAGTTGGAAAGATGCTGCATCGCCACACCCACTTGGATGTGTGTGTGTATGAGTGTGCATCATTGTGGTTTTGCAAAAGTACACATGGAATGATGCCATTCCATCATGTGGTGTCCAAGAATGTCTAGGAACCCTAGCAGCATGCTGGGATTCAACAGCATCATCCATTCTACCACCAGTTTGAAAGATGCTGCATCACCACACCCACCTGGATGTGTGTGTGCATCATTGTGGTTTTGGAAAAGTACACATGGAATGATGCCACTCCAGCATGTGGTGTCCAACAATGTCTAGGAACCCTAGTAGCATGTTGGGATTCAATCGGAACATGCATTCTACCACTAGTTTGAAAGATTCTGAATCACCACACCCACTTGGATGTGTGTGTATGAGTGTGCATCATTGTGGTTTTGGAAAAGTACACATGGAATGATGCCACTCCAACATGCGGTGTCCAACACTGTCTAGGAAACCTAGCAAAGATGCTGGGCTTCAACTTCAACATGCACTCTAACACCAGTTGGAAAGATGCTGCATCACCACACCCACTTGGATGTGCGTGTGTGTTTAAGTGTGCATCATTATGGTTTTTGAAAAGTACATATGGAATGATGCCACTCCATCTTGTGGTGTCCAACAATATCCAGGAACCCTAGCAACATGATGGGATTCAACTACAGCAAGCATTCTACCACCAGTTTGAAAGATGCTGCATCACCACTCCTAGTTGGATATGTGTGTGTATGAGTGTGCATCATTGTGGATTTGGAAAATTACACATGGAATGATTCCACTCCAGCATGTAGTGTCCAACAATGTCCAGAAACCCTAGCATAATGCTAGGATTCAACTGCATCATGCATTCTACCACTAGTTTGAAAGATATTACATCACCACACCCACTTGGATATGTGTGTATGAGTGTGCATCATTGTGGTTTTGGAAAAGTACACATGGAATGATGCCACTCCAGCATGTGGTGTCCAACAATGTCCAGGAACCCTAGCAGCATGCTAGGATTCAACTGCAACATGTATTCTACCACGAGTTTGAAAGTTGTTGCATCACCACACCAACTTGGATGTGTGTATGTGTATGAGTATGCATCATTGTCGTTTTATAAAACTACACAAGGAATGAAGCAGCTCCAGCATGTGGTGTCCAACAAGTCCAGGAACCCTAGTAGCATGCTGGGATTCAGCTGCAGCATGCGTCCTACCACTAGTTTGAAAGATGTTGCATCAGCACACGCACTTGGATGTGTGTGTATGAGTGTGCATCGTTGTGGTTTTGGAAAAGTACACATGGCATGATTCCACTCCAGCATGTGGAGTCCAACAATGTCCAGCAATCCTAGCAGCATGCTAGGATTCAACCACAACATGCATTCTACCACTAGTTTGAAAGAAGTTGCGTCAGCACACCCACTTGGATGTGTGTGTGTATGAGTGTGCATCATTGTCGTTTTGGAAAAGTACGCAAGGAATGATGCCAGTCTAGCACGTTGTGTCCAACAATGTCCAGGAACCCTAGCAGCATGCTGGGATTCAACCCCAGCATGCATTCTACCACCAGTTTGAAAGATTCTGCATCCACACACCCACTTGGCGGTGTGTGTGTATAAGTGTGCATCATTGTGGTTTTGGAAAAGTACACATGGAATGATGCCACTCCAGCATGTGGTGTCCAACAATTTCCAGGAACCCTAGCAGCATGCTGGATTCAACCACAACATGCATTCTACCACCAGTTTGAAAGATGTTGCATCACCACACCCACTAGGATGAAAGGGTATGAGTGTGCATCACTGTGGTTTTGGAAAAGTACACATGGAATGATGCCACTCCAGCATGTGGTGTCCAACCCTATCCAGGAACCGTAGCAGCATGCTGGGATTCAACTACAACATGCACTCTACCACCAGTTGGAAAGATGCTGCATCGCCACACCCACTTGGATGTGTGTGTGTATGAGTGTGCATCATTGTGGTTTTGGAAAAGTACACATGGAATGATGCCACTCCATCATGTGGTGTCCAAGAATGTCTAGGAACCCTAGCAAAGATGTCAGATTCAACAAGATCATGCATTCTACCACCAGTTTGAAAGATGCTGCATCACCACACCCACCTGGATGTGTGTGTGTGCATCATTGTGGTTTTGGAAAAGTACACATGGAATGATGCCACTCCAGCATGTGGTGTCCAACAATGTCTAGGAACCCTAGTAGCATGTTGGGATTCAATCGGAACATGCATTCTACCACTAGTTTGAAAGATTCTGAATCACCACACCCACTTGGATGTGTGTGTATGAGTGTGCATCATTGTGGTTTTGGAAAAGTACACATGGAATGATGCCACTCCAACATGTGGTGTCCAACACTGTCTAGGAAACCTAGCAGCATGCTGGGCTTCAACTTCAACATGCACTCTAACACCAGTTGGAAAGATGCTGCATCACCACACCCACTTGGATGTGCGTGTGTGTTTAAGTGTGCATCATTATGGTTTTTGAAAAGTACACATGGAATGATGCCACTCCATCTTGTGGTGTCCAACAATGTCCAGGAACCCTAGCAACATGATGGGATTCAACTACAGCAAGCATTCTACCACCAGTTTGAAAGATGTCATCACCACTCCTAGTTGGATATGTGTGTATGAGTGTGCATCATTGTGGATTTGGAAAATTACACATGGAATGATTCCACTCCAGCATGTGGTGTCCAACAATGTCCAGAAACCCTAGCATAATGCTAGGATTCAACTGCATCATGCATTCTACCACTAGTTTGAAAGATATTACATCACCACACCCACTTGGATATGTGTGTATGAGTGTGCATCATTGTGGTTTTGGAAAAGTACACATGGAATGATGCCACTCCAGCATGTGGTGTCCAACAATGTCCAGGAACCCTAGCAGCATGCTAGGATTCAACTTCAACATGTATTCTACCACGAGTTTGAAAGCTGTTGCATCACCACACCAACTTGGATGTGTGTATGTGTATGAGTATGCATCATTGTCGTTTTATAAAACTACACAAGGAATGAAGCAACTCCAGCATGTGGTGTCCAACAAGTCCAGGAACCCTAGTAGCATGCTGGGATTCAACTGCAGCATGCGTTCTACCACTAGTTTGAAAGATGCTGCATCAGCACACCCACTTGGATGTGTGTGTATGAGTGTGCATCGTTGTGGTTTTGGAAAAGTACACATGGCATGATTCCACTCCAGCATGTGGAGTCCAACAATGTCCAAAATCCTAGCAAAGATGTGGGATTCAACCACAATATGCATTCTACCACTAGTTTGAAAGAAGTTGCATCAGCACACCCACTTGGATGTGTGTGTATGAGTGTGCATCATTTTCGTTTTGGAAAAGTACGCAAGGAATGATGCCAGTCTAGCACGTTGTGTCCAACAATGTCCAGGAACCCTAGCAGCATGCTGGGATTCAACCCCAGCATGCATTCTACCACCAGTTTGAAAGATTCTGCATCCACACACCCACTTGGCGGTGTGTGTGTATAAGTGTGCATCATTGTGGTTTTGGAAAAGTACACATGGAATGATGCCACTCCAGCATGTGGTGTCCAACAATTTCCAGGAACCCTAGCAGCATGCTGGATTCAACCACAACATGCATTCTACCACCAGTTTGAAAGATGTTGCATCACCACACCCACTAGGATGAAAGGGTATGAGTGTGCATCACTGTGGTTTTGGAAAAGTACACATGGAATGATGCCACTCCAGCATGTGGTGTCCAACCCTATCCAGGAACCGTAAAGATGTCTTGGGATTCAACTACAACATGCACTCTACCACCGCTTGAAAGATGTCAGATCGCCACACCCACTTGGATGTGTGTGTGTATGAGTGTGCATCATTGTGGTTTTGGAAAAGTACACATGGAATGATGCCACTCCATCATGTGGTGTCCAAGAATGTCTAGGAACCCTAGCAGCATGCTGGGATTCAACAGCATCATGCATTCTACCACCAGTTTGAAAGATGCTGCATCACCACACCCACCTGGATGTGTGTGTGCATCATTGTGGTTTTGGAAAAGTACACATGGAATGATGCCACTCCAGCATGTGGTGTCCAACAATGTCTAGGAACCCTAGTAGCATGTTGGGATTCAATCGGAACATGCATTCTACCACTAGTTTGAAAGATTCTGAATCACCACACCCACTTGGATGTGTGTGTATGAGTGTGCATCATTGTGGTTTTGGAAAAGTACACATGGAATGATGCCACTCCAACATGCGGTGTCCAACACTGTCTAGGAAACCTAGCAGCATGCTGGGCTTCAACTTCAACATGCACTCTAACACCAGTTGGAAAGATGCTGCATCACCACACCCACTTGGATGTGCGTGTGTGTTTAAGTGTGCATCATTATGGTTTTTGAAAAGTACATATGGAATGATGCCACTACATCTTGTGGTGTCCAACAATGTCCAGGAACTCTAGCAACATGATGGGATTCAACTACAGCAAGCATTCTACCACCAGTTTGAAAGATGCTGCATCACCACTCCTAGTTGGATATGTGTGTGTATGAGTGTGCATCATTGTGGATTTGGAAAATTACACATGGAATGATTCCACTCCAGCATGTGGTGTCCAACAATGTCCAGAAACCCTAGCATAATGCTAGGATTCAACTGCATCATGCATTCTACCACTAGTTTGAAAGATATTACATCACCACACCCACTTGGATATGTGTGTATGAGTGTGCATAATTGTGGTTTTGGAAAAGTACACATGGAATGATGCCACTCCAGCATGTAGTGTCCAACAATGTCCAGGAACCCTAGCAGCATGCTAGGATTCAACTGCAACATGTATTCTACCACGAGTTTGAAAGCTGTTGCATCACCACACCAACTTGGATGTGTGTATGTGTATGAGTATGCATCATTGTCGTTTTATAAAACTAGACAAGGAATGAAGCAACTCCAGCATGTGGTGTCCAACAAGTCCAGGAACCCTAGTAGCATGCTGGGATTCAACTGCAGCATGCGTTCTACCACTAGTTTGAAAGATGCTGCATCAGCACACCCACTTGGATGTGTGTGTATGAGTGTGCATCGTTGTGGTTTTGGAAAAGTACACATGGCATGATTCCACTCCAGCATGTGGAGTCCAACAATGTCCAGCAATCCTAGCAGCATGCTGGGATTCAACCACAACATGCATTCTACCACTAGTTTGAAAGAAGTTGCATCAGCACACCCACTTGGATGTGTGTGTGTATGAGTGTGCATCATTGTCGTTTTGGAAAAGTACGCATGGAATGATGCCAGTCTAGCACGTTGTGTCCAACAATTTCCAGGAACCCTAGCAAAGATGTCAGATTCAACCGCAAAGATGCATTCTACCACCAGTTTGAAAGATTCTGCATCCACACACCCACTTGGATGTGTGTGTGTGTATAAGTGTGCATCATTGTGGTTTTGTAAAAGTACACATGGAATGATGCCACTCCAGCATGTGGTGTCCAACAATTTCCAGGAACCCTAGCAGCATGCTGGTTTCAACCACAACATGCAATCTACCACCAGTTTGAAAGATGTTGCATCACCACACCCACTAGGATGTGTGGGTATGAGTGTGCATCACTGTGGTTTTGGAAAAGTACACATGGAATGATGCCACTCCAGCATGTGGTGTCCAACCCTATCCAGGAACCGTAGCAGCATGCTGGGATTCAACTACAACATGCACTCTACCACCAGTTGGAAAGATGCTGCATCACCACTCCCACTTGGATGTGCGTGTGTGTCTATAAGTGTGCATCATTATGGTTTTGGAAAAGTACACATGGAATGATGCCACTCTAGCTTGTGGTGTCGAACAATGTCCAGGAACCATAGCAGCATAATGGGATTCAACTACAGTAAGCATGCTACCAACATTTTGAAAGATGCTGCATCACCACACCTAGTTGAATGTATGTGTGTGTAGTAGTGTGCATCATTGTGGTTTTGGAAAAGTACACATGGAATGATTCCAATCTAGCATGTGGTGTCCAACAATATCTAGAAACCCTAGCAGCATGCTAGGATTCAACTGCATCATGCATTCTACCACTAGTTTGAAAGATACTACATCACCACACCCACTTGGCTGTGTGTGTATGAGTGTGCATCATCGTGGTTTTGGAAAAGTACACATGGATTGATGCCACTCCAGCATGTGGTGTCCAACAATATCTAGGAACCCTAGCAGTATGCTGGGATTCAACCGCAACATGCATTCTACCACAAGTTTGAAAGATGTTGCATCACCACACCCACTTGGATGTGCGTGTGTGTTTAAGTGTGCATCATTATGGTTTTGGAAAAGTACACATGGAATGATGCCACTCCATCTTGTGGTGTCCAACAATGTCCAGGAACCCTAGCAACATGATGGGATTCAACTACAGCAAGCATTCTACCACCATTTTGAAAGATGCTGCATCACCACTCCTAGTTGGATATGTGTGTGTGTATGAGTGTGCATCATTGTGGATTTGGAAAATTACACATGGAATGATTCCACTCCAGCATGTGGTGTCCAACAATGTTCAGAAACCCTAGCATAATGCTAGGATTCAACTGCATCATGCATTCTACCATTAGTTTGAAAGATACTACATCACCACACCCACTTGGATATGTGTGTATGAGTGTGCATCATTGTGGTTTTGGAAAAGTACACATGGAATGATGCCACTCCAGCATGTGGTGTCCAACAATGTCCAGGAACCCTAGCAGCATGCTAGGATTCAGCTGCAACATGTATTCTACCATGAGTTTGAAAGCTGTTGCATTACCACACCAACTTGGATGTGTGTATGTGTATGAGTATGCATCATTGTCATTTTATAAAACTACACAAGGAATGAAGCAACTCCAGCATGTGGTGTCCAACATGTCCAGGAACCCTAACAGCATGCTGGGATTCAACTGCAGCATGCGTTCTACCACTAGTTTGAAAGATGCTGCATCAGCACACCCACTTGGATGTGTGTGTATGAGTGTGCATCGTTGTGGTTTTGGAAAAGTACACATGGCATGATTCCACTCCAGCATGTGGAGTCCAACAATGTCCAGCAACCCTAGCAGCATGCTGGGATTCTACCACTAGTTTGAAAGAAGTTGCATCAGCACACCCACTTGGATGTGTGTGTGTATGAGTGTGCATCATTCTGGTTTTGGAAAAGTACGCATGGAATGATGCCAGTCTAGCATGTTGTGTCCAACAATGTCCAGGAACCCTAGCAGCATGCTGGGATTCAACCGCAGCATGCATTCTACCACCAGTTTGAAAGATTCTGCATCCACACACCCACTTGGATGTGTGTGTATGAGTGTGCATCATTGTGGTTTTGGAAAAGTACACATGGAATGATGCCACTCCGGCATGTGGTGTCCAACAATTTCCAGGAACCCTAGCAGCATGCTGGATTCAACCACAACATGCATTCTACCACCAGTTTGAAAGATGTTGCATCACCACACCCACTAGGATGTGTGGGTATGAGTGTGCATCACTGTGGTTTTGGAAAAGTACACATGGAATGATACCACTCTAGCATGTTGTGTCCAACCCTATCCAGGAACCGTAGCAGCATGCTGGGATTCAACTAGAACATGCACTCTACCACTAGTTGGAAAGATGCTGCATCACCACACCCACTTGGATGTGCGTGTGTGTCTATAAGTGTGCATCATTATGGTTTTGGAAAAGTACACATGGAATGATGCCACTCTAGCTTGTGGTGTCAAACAATGTCTAGGAACCATAGCGGCATAATGGGATTCAACTACAGTAAGCATGCTACCAACATTTTGAAAGATGCTGCATCACCACACCTAGTTGAATGTATGTGTGTGTAGTAGTGTGCATCATTGTGGTTTTGGAAAAGTACACATGGAATGATTCCACTCTAGCATGTGGTGTCCAACAATATCTAGAAACCCTAGCAGCATGCTAGGATTCAACTGCATCATGCATTCTACCACTAGTTTGAAAGATACTACATCACCACACCCACTTGGCTGTGTGTATGAGTGTGCATCATTGTGGTTTTCGAAAAGTACACATGGAATGATGCCACTCCAGCATGTGGTGTCCAACCCTATCCAGGAACCGTAGCAGCATGCTGGGATTCAACTACAACATGCACTCTACCACCAGTTGGAAAGATGCTGCATCGCCACACCCACTTGGATGTGCGTGTGTGTCTATAAGTGTGCATCATTATGGTTTTGGAAAAGTACACATGGAATGATGCCACTCTAGCTTGTGGTGTCGAACAATGTCCAGGAACCATAGCAGCATAATGGGATTCAACTACAGTAAGCATGCTACCAACATTTTGAAAGATGCTGCATCACCACACCTAGTTGAATGTATGTGTGTGTAGTAGTGTGCATCATTGTGGTTTTGGAAAAGTACACATGGAATGATTCCAATCTAGCATGTGGTGTCCAACAATATCTAGAAACCCTAGCAGCATGCTAGGATTCAACTGCATCATGCATTCTACCACTAGTTTGAAAGATACTACATCACCACACCCACTTGGCTGTGTGTGTATGAGTGTGCATCATCGTGGTTTTGGAAAAGTACACATGGAATGATGCCACTCCAGCATGTGGTGTCCAACAATATCTAGGAACCCTAGCAGTATGCTGGGATTCAACCGCAACATGCATTCTACCACAAGTTTGAAAGATGTTGCATCACCACACCCACTTGGATGTGCGTGTGTGTTTAAGTGTGCATCATTATGGTTTTGGAAAAGTACACATGGAATGATGCCACTCCATCTTGTGGTGTCCAACAATGTCCAGGAACCCTAGCAACATGATGGGATTCAACTACAGCAAGCATTCTACCACCAGTTTGAAAGATGCTGCATCACCACTCCTAGTTGGATATGTGTGTGTGTATGAGTGTGCATCATTGTGGATTTGGAAAATTACACATGGAATGATTCCACTCCAGCATGTGGTGTCCAACAATGTTCAGAAACCCTAGCATAATGCTAGGATTCAACTGCATCATGCATTCTACCACTAGTTTGAAAGATACTACATCACCACACCCACTTGGATATGTGTGTATGAGTGTGCATCATTGTGGTTTTGGAAAAGTACACATGGAATGATGCCACTCCAGCATGTGGTGTCCAACAATGTCCAGGAACCCTAGCAAGATGCTAGGATTCATGCAACATGTATTCTACCATGAGTTTGAAAGCTGTTGCATTACCACACCAACTTGGATGTGTGTATGTGTATGAGTATGTATCATTGTCATTTTATAAAACTACACAAGGAATGAAGCAACTCCAGCATGTGGTGTCTAACATGTCCAGGAACCCTAGCAGCATGCTGGGATTCAACTGCAGCATGCGTTCTACCACTAGTTTGAAAGATGCTGCATCAGCACACCCACTTGGATGTGTGTGTATGCGTGTGCATCGTTGTGGTTTTGGAAAAGTACACATGGCATGATTCCACTCGAGCATGTGGAGTCCAACAATGTCCAAGAACCCTAGCAAAGATGTCGATTCAACCACAACATGCATTCTACCACTAGTTTGAAAGAAGTTGCATCAGCACACCCACTTGGATGTGTGTGTGTATGAGTGTGCATCATTCTGGTTTTGGAAAAGTACGCATGGAATGATGCCAGTCTAGCATGTTGTGTCCAACAATGTCCAGGAACCCTAGCAGCATGCTGGGATTCAACCGCAGCATGCATTCTACCACCAGTTTGAAAGATTCTGCATCCACACACCCACTTGGATGTGTGTGTATGACTGTGCATCATTGTGGTTTTGGAAAAGTACACATGGAATGATGCCACTCCGGCATGTGGTGTCCAACAATTTCCAGGAACCCTAGCAGCATGCTGGTTTCAACCACAACATGCAATCTACCACCAGTTTGAAAGATGTTGCATCACCACACCCACTAGGATGTGTGGGTATGAGTGTGCATCACTGTGGTTTTGGAAAAGTACACATGGAATGATGCCACTCCAGCATGTGGTGTCCAACCCTATCCAGGAACCGTAGCAGCATGCTGGGATTCAACTACAACATGCACTCTACCACCAGTTGGAAAGATGCTGCATCACCACTCCCACTTGGATGTTCGTGTGTGTCTATAAGTGTGCATCATTATGGTTTTGGAAAAGTACACATGGAATGATGCCACTCTAGCTTGTGGTGTCGAACAATGTCCAGGAACCATAGCAGCATAATGGGATTCAACTACAGTAAGCATGCTACCAACATTTTGAAAGATGCTGCATCACCACACCTAGTTGAATGTATGTGTGTAGGAGTGTGCATCATTGTGGTTTTGGAAAAGTACACATGGAATGATTCCAATCTAGCATGTGGTGTCCAACAATATCTAGAAACCCTAGCAGCATGCTAGGATTCAACTGCATCATGCATTCTACCACTAGTTTGAAAGATACTACATCACCACACCCACTTGGCTGTGTGTGTATGAGTGTGCATCATCGTGGTTTTGGAAAAGTACACATGGAATGATGCCACTCCAGCATGTGGTGTCCAACAATATCTAGGAACCCTAGCAGTATGCTGGGATTCAACCGCAACATGCATTCTACCACAAGTTTGAAAGATGTTGCATCACCACACCCACTTGGATGTGCGTGTGTGTTTAAGTGTGCATCATTATGGTTTTGGAAAAGTACACATGGAATGATGCCACTCCATCTTGTGGTGTCCAACAATGTCCAGGAACCCTAGCAACATGATGGGATTCAACTACAGCAAGCATTCTACCACCATTTTGAAAGATGCTGCATCACCACTCCTAGTTGGATATGTGTGTGTGTATGAGTGTGCATCATTGTGGATTTGGAAAATTACACATGGAATGATTCCACTCCAGCATGTGGTGTCCAACAATGTTCAGAAACCCTAGCATAATGCTAGGATTCAACTGCATCATGCATTCTACCATTAGTTTGAAAGATACTACATCACCACACCCACTTGGATATGTGTGTATGAGTGTGCATCATTGTGGTTTTGGAAAAGTACACATGGAATGATGCCACTCCAGCATGTGGTGTCCAACAATGTCCAGGAACCCTAGCAGCATGCTAGGATTCAGCTGCAACATGTATTCTACCATGAGTTTGAAAGCTGTTGCATTACCACACCAACTTGGATGTGTGTATGTGTATGAGTATGCATCATTGTCATTTTATAAAACTACACAAGGAATGAAGCAACTCCAGCATGTGGTGTCCAACATGTCCAGGAACCCTAGCAGCATGCTGGGATTCAACTGCAGCATGCGTTCTACCACTAGTTTGAAAGATGTCATCACCACACCCACTTGGATGTGTGTGTATGAGTGTGCATCGTTGTGGTTTTGGAAAAGTACACATGGCATGATTCCACTCTAGCATGTGGAGTCCAACAATGTCCAGCAACCCTAGCAGCATGCTGGGATTCAACCACAACATGCATTCTACCACTAGTTTGAAAGAAGTTGCATCAGCACACCCACTTGGATGTGTGTGTGTATGAGTGTGCATCATTCTGGTTTTGGAAAAGTACGCATGGAATGATGCCAGTCTAGCATGTTGTGTCCAACAATGTCCAGGAACCCTAGCAGCATGCTGGGATTCAACCGCAGCATGCATTCTACCACCAGTTTGAAAGATTCTGCATCCACACACCCACTTGGATGTGTGTGTATGAGTGTGCATCATTGTGGTTTTGGAAAAGTACACATGGAATGATGCCACTCCGGCATGTGGTGTCCAACAATTTCCAGGAACCCTAGCAGCATGCTGGATTCAACCACAACATGCATTCTACCACCAGTTTGAAAGATGTTGCATCACCACACCCACTAGGATGTGTGGGTATGAGTGTGCATCACTGTGGTTTTGGAAAAGTACACATGGAATGATACCACTCTAGCATGTTGTGTCCAACCCTATCCAGGAACCGTAGCAGCATGCTGGGATTCAACTAGAACATGCACTCTACCACTAGTTGGAAAGATGCTGCATCACCACACCCACTTGGATGTGCGTGTGTGTCTATAAGTGTGCATCATTATGGTTTTGGAAAAGTACACATGGAATGATGCCACTCTAGCTTGTGGTGTCAAACAATGTCTAGGAACCATAGCGGCATAATGGGATTCAACTACAGTAAGCATGCTACCAACATTTTGAAAGATGCTGCATCACCACACCTAATTGAATGTATGTGTGTGTAGTAGTGTGCATCATTGTGGTTTTGGAAAAGTACACATGGAATGATTCCACTCTAGCATGTGGTGTCCAACAATATCTAGAAACCCTAGCAGCATGCTAGGATTCAACTGCATCATGCATTCTACCACTAGTTTGAAAGATACTACATCACCACACCCACTTGGCTGTGTGTATGAGTGTGCATCATTGTGGTTTTCGAAAAGTACACATGGAATGATGCCACTCCAGCATGTGGTGTCCAACCTATCCAGAACCGTAGCAAGATGTCGGGATTCAACTACAACATGCACTCTACCACCAGTTGGAAAGATGCTGCATCGCCACACCCACTTGGATGTGCGTGTGTGTCTATAAGTGTGCATCATTATGGTTTTGGAAAAGTACACATGGAATGATGCCACTCTAGCTTGTGGTGTCGAACAATGTCCAGGAACCATAGCAGCATAATGGGATTCAACTACAGTAAGCATGCTACCAACATTTTGAAAGATGCTGCATCACCACACCTAGTTGAATGTATGTGTGTGTAGTAGTGTGCATCATTGTGGTTTTGGAAAAGTACACATGGAATGATTCCAATCTAGCATGTGGTGTCCAACAATATCTAGAAACCCTAGCAGCATGCTAGGATTCAACTGCATCATGCATTCTACCACTAGTTTGAAAGATACTACATCACCACACCCACTTGGCTGTGTGTGTATGAGTGTGCATCATCGTGGTTTTGGAAAAGTACACATGGAATGATGCCACTCCAGCATGTGGTGTCCAACAATATCTAGGAACCCTAGCAGTATGCTGGGATTCAACCGCAACATGCATTCTACCACAAGTTTGAAAGATGTTGCATCACCACACCCACTTGGATGTGCGTGTGTGTTTAAGTGTGCATCATTATGGTTTTGGAAAAGTACACATGGAATGATGCCACTCCATCTTGTGGTGTCCAACAATGTCCAGGAACCCTAGCAACATGATGGGATTCAACTACAGCAAGCATTCTACCACCAGTTTGAAAGATGCTGCATCACCACTCCTAGTTGGATATGTGTGTGTGTATGAGTGTGCATCATTGTGGATTTGGAAAATTACACATGGAATGATTCCACTCCAGCATGTGGTGTCCAACAATGTTCAGAAACCCTAGCATAATGCTAGGATTCAACTGCATCATGCATTCTACCACTAGTTTGAAAGATACTACATCACCACACCCACTTGGATATGTGTGTATGAGTGTGCATCATTGTGGTTTTGGAAAAGTACACATGGAATGATGCCACTCCAGCATGTGGTGTCCAACAATGTCCAGGAACCCTAGCAGCATGCTAGGATTCAGCTGCAACATGTATTCTACCATGAGTTTGAAAGCTGTTGCATTACCACACCAACTTGGATGTGTGTATGTGTATGAGTATGCATCATTGTCATTTTATAAAACTACACAAGGAATGAAGCAACTCCAGCATGTGGTGTCCAACATGTCCAGGAACCCTAGCAGCATGCTGGGATTCAACTGCAGCATGCGTTCTACCACTAGTTTGAAAGATGCTGCATCAGCACACCCACTTGGATGTGTGTGTATGCGTGTGCATCGTTGTGGTTTTGGAAAAGTACACATGGCATGATTCCACTCCAGCATGTGGAGTCCAACAATGTCCAGCAACCCTAGCAGCATGCTGGGATTCAACCACAACATGCATTCTACCACTAGTTTGAAAGAAGTTGCATCAGCACACCCACTTGGATGTGTGTGTGTATGAGTGTGCATCATTCTGGTTTTGGAAAAGTACGCATGGAATGATGCCAGTCTAGCATGTTGTGTCCAACAATGTCCAGGAACCCTAGCAGCATGCTGGGATTCAACCGCAACATGCATTCTACCACCAGTTTGAAAGATTCTGCATCCACACACCCACTTGGATGTGTGTGTATGACTGTGCATCATTGTGGTTTTGGAAAAGTACACATGGAATGATGCCACTCCGGCATGTGGTGTCCAACAATTTCCAGGAACCCTAGCAGCATGCTGGATTCAACCACAACATGCATTCTACCACCAGTTTGAAAGATGTTGCATCACCACACCCACTAGGATGTGTGGGTATGAGTGTGCATCACTGTGGTTTTGGAAAAGTACACATGGAATGATGCCACTCCAGCATGTGGTGTCCAACCCTATCCAGGAACCGTAGCAGCATGCTGGGATTCAACTAGAACATGCACTCTACCACTAGTTGGAAAGATGCTGCATCACCACACCCACTTGGATGTGCGTGTGTGTCTATAAGTGTGCATCATTATGGTTTTGGAAAAGTACACATGGAATGATGCCACTCTAGCTTGTGGTGTCAAACAATGACTAGGAACCATAGCAGCATAATGGGATTCAACTACAGTAAGCATGCTACCAACATTTTGAAAGATGCTGCATCACCACACCTAGTTGAATGTATGTGTGTGTAGTAGTGTGCATCATTGTGGTTTTGGAAAAGTACACATGGAATGATTCCACTCTAGCATGTGGTGTCCAACAATATCTAGAAACCCTAGCAGCATGCTAGGATTCAACTGCATCATGCATTCTACCACTAGTTTGAAAGATACTACATCACCACACCCACTTGGCTGTGTGTGTATGAGTGTGCATCATTGTGGGTTTGGAAAAGTACACATGGAATGATGCCACTCCAGCATGTGGTGTCCAACAATGTCTAGGAACCCTAGCAGTATGCTGGGATTCAACCGCAACATGCATTCTACCACAAGTTTGAAAGATGTTGCATCACCACACCCACTTGGATGTGTGTGTGTATGAGTATGCATCATTGTGGTTTTATAAAATCACACATGGAATGAAGCCACTCCAGCATGTGGTGTCCAATAATGTATAGGAACCCTAGCAACATGCTAGGATTCAACTGCAACATGCATTCTACCACTAGTTTGAAAGATGCTGCATCAACACACCCATTTGGATGTGTGTGTATGAGTGTGCATCATTGTGGTTTTTGAAAAGTACACATGGAATGATACCACTCCAGCATGTTGTGTCTAACAATGTCTAGGAACCCTAGCAGCATGGTGGGATTCAATCGCAACATGCATTCTACCACCAGTTTGAAAGATGCTGCATCACCGCACCCACTTGCATGTGTTTGTGTCTGTATGAGTGTGCATCATTGTGGTTTTGGAAAAGTACACATGGAATGATGCCACTACAACATATGGTGTCCAATAATTTCTAGGAACCCTAGCAACATCCTGAGATTCAACTGCAGCATGCATTCTACCACTAGTTTGAGAGATTCTGCATCAACACACCCACTTGGATGTGTGTATGTGTGTGCATCATTGTGGTTTTGGAAAAGTACACATGGAATGATGCCACTCCAGCATGTGGTATCCAATAATTTCCGAGAACCCTAGCAGCATGCTGGATTCAACCACAACAAGCAATCTACCACCAGTTTGAAAGATGTTGCATCACCACACCCACTTGGATGTGTGTTTGTATGAGTGTGCATCACAGTTGTTTTGTAAAAGTACACATGGAATGATGCCACTCCAGCATGTGGTGTCCAACAATGTCCAGGAACCCTAGAAGCATGCTGGGATTTAATGTTAGCATGCATTCTACAAGTTTGAAAGATGCTGCATCACCACACCCACTTGGATGTGTGTGTGTGCATCATTGTGGTTTTCGAAAAGTACACATGGAATATTGACACTCCAGCATGTGGTGTCCAACAATGTCTAGGAACCGTAGCATCATGTTGGGATTCAACTGCAGCATGCATTGTACCACCAGTTTGAAAGATTCTGCATCACCACACCCACTTGGATGTGTGTGTATGAGTGTGCACTATTGTAGTTTTCGAAAAGTAAGCATGGAATGCTTCCACTCCAGCATGTGGTGTCCAACAATGTCCAGGAACCCTAGCAGCATGTTAGGATTCATCTACAACTTGAATTCTACCATCAGTTTGATTTTTTTGCATCACCACACCCACTTGGATGTGTGTGTGTATGAGTGTCCATCATTGTGGTTTTGGAAAAGTTTACATGGAATGATGCCACCCCAGCATGTGGTATCTAACAATGTCCAGGAACCCTAGCATCATGATGGGTTTCAACTGGAACATGCATTGTACCACCGGTTTAAAAGATGCTGCATCACCACAGCCACTTGGCTGTGTGTGTATGAGTGTGCATCATTGTGGTTTGGAAAAATACACATGGAATAATTCCTCTCTAGCTGGGGTGTCCAAGAATGTCCAAAAACTCTAGCAGCATGCTGGAATTCAACTATAACAAGCATTCTACCACCAGTTTGAAAGATGCTACATCACCACACCAACTTGGATATGTGTGTATGTGTGTGCATCATTGTGGTTTTGGAAAAGTACACATGGCATGATTCCACTCCAGCATGTGGAGTCCAACAATGTCCAGCAACCCTAGCAGCATGCTGGGATTCAACCACAACATGCATTCTCCCACCAGTTTCAAAGATGCCACATCCCCACCCAATTGGATGTGTGTGTGTATGAGTTTGCATCATTATGGTTTTAGAAAAGTACACATGGAATGATGCCACTCCAGCATGGGGTGTCCAATAATGTCCACCAACCCTAGCAGCATGCTGGGTTTCAACCACAACATGCATTCTCCCACTAGTTTGAAAGATGTCGCATCACCACACCCACTTGGATGTGTGTGTATGAGTGTGCATCATTGTGGTTTTGGAAAACTACACATGGAATGATGCCACTCCAGCATGTGGTGTCCAACAATGTCTAGGAACCCTAGTAGCATGCTGGGATTCAACTGTAGCATGCATTCTGCCACTAGTTTGAAAGATGCTGCATCAGCACACCCACTTGGATGTGTGTGTATGAGTGTGCATCATTGTGGTTTAGGAAAAGTACACATGGAATGATGCCAATCCAGCATAGGTGTCCAACAATGTCTAGGAACCCTAGTAGCAGGATGGGATTCAATCGCAACATGCATTCTATCATCAATTTGAAAGATGGTGCATCACCACACCCACTTGGATGTGTTTGTTTGTGTGCGTGTATGAGTGTGCGTCATTGTAGTTTTAGAAAAGTACACATGGAATGATTCCACTCCAGATTGTGGTGTCCAACAATGTCCAGGAACACTAGCAACATGCTGAGATTCAACTACATTATGCATTCTACCACCAGTTTGAAAGATGTTGCATCACAACACCCACTTGGATGTGTGTGTATGAGTGTGCATTATTGTGGTTTTGGAAAAGTACACATGGAGTGATGCCACTCCAGCATGTGGTGTCTAACAATGTCCAAGAACCCTAGCAGCATGCTAGGATTCAACCGCAGCATGCATTCTACCACTAGTTTGAAAGATGTTGCATCACCACACCCACTTGGATGTGTGTGTGCTTCATTGTGGTTTTGTAAAAGTAAACATGGAATTTTTCCACTCCAGCATGTGGTGTCCAACATTGTCCAGGAACCCTAGCAGCATGCTGGGATTCAACTTAGCATGCATTCTACCAGCAGTTTGAAAGATGCTGCATCACCTCACCCACTCGCACTACAATAAAAGTTTCCTTCCGCAATGACTTGCCCCGATGGTTGTAGTAGAAGGTGCGTCTTCCGCGATAAATTTCTCTGTTCGGCGGTGACCGATGGAAAACTTTTTTGCCGGTTTCGGGGCCCTCTACTACGACAGAACCGCCAAAAACATGGGGGAAGCTCCACCGACGCATGGTAGAAGCAAGATTTTTGTTTCCTCGCCCGATGTTGACTCACAGAACTCTTTTGAGGCATGTGGGTCCCACACGTCAGTGTCTCTAGCGGACCATACTTTTCGGTCGCGCCTCCCTGATTTGAACTGGATAATTGCTCAAGGCGTCTGCCGTTTAATCAGGCTACTGGGTCCCACATGTCAGCCTCTCATTAGAAGAATCGTGTGTATGATGGAATTTTTTCCCTTTGCTCGTGCTACCCTTTTTCGAAGTTGATAGCGTTAGTCGATGCATCTACCATTTAATCAGGCTACTGGGACCCACATGGCATCCTCTCATTAGACGAAATGTGTGTATGATGGAATTTTTTCCTTCCCTCGCGCTACCCTGTTCCGAAGTTAATAGCGCTGCTCGATGCATCTATAGTTTAATCAACCTCCTAGGCCCCACATGTCATCCACTCATTAGAATAAACGTGTGTATGATGGATTTTTTGCCCTCGGTCGTGCCTTCGTGTTTCGAACTTGATAGCGTTGCTCGCTGCTTCAGCCGTTTATACAGGCTGGTGGGCCCCACGTGTCATTTTCCTCTGTGCAGGAAACATGTGCATGCTAGACTTTTTTCTTCTCTTGTGCCTCATCGTTTGGAACAATGTTGCTCGATACAACACCTGTATAATTTCTCCCTGCTGGGTCCACATGTCAGCCACCTATGTAGAGGAAACATGTGTATGTTGGACTTTTTTTGGTCGCGTCCGCCGGTTTGACCTTGGTAACGTTGTTCGATGCGGCAGTCGTGTATGGTCTTGCTGCTGGGGCCCACGTGTCAGCCTCTCTGGACAAGAAACGTGTCGATCTTGGTCTTCTTTTTTCCTGTCATGACTGTTGTATAAGTACTTTTAAACATGCTTGTTAACTTGATCTCTTGTATGGTAAGATTGATGGGCGCTAGCTGCAGGCAGGTGGGTCGGCCATGTCAGCCTCTCAGTACAAAAATATTGCTACAGATAAACTGCATGCCTTGCCACTACACAAGAAATTTTTTATGCTTTTATAAAACATAAAAAAAAATATCTAACATCGTATATAACTTATTTATTTTTCTTCTTAAAAAATTTCTTGTCCATCTGCTACATGTGATTGCTAGTAGCTCAACTAAAAACTGTTAAATGTAAATAATGTAGTAGGTAGTATTTGAAAAACATGGATAGGCGGAGTTATTTTAGGGGTGGGTGTACAGTGCCCAAAAAAGGCCGAAATGAAGAAAAATGGGCCATGTAGTGATTGATGGGCTATTATCCATGGGCTATTTTTCATGGGCTCTTGCCCAATCTAACTAGGCTATTTGTGTAGCCGAATGAGCCAAAACATGGCTGAGTTAGAAGTTCTTGGGCTATAATGAGGCCGGATAGGATAATTTCTTGGGCTTGATAGTTAAAATCCCTAGGTACGTGCTAGGGCTCGGACGGATTTGAAACAAAGATGTCAACAAGGAAAAAAAGATATAAAATATGAGCACCTAGATCTCAGGCGCATGAGAACTTGTTATGTTAAGGAGGTGACGTCAGCCTACTAATTGTGCTAATTCTCAGTTGTAACCTAGTAGTTGCAACTCATTAAATTCCTAGTTACAAGCTAGTTGCAACAAATGTGTAACCCTCACGTTGCACGAATCGCGAGGTAAATCCAATGGCAAGAGAGATGACTCTTGAGAACTAGCAAATCCGATAAAATATTCACAGATATTTTTGTGAAAATTATGGACAAACACTCCGCGCCCGCCAAAACATTCCGCCTGAGACCCCAAACTTTCCTAAGAGTGCCCTCAATGGAGCGAGCAGCCCCTGTCTCTTCAAATTTGTGCCGTTCTTATGGGAGATACACCGGATTAAAACCAGGCCACAAACTTCTCCCCACCTTAAAAAAACTTCTCGACGCCTTTCTATCAATAGTGCGGGCCTACCACCATTGGCCGCGCCGTTCCTCACGAGACGCATCGGCCGATGATCAGCTTGGCGAGCCCCATGCTTCGCCTACTATATCCAGGGACTTGATATTCTTCTTGGTTTTGGTTTGTTCTCCGCCTCTCCTAGAAATAGTTAAAGCTTGTGAGTATATAGATTTACAAGGTGCTTGCAGGTTTGGGTAGGTATGTTCTTTAGGTTAATCTATAGTAAAGCTCTGGACAGAAGAGTTGGAAAACATCTGAAAAAGGACTTACAGAGATCCTATGCAAGCTTTTGACCTGATATATTCCCCATACTTCTTTGATATGATGGAGCATTTGGCTGTTGGTGTACCTGACGAGGAAGTACTTAGAGGTACAGTATAGTATAGATGGATGTACCCTATAGAACGTCGACTTTGCATTTCCAAGGAGCGGGAAGATATCCGTAGACAGTTTGATAAGTTAGTGTTATGCAAAGATATCTTCACATATAATATATACTGTAGAAAAGTTAGATATATTCAGATGTCTAACTTGGCTATGTTTTGTAGGTTCTTTGCAAAAAAAGTACCAACAAGTTTCGTTCCACCAATAAAAACCGGATGGCCTAAGATCTAAGGATCGTGTAATACGCTCAAATTGCATTATGAATTGTCTATGAATTGTCCAGATGGGGTAACCTCTTGTCTATTTTGTAACGCTAGATTTCGGAGCTTGAATTTCTGGCCCTTATCTGTGGTCCTAATAGGAGTATAACAACACATTCATCTTGCATTTCCAATGGTGTCTTCCATAGCGCTGATGTACCTTTTGTGGAGACTAACACAATTAGAGGTTGTCCTGATGAACCTGCACTAGATTGCGTTTAGACTCGAAATCCTACACTTGACATTATCGTCCCAAGGAAAATAAGGTTGTGGATCTAGTAATAACGCCTTCTGTAGAACAAGATGCTGGAGGTGATGATTTTGTATGGCAATTCCTACCATTCTATGACTTGTACGAGTACTTATTGTAATATAATTGAATTGCATGTCCCTCTCTATCAATGAAAATGGCATATCTTTTGCCTTGTTTCAAAAATAAATAAATATTTGCATGTCTCCTTGTGTTAGTCGATGCAAAGAAGATACTCCCTCTGACCCAAATTAGGTGACTTAGATTTGTCTAGATTCGAATGTATCTAGACTTGTTTTAGTGCTAGATTCTTCCGAATCTAGACAAAACCAAGTCAACTAATTTGGGTCGGAGTGAGTACTGTTTTCTATTCAAGTCATGTGAACAAATATGTTTGTATGTAGAGATAAATATGGATTGGGTGACAAAATCAGCATAAAATTGCCAGATCAATAACACAAGCATAATGGCATTACAAGATAAGGAACATAACCATCCTTTCACCATGCTTATGAAAAGGAGATGAGCCAGGAACCACACCTGCAAGTGGAAGAGGCCAATTCTCGTGTAGCTCAGCTAGCATTGGTTTATTATTGATAATACTTAAGCATCCGAATATGATTACATACTAGGAGTAGTTCTAGTTCCACACTATAGTTCAACAGGCAAAAGTGTAAGAAATGCATAAGGTAGCTCCATAATATAGGTTCCAGAGAAAATCATACAAATCATAAGAAAGAAAGCTCCGCATCACATTTCACCTTCATGTGCAATAGTCTCTATAGATTGTAAACCCAAATCACCACCTCCTTCAGGTGGCATGATGATTCTGGGAGCAGGATCAGTAGCACCAACAGCAGTGCCAGCACCAGTAGCATAAGTCTCCACAATCCATGAACTATCGAGCACCACAATGTCCTCTGAACTCTGTTCACTACCAGCTCCAGCCGCACAAGTCTGCGCCGATGGTAAAACCAATCCACCACCTCCATCATGTGGCTCGACAATGACAGGTGCATTCTCATTAGTACCAGCTGCAGTTGCAACTGCATCAGTCTCCATAGAAGGTAAACAAGGTGGCATCTTAGGTGTACCAATCTGACATCCATTTTCTACTCCATCATCAAGAAACTGTGAGTCTTCTTCAACTTTGTACTTCTACAGTTAAAAGATAAAAAGAGAATATAGCGAAAGCATCTGCGTGGGACGACAAGAACATACATCATTCTATTGATTTACCTTGTCCTCTGGATAGAAGAAGTCACAGGATTGGAACCTATTTCATCGAGAATCCTCTTTGTCGCTCCTTGCCCTATGTCTTTCTACAACAAGTTGTAATATTGATTACATGATGTTGATTGTCAAATATATGCAAATGTTCAAAAGTTTGCGCTATCGAACTACCAACTTTGAACGGATCCCCACTATTCTTGGTTATGGGATCTAGCCCAGAAAACAAAATTCTAGCAATCCTAGTCTACAAAAAAGGATGCTTACCCAAGATAAGAACTACTCTACACATGACAATGTTGCGCAATCGACAATAAAAATTTAACCGCACCATCAACTCTATCATGTAAGTTTGGAGTGAATCTAGATAGACTCGTTTCACATAAGCTAAAACATCTTATATTATGAAACGGAGGGAATAGGTACAAGTGTTCTAGTATTTCACGAACCGCCATTGCTGCCGCATGACAGAGATGAGGGATGCTCCACCGCCCTATAGAAGGTTGCCGCGCCAATCTCGCTGTCACCTTTAGAGGACGGAGCCGAGGAGCTAGTCGGCAATAATATGGAGCGAGAGGCCAGGGGGCAGTAGTGGATGGGAAGAAAGGATGGAGTAAAGAGGTAGTGTGTGCGTGGGGGAGGCCAGTGAGGGAGTTAAATCGAGCTTATCTCGTAAGGAACACGCTGCCACGTGCATCGGCGTGTGCAAAACTCTCTCCCTCTCTCTTCTGGACTAGCTACTGGCAGTAGTACTCTAGCTAGCTTCATCGAGTTCTCTGGTACTCCTACTAGTAGACCTTTACTACTACTACTACTACTACTACTACTACTACTACTTCTACTACTACTACAACTACTACTACTATTACTACTACTACTAGGTAGACAAGCAGTACTTGTTTATAAGAAGAAAAGAACTAGAATAACACACCGTCGTATAGTATTGCCTTGTCAAATCACTGGCAATTCCATGATGAGCAACATGTTTTTACTGGTAAACCTAGAAACATCGTGTTCCTTCCACCGCATGTAGTTTCTGAGCGAAGTACTTACCAACATGTCCAACTTAGGCTTACAGGACCGAAACTGTAGTGCAAAAGAAACAAAACTACGGACCTGCAAGGAGTAATACTAATAGTACTACTATTATACAACATTTTGGAAGAAATTATGTAGTAGTAGTAGAGTACAATTGTACTCCTAATAAGGTTCTTTTACAAGCTTGGTGAAATATACATACTGGAGAAACTACCAAGTGTACAAAAGCAGTTTGGTCATATGGAGTATTTTACAAGTCGAACCGGGTGTGAAACTAAATGATGAGTACTCGTACATCAGCTAAAAACCAGCCAAAAGAAAGAGTTCAACAGAAGGACAAGACCAAATTATCTATCCTTGAACAGGCTCATTCTACTCCAAGGCGTTTGAGAAGTTTTGGATGAACCAAAATGGAGTCTCCAACCATATCCAGCGAGTGTTGGTGTGGAAACCAACACTGGCGTCACCATTCAGACTGAAGCGGCAAATTTCAGGACGCGGCCTATACTCGTAGCCAGTTTCTTGGTGTGATGTGTAAACAAAGTTCCTTCTCATCAGATGTCTTGGCGGATCATTTGCATCGCCTACTGCAATGTTAATTGGATAGTTCACGCCAACAAAAAGAGAATATGATCCAAGGTCAGTAACCCTTTTCCATTGGTTAGCTGCAGTTAACTGGCTTGTGACCATCCGGAACACCATGCACTCAAACCCAGAAGGATAGGTGTGAACGGTGTGACCACAGTGAACAACACTAGTATCATCAACAATTGCATTGCCCGAGACACCATATGTATAGACCAGAAGAAGTCTTGAACCACCGGCAGATCTTGCTAACGACCACTTACCAGGATCATCCTCCTCATCATCCTCTGCAAACCCATGTGCCAGGTAAAGCACATCGTGTGGAGACAGGATAAGGATATGACCTGCAAAGGGAAATGAAATGTAACATGGAAATAATACAGATATTGATCTGACATTGTAGAAGTTGATATAAAGTACTATTTTCAAAAATCTTGATTTATACTTAAGATGTTTGATTGCGTACAAAAATGCCAACCTAGGGAGATGCTATGAAAATTCTAATTCTTTTCGAAATGGGGATATGCTATGGAAATTCTCCTACATACACGTTTTGATTCATAGGATCAAACGAAATAGGAAATAATCGTATAGGATCTTGAATGTAAAGTTCATAGGGAAAAAAGCAAGGTTGGATCCTACAAGATTCTGGTGTCTGATATACCAAAGGAAAATCAACAAGGATTATTTATAGGAGTTTTAATATCTTATCTTAGCACTATATAGTGTATGAATAACTTTGAATATTGACTATTGGATCAGGACATGGGAATCACAACGTTGCCAGCCGTTGGATCTTCTTTTCCATTCTAGCATCTACTTGAAGATTCTATTGATAGTCTTTAGCACAATGAACGCTATGCACAATCCTCAAAACACACTTATCCATCATTCTAGAATCTTCCCCTTCATTTCTCAAGACCATGTTAAAAAAATTTACAAGTACTAGTACCTAATAAATATTGACTTCTACATGATACAAAATACAAGAACTAAATATGCACCCATACTTTATAGTGTCGAACAAATTTCTAATGTTTTGAGCTTTACCTAGTATTATAATTCAATATAGTGATGATATGTCATATGTCTAGTATCTGAGTCTCACGTAAGTACAACTAGTAGATACCATATTTTCCATGGATGTACAACTTAGTAAGGATTGTATTCCTCTGAAATTCCTAGGGAATTCGTACGAATCAAAGAGGCTAAAATTCCTATGAAATTCCTGTAGGGGTTCCGTGTATGAAAACAATAAAATTTTACCCTACGCCCCTGAACCCTTGAAGCTGCCAGGACCTATCTATTAGTAATACAGTAACAGGAGGGGCTTTTCGCGAACTTACCCTTGAAGACCGAAAAGTGTTGTCAACGCTCAGGAGAGTGTGGTTGATGTAGACGAGCCGAAGCCGACCTCAAGGTCGTGATGAAGTCCTTGCGCTCCTTCTGGCTCCAACGACTTGAGTGCCTCAAGTGCGACACCTCGCAGGGAGTTACACACATCCGGTGCCTGACGATGACTCCTGCTTCCCCGATCCAGCAGCAGTTGCGGAAGTAGAGCTCCTGGATCCGAATCCCGCAGTGTGATGATGCTCCACGGTGAAGATGTCTCTCGCTCGCGCAGTCCAGACTTGGGACCACGGTCACGAGAGAGAGAGGGGGAGAGAGAAAATATCAATTGGAGGTCCTCCCAAAAGTGGGGAGAGCTTTATTGATTATTGGTGTATTTATCTTGGCCAAATACCCCACTATATATAGGGGAGGAGGGGGTACACCCTCCCTCAAAGTCCTGGGGTGGGACTAAAGGAGAGGAGGGGGAGCGGGAGGCGCCGCCGGCCACCCCGTCATGGGCCCCACGTGGGGGCTGGACCAATAGGGCCGCCGTCCACCCCATGGCCCCTTCTCCCCTCTTGCCTTTCCCTAATGGGTCCTCTCCCCTCCGGGAATTGTTCCATTAAGCCTTTGACCATTTAATTGATTTTTATCTTTATTAAATAATTATGAATAAATGATTAAATCAATATTTAACATTTATTCACACATTATTCAATCTCCGTGGCTATGGAACACCTTCCACCTCCACTTCGGACATCCTCCGGACTTACCGAAACCCTTCCGGTTTTCTCTCTTCTTTTCTTCGGTGATTCTTCCGATCCTATAAATAGTCTCTAAGCATCATCAAGCCCTTAAGAGTGACACCCCATGGTTCAGGAACACTCCAGACATGGTCGGGACACTCCCGCACCAATGATCGACAGAGTGACCTGGATGGCCATGTGACCCCTGTGCGTTCCACGAAGATCTTTCGTCATTTGAACCGGGACAGTCATGTCTGATTCCCTTTGTCACTCGATACTTGCATTGCCTGAGATCTGATCAATTACATCACCATGTCGTGTTCAATCTCGTTACTGAACAATTTTACTTGACTCGTTTCGACAAGTGATATCCTCGTGATCAAATCACACGCTGCGCAGCTATTGGATATAACTTCTCCGAGTGGGCCCTTGAGTATCTTCCCGTCACATGGACGGACAAATACCGCTCTTGAAATATATTGCCTCTATGATTTGCTCCGAATACCTGAACACACCTTTATAACCACCATTTTACCAGATGGAGTTTGATGCTATCTAAGCACTCTCGGGAGACAGTGATTGATATAGCCTCACGGTCTAAGGAATAGTCTACGAGGATCCATTTCTAATCATCATAACTTGAACTTCGTAACATGATCGGGTCATGATGTTTAGGTTGGGTATTGGTTCATCATCTCATTCTCAGAATGAGATGACCTCATTTCCAACTGGCATAAATGCCACATGATCAGGAAACATGATCATCTGTTGACCAATGAACCAGTCACTAGAGTTTCACTGGGAACCCCTGGTTTTTTGTATATCACACATGTATTGATGTTTCCACTCAATACAGTTATAGCATGATCTAAAACTTAATCATAAACTACATGAAATATGATAATAGTCCTTACTACTATTTGTCTCTAGGGCATATTTCCAACAATTCCTACTAACCAATGAAAGTTCATAAAAATAGCTTACATTGATTCAAGAATAATATCTGAGTCTCACATAAGTACTTACTACTAGTAGATACCATATTTTCCATGGGATGTAATAGGATACCAAGCAATACTATCAGCAGAACTCAATCATATGAAACAAACTACTTATATGTAAGAAAACTTCCTAAAGATTGCATTCCTCTAAAATTCCTATGGAATTCCTTCCAATCAAAGAAACTAAATTATTTATGGAATTCCTACTAACCAATGAAAGTTCAAAAAAATTTAGCTTGCATCGATTCAGGAATAAAGCTAATAAAATACATAGGGAGGAGAATTTACCAAGTTCTAGAGACTTCCATGCATAAACACAGCCATTCTCGGTCACGGTGAACACACGATCGTGTTGGATAATAGCATCGCAGTATCTGAAGTATCCCTGGGACTCGTTAACACAAACTGACCATCCATGACTATCATTCCCGTTAAGGATAGCAATCTTTAATTCGAAAAATGGCGACAAGAGAGAAATATTTGTATCCCCCAACAGCTATCGGAACTTGGCAAATGACTATCTTCTGCAGTTTAGTACGTCGACCTTCATCAACATCATCCTGAAATGTAAGTGCGGAATCTTTGGTCGATTCAAACCCTGACACTTGCGGAATAATAATCTCGCGACGAGTGTACACGTTGACAAGGTCCCACGTGAAATCGGGCCTAACTATGACGATCCAATCTTCATTGACACCTACTCACTGCTTATCAAAACGATTTGGCATCACAACATCGGAGGACAGCCTGTCCAACGACGTCATCTTGCACGGGCTTCCCACCACTTTGAAGCACATGGGAGGCCAAATGGATGAGAAGAAGGAGTAGTCCCGCTCCCTTTTGCTGATTGAAGAATATGTTTGGACGAACCGACGAGGCTCGCAGAAGTGCTGGCGCCACAATGGTTGATGAGTACGTGAAGGGTCCCTTCGATGAACACCTTCTGAAATTGCTCAGGATCTTTACTCACCTTGCTCGATCTCACGATAGAAGGAGGTTGAGATGGTGTTTTGGGGGCTATTTTTGGGGTGGGGTGGGGGGTGGGGAGGGAGGGAAGATCGTTGACGGGAGCTGGCGGCCGCAGTGAGATGGAGAAAACAACGGCTGATGGTACATAGTAGTACTACTAGTACTGCAGAAGGTGGGCGAGTGGGGGTGGGGCTCCAATTGAGGCTAGTTGCACAAACTTCCAACAATTAGAGTTGTAGTTGCAAAGAGCTCCAACTGTTGAGCCCCAGGTATGTAAGAAATAACGTTATTAAGAGGGCTAATCGAAAATTTTGTGCTATGTGCAGCATTTGTACAAAAACTAATTGTAGTAGTTTCTTGCAACTATACTATCCTGATTATCGGGAGTTCCCTACAATTTTGAATCCCATTGTTGGAGGTTTGTGCAATTTCCTCCCTTCTCGTGTTTCTAGGAAGCTCTATGACCCTATGTTCAAAACAAAAATTTATCAAAGACAAAAAAAGGAAGACCATCTCTCAGGGCTTGTTTGATTTGTAGGATTCTCAAAACATAGAAAAAGGAACCTACAGGAATTTGGCTCAAGTATGTGTTTGAATCATAGGAAAAGCAAAGCAATTATACCATGAGGTTGGAGTGGATGGAAAATTTCCTAAAAAATAGAGGGCAAAGGAATATTTTGAAGGAATCTCAATTTTTGTGTTTTTCCTATTTCTATATTTTTCCTATCCTGCATTCCAAACGGAACATAATTCCTATATATTGGAATCCTATTAATCAAAAAAACAACGTAGGATTATTTCCTACGGGACAAAATCCTTCACAAATCCTTTGAATTTTCTTTGAATCAAAGAAGGAATAAAAAAGGTTTCCTCTCTCAGGAAAAAAGGAACTCCACCTGTTGGACAATTCAGTGTGACGAGAGTAGCTACTAGAGTCTATGTCTAGTACTAGCTATAGGGCCTAATCGTAGAACATTATGTACGCATCAGTCTTTGCAGGTGCCTCGTAGGAAACAAAATAAAGCTCTGTAGGTAATAAATGGTCATGGCAATTTCCAAGATACACAATCTTTTGCTTGTTTATTTTTATTTGGGAGACAGCCGGAGGATAGAGGAGTACTCGGTGCTTCGTTTCTTGAGCCATCAAGCTAGAGTAGATATTTGGATATCTAAAAACCTGAATTGTCCTGTAAAACCAATGCTCGTTGCATGCAGTTTGACCAAACATACTTATAGCACTATTTTACTACGCGTCCTACAAACTACGGAGTATAGTAGTAGTACTACTACCATGTACTTAGTACGTACTACAAGAAGTATTAGTACAGTAATGTTACACAGAGAGTTTCACATTTATCTTGTAGCGTCAAAAGAAGAAGTTGTGTCACTATAGTACTGTAGTAGTCACATCCAGGTTGCCTTACAGGGAAAAAATAGTATGATGAGCATCAAGATCTATCTATTTCTGTATTCCTATTTGCGTATACTAGTAGTACTACTAAGGAACGGCCCCAGCGTGTGCTCCACTAGTGCGCCTCCGCATGTAGGGTAATCCAGTACTACTAGTACAGAGTAGATCGCCACCGCATGGTCACGTGATTATTATGCATTGGTTCATGCCCTAGTCATGGGTACGTGCCGTAGGAGTAAAAAAATTGTGAAAAATTGAATACTGACAAATAATTACTCCGTTCTTTCTATAATAGTAGTAACTGACTTGGCTTTCTCTAGATACGCATGTACTTTGACACATTTTAGTACTTATATGCTCCCTCATTTCCAAATTAGAAAGCATACTAGGTTTTGTCAAAGTCAATATTTATAAAGTTTGACCAACTATATGTACAAACATACTAACTTATATAATGTCAAACGCATATAATATGAAAACATGGTTCATGATGATTCTGATAATATTGAGTTGATGTCGGAGATATCCATATTATTTTCTAGATAATTAGTCAAAGTTTATTATGTTTGACTTTGACAAAACCTAATGCGTGTCCTAATTTGGGAAGGAGGGAGTACATGTGAAGTCAGTTAATTTGGGATGGATGGAGTACTAATCTGTACTAGTAGTAGTCGAAGTAACATAGTATGGAGTAGTAAGTAGTAAAACTCATTCTATGCAAAATACAACCTTCCTAATCCCAAAGAGACCTTGGCTCCGACAACTAGTAATTAATACATCATTCGATTCATGTTAGGACCATTAGATGAGAATATGAAGATCAATTCTTCTCGTCAATGAAAACAAATAAGAGTTTTACTCTGGTGTCCCCCCCGTTCTCCCAAACATAGAAAACTGAAAACATCTGAATGACTAGGATTGGACGATAACCCTTCATGCCCTCCAAGCCGAAGAGGCATTGGTTAATCCTAACCCTCCTTGTGTTTTCAATTTCTTAGATTTGAGAAAATGGGGAGGAATAGAAGCAAGCCTCAACACTGAAAAATACCTCTTTGTCATGTTGGACGTTCCAGCAGAAGTGGTATTGTACCGCAGGCACCATGAGGAACGTGAGATCTTAGAGCGTGACCCTACCCTAGGATGCATAGCTCGTAGGAACGATTAGCATATATGGGTGTTCATCAAGAAGTCGATCGGCGTACCGCAACACGCAGAAGTTATACCAATTTGCTTTACCAGACAAAACTTTGAGAAAAATCATCAACATATTTATGGCATGTACTCACGAACGGCATGAGTTAGTGCTGGACGATCACATGAAACGCACAATATTCTCCACTATGATGTATCCTCACGTAGATCGCAACCATACATGGTTGTTTTATTATGAATGGTCCATGGAGTTAAGAACACAAACAATCCTTGTACTTGTGTGTGGGGCTCAATTTATCCTTCCAACTCGTGATTTGATAAAGTTTACATACAAACTTGTCAACATGACTAAATTTAGTTGTAAGCTAGGTTTGTAGTCAAAATTGTGTTAACCTAGATGACACATGGACGTTGGTCGTGCATTTAGGAGAGCATCTGCCCTATAATATCGCATCTAGCGCCTCTCGTATAATAGCCAGTTAGGGTGAGCTAATATCCTACAAGATTAATTTTGTGGAACTGACATGTCAGATAATTATAAGATATGTTATGTTCGAAATATCGCACATACCTAACCCTAGTTCAATTGTTCTTCCCTTGCTTGTGCCTTGATCTTCCCGCGTGAGCGCATCTCGTGGTTGGAGATCGAGTATGGCAAGTGGCGGCTCTAGTGGTACGAGCTCGAGTCTGAAGGAGTATCGTGTGCCCAACATAGAGCTAATCATCATTAAGTGTGACCAATGCAAGCATATTTTCTTGAAGAAGTACACTGCCATTTTCCACGAGAATCTGAATGGTATTTCGTCAGGTGTGTCATTGTCACAGGGTTAGTGAGGTGGGCTGCTTTGGATTTGCCTCCAGTTTTCTCACTTGTTTGAGCTGAATTTTCTTCTTAATATGGATGTTGAGCTAATTTTATTGTTTGGTAATGTAACCCAATGGGTGTAATATGTTGAATTGGTCTAAGCAACACTTTGTTTCCTTCTCTCAAAAAAAAATAAAGTGGCATGGAGTTGAAAACATCGTGGTGTTGCTTACAGGGAAGGATATGCGGGTAGGGGAAAGTGGCCGTTGCTATGTAAATATTGGGCCAGTTGTTTATTGTTCAAGATGCGGGATGTGCTACGTGCAAAATTCCAGGGCAGCCTATCCTGCATGCTGGACCCATGTTGATGTGTCGTCCATGCCAGCGCAATTTCGACAGCAATCCTGGTTCAAGACTTAAATCAAGACAAAATGACAAGTTTAGGCATAAAATTTCGTAATCACTAAATTAGATGACTAAATCGAAGCACCGTAAGAACGGTTAGTATTTTTATCTCTGGTCCATGTCGTAGGAGTGAACGATTACATAATAGTCGTAATAAACCCCTAAATACTCCATAATAACATTAGCAGCAAACTTAGTTTACATCCAAAATGCATCCTTCCTAGTACAAAAAGAGAACCTACATGCGACTACTACTAGTAAACTGGAGTAGTAAAATAGTAATACTAGTAGTACTATTTATTTTCTAATACACCATTACAGTCTTGATCACCAGCCGTAGTTTAAGATCAATTTTTCCTGTCGATGTAAATCCAGAAAGATACATGGGTGGACTGTCCAACCTTCATCAGGAACCGTGGCGACACCCCGTGGTACTTCCTGAGCTTTTCGAACGGGAAGTTGGCCGGCGACAAGCTTCTCGTCAGCTCGATTACCACATTAAGGCTCTCGACCATCTAGAAGTCCGCCGACCCCGTAGGGCCAGGTGGACACAGTTTCATAGTGTACCGCAGCCAGAAGCACTTGTCCTGCTTGATGCACACCAAGGACACGACGACGGACAGGACAAGCGTGCTGATGGTCAGTTTGAACATGGCACCATCATCCCCATAGAGGAAGCGCATGAATCCCCTCATGCTTGTTGGTGGCGAAATCGGATGAGGCAAAAGAAGGTGCTGCCGTAGATGGCCCTGGTTACTATGACCCTGTGGGCATCCTTCATGTGGGGAAGGAGCCCTGCCAGCGAGGCAATGAAATCACAGGAGGGATCTATGCAGGAGCACGGGCCGTGCGAGCACGCGATCTTTTGCTTGTCGTGCTTGTCGAAGGCGACCATGCTAAAGCAGCTATCGTAGGGGCACTCAATCATTGCCTCAGACTAGACGATGTCCATAGAAGCTGGCTCACGGTCAAATCCGCCGACGCGGTACACAAACTTGTGGGAGTGGTTATAGAGGGAAGATTGGATCACCGACATAGTGCCTGCTGGTCAAAAACCCGGGTTGGGTGGGTATACTGAAGAGTATACTGATTGAGTTTCATACTGTACTAGTATGATTATATAGGAATATGCTAGGAATCGGCGCACCAGTGGCGGCTAAGGCTGTACACTTGGCCACTTTTTTCTTAGACAGTGTCCACACGCTATACATGCTTCGTCAAAACAAAAAGGCTCCAGAAAGTTGACAGGTGAGTAAAGAAGGTGTCACGCTATATTGTACTAGACATTACAGTACAGACAGAGGGAGAGACCGAGGCAAGAAGATCCACATGAGTGAGAGGCAATAAGATCTACTCCTGGAGAGAGACGAAAAGCCTGTGACCTGGTGCAGGGTGTAAAGTGCTATAGGGAGATACCGAGGACTGCATGCATGTCTTCGACACCAACCTATATTTAACTTTTTTGGTCTTATTAAATTTAAATGGCCTTAATAATCCTATACAGAGGGAGTACTAGTACTAGTTGAAGGGTTCTGTAGCAGAAAACAAAAAATTCCTATGTTGGAACCTCCTAACGCCCAAGATCTATCTATGTAGTATTGTAGTAACGACGGAGTGTATAGAGTACATACCCTTGTAGACCATACGCGGTTAACATTTCGAGGGGCACGTGGTTGAAGTAGTCGAACTCGTAGCTGACCTAAAGGTCGCAATGCTCCTCGCAGGTCACCCCTTGCTCCTTCGTCATCATGTAGTAGCTCCAGCTCACGACATCCAAGGTGCCCCAAGTCTGGCCCCTCATGGTTTCATACACATACGATGTACGATGACGACCTCCGACTCCTTTATCCATGTCGGGAGTGCAGAAGTAGATCTACGGCTTAGAATCCCTGCAGCGCAACGGCATGCGCGAATAGTCCTTTCTTGGGACCATGCCAACGCGTGGATACAAATATGTGTAGAGAGAGAGGGAGGAATTTTCTAAGTAAAATGCCTTAGAGAACATCTCAAATTGTGTGTATAATCCCACCCATGGACACCCCTTTATATAAGGGGAGGGAGGTGTGCCCTCCCCTTTGGGTTTCCCATGTGGGACTATTCAAGGGAGAGAGGGGGGATGCGCATGGGCCTCATGGGCCAGCCAGCCAGGGGTGGGCCCCACCCCGCACAAAGCCCTAGGCTGGCCGGGTGGGCCCCCTTGTGGCAGCTAGGCCTTGGCCCTTCCCTCTTATGGTTTTCCCTCATGGGCCCTTTTTCCCTAGGAAGTTTGGCCCATTAGTGGAATACCCCTTCAAATTAGATTTTAATATTATATTTAATATTAATTACATTAATTAATATGTAAATACATATTATAAAATCCGATTTGATCAGAAATACCTTTTGGTTCCCTTTCGATTTCCTCCGAACGCCTTCAAAACTTTCCCGGTTTCCTTTTTCTCTTTCATATGGTGATTCCAACTTACAGAGGATATCTAGCTCATCGTACCCCTAAGCGTATTTCCCCATAGCTCGGGAATGGCGCAGACATGATCTCCATCAATGATCAATTGCGGGACCGGGATGCCCATAATGAGCCCTGTGCATTCCACGATGATAATGTCGTTTGAACCGTAAATGTCGTTCCCCATTCCCTTTGACACTCGATACCTAGTTCAGCCGAGATTTGATTTACGATATATCCATACCTTTGTTTGATCTCGTTACCGATGAACTTGTTTTCTCGTTCCCATGTCATTGCATTCCGTGATTCACTCACACGCTTGCAAGCTTCGTTAATGCAATGTCACAGAGATGGCCACAAATATATCAGTCTATTACATGGATGGGAAAATCCTGGTCTCTATATGTACTCCTCTACACGCCCCTTTGGGAAACCTGAGTGGCACCTTTTTGATCATCCAGTCATGGAACGATACTTGATAACCATCTAAGCTACCTGCAGAACGGTGATTTGCATTATCTCATAGTCTAAGGATTAGGCTACGAGATTTCCTTAGTTTATCATTAATGGTGAACTTTGTAACTAGATCTCATTATGATACAACTTGTTGGGTTGTTTGTCTATCACATCATGCAACTAATTACATGACCTCATTGTCAATTGGCATCAATGCCCATGATATCGAAACCCTAGATCATCCTCATGACCAATGAACTAGTTCGCTAGAGGTAACTAGAGACTTGGTATGTTTACATACCACACGTGTATTAACATTTCGTATTAATATAGTTATAGCACAGTACGAAACTATTATGAACTCCATGAGATATGACCATAAAACCTATTTATTATTTGCCTCTAGGGCATATCTCCTTCAGTCTCCCACTTGCACTAGAGTACAAATAATCTAGCTCGCATTTTACTCATCATAAACCATATCACATGTGCGTTTATTAATCATGCATGCTTATGGAAAACGTCCTGTCCATGTTCTATTTTACCAGATTATTATGTCTTTGCAAATCGTTAATGTCTTCCTAACTTTGACATTCATACAATTATCTCATAATGGGTTGAAGTATTCATTTGGTGACAAAGTGAGACTTTGTTTCTAGTATTTACCGTGACGGCCGCTTTCACTATTGTCACGTAAACTTTGAAACATACTTCGCACTCCTTTGTGTGTATATATAGTAGTTATGGCAATAGAGTGAGGTTTGTATCCAGGAGCCAGAAGTGACGTTAGATCAGCCACAACGAGCTTTCTCATGGGCACTGTGCCCTGGGACACACCCTCTGCGTAAACACGAACTAGTCCCACCACAATAATATACATCACATTAGATGGATCCATTATATTTCTATATCGTAGATCCTAGTGCATGAAATGGAACTATGCGCCTTACTTTGATTCTTGCCATTTAAGGGCAAACTTAATTCTAGTTCAGTGATTAACTCAAGAATCACTTAAAGACATGTTCTTACAGTTAAGATCTTGTCCTTCCAACCAGAACATCGGGTCACATGACATCGAGTATACAATATGGTTCTATGGAAGAACCTACGACTGAGGCATAGGAGATGCAACCCATCTCTTTCTTTCTTTTAACCATGGTTGTAATACTAAGACTAACTCAATTCTTCGTACAAGTAAGAACCTCTTTCTTTTCCTTGTTCCATTCTGAACTACTTCAGAATCGTATCTAGGATATTCTGGACATCTTCAGAATCAAGTACAGGAAGCATTCCACTATGATGTTTATTAAACTTACCAATCTATCTCGATAGATCTCATTGTTTAATAACTTGTTCAACTTCATTCATATTTACTAACTTAAATGTTATCAATACCAATAACATCATTCAGGTATGTTGTCCACATATCTCAGAATGATTTTACGCTCTGACTCAAATATGGCATCCATATATGAGATCTAGCGATTTCACTTAGCCCCCACTCAAAATATGTCTACTACATATTAAGACTTGGCCAAGCTACTTTGCTCCCACTCAAAATATGTCTGTTACATATTAATATTTGGCCAAGCTAATTATCTCCCACTCAAATGCAGGCACTCTTGATAATGATGGACATTCCAAAATTCTTTGATCATCATTAAATTAAGAATTCTAGCTATGATATTCTAATATCCATATATTGCTGGTGTAAATCCAATAGACTCAATCATCACTACATTTGTAGTCAACTCCTTGAATTGTCCATACTTTGTGACAAATCGAGCTTTATGTCTACATTAAGTTTCATTTCCATCTTATGATTTTGAAGTCATTCAGAAATATCAAGTAAACTTATTTACTTAATAAGATCAACTAACATATTACTTTGCAATCTTAAATGTAACTTAATATAGGATTTTATGACTCCTGGTCATTTCTCGCACCTAGGTCCATCACGCTTCTTTGTAATTCATATGTATGTCTTTCTCATAAACATGACAAGTGAATCAATAATATATTTCCACGAACTTGTAGAGTATATATTGTCGAATCCTACTTTCTTTAGTAAAAGTATTCACTGAAACTTTATGATCATTGTCATTAGTTTCTTCTCTATTTGTAGAGTTTGGTTTCACGAAACAAATTTCGCTGCGCTACTCAACAATCAGGAGGTAAGGTCAAATACCTTGTTTTGATATTTTACTCTCTTCCACCTGTATCTTCATCAAGACACATCAACTTTGGACAACAGCAGGTTTGCCCCTTGTGGAACATGTATCCATAGTTGTCTAATAATATGCTACAAAGACTTGTTTATACGCCATGATTTCAAATTATCGAAAACTCTAGAAACTCGAACATGCCATAACTCTTATGGTGTTGTTTCCATGAATCTTTAGATGTTCCTTTGTATGTCAACCGAGTGTTTGCTCATTTCGATCTCTAACTCTGAACGATAACTATAACCCCGATAAGAGATAATATTATACCATATGTATCTAATAAATAATGATTATGATATTTAGACATTTCAATACACTTTGAAATTTCCCTATTATCATAATTTGTGAAACCTCTTCCACATGTACTTTTATGCTAAAATTAAAATAAATACTTTAGTCATGTCGATCAAATCGAAGAGACTTTTGTATTCTTGTTAATTCAATATCCTCCTTCACTTTGAAATCTTTTGCACAATTCAAAATAGTTTCGAACTTATGTTTCATTAAGTAAATACTCATATTCACTTAAATCCATAATGAAGTATGTAATGATTTCCAAAATACGATGAATCATTATGTATAAACTTCAACTTTTCCTCGCATATCACTATTTACCAGAATGCGGAGTTTTAGTCATTCTGCCCAACGAGGCATGGTTTTGCAAAGTCTCTAGATTAAGCATCTCAGACCCTGATCTTCATTTATAATGAAAAACATGCAATAACCAAAATGACTTAAACTATAGTGTCATGTCATTATTAAACTTTGGATATATTTTAGCATTCTAATCCTTTATAAATCTTTAAAATATTATCATTAACATAGTGATGAGAATAACTCATTTATAATCGTAAGGTGACCATAAAGGTATTATTCATAAGAAAAGTACAACTGGCTTGTAACTTATTCATATGAACAATCGTCTCGCCAAAAGCAAGACACACAAACAAGGATTACAAAATTATATTCAAGTCCACTAATCCAAATGATAAACCTTTGAGGAAAGGGGTAATGTCGGCCATCAACTATTCTGCTTGCCGTCATCAAGCCACATTGCCTCAATTCCAGTAATTCTTAAGCAGACCATCCTGTTTTCACAAAACTGGAGAAGTATCCAATACTTATGCAAACTGCAACGAGTTCTACAAGAATTACATTTATAACTTTGTATATCTAAAGTATACCCTTTTTCATTCATGTCCTCTATTGCAATCAAGCCCTTCGGAGAGTTCATAACTCTAATGCAAGATTGCTAAGTGTTTCTCCAAATATTCTCTTTTTCATCCATCATGGAAGAAAACTCATCCAACGGCTCATACTTTATGTTCCTAATCTTGCAGAATACAAGATTGCAATCCAACTCTCCATCGAATGGAGAACGGCTTATTGGATGATTATGGAGAACACACAAATATTGCAAAGTCATCGGATTATCTCCTAATGGTCATTGTATCAAGAAGAGAAGATCACCTTTTACGAGGATATACCTCATGCGTGGGTATTAATCTATAAAGTTGGACCCTTTTTCTAAGTTCCATATCAAGCAATAAATTTACCATGGTCGCAAAGGACCTCAATGGGATAGGCCATGATCTACTAAGATATTTGCAAACAGACATCTAGACTAAGTTCATAATACGAGTTCAATCCTAATTGAGATCCCACTAAATTTTTCATCCATGGGATGACTTTAGTGACCACACGATCCCAATCCGCTACACCACCCCCGATCGTCACTCCCAACAATGCAGTTTCAAAGATAGACATTCCCCAATGTCAATCACATCAACCATGTGACTCATGCTTGACCTTTCGGTCTCTTGTGTTCCGTTACCCGTGTCTGACATGATAGGCTTGCCAAATCTAACTTGTGTGTATTCGCTGTGCAACATGGCTTACACCCACTGTATGCGAACGTAGATATGTCTAGCCCTCGATCATCACAGCCGACTTCATAACAACGAACTTTCTTGTTCGTGCAGACACAAGGGGAACACTATCATTGGAATTATTTAGGGACTATCTTATTTGCTATCGTTGAGTATCTAATATCAGCATATAATACGATATAAAATAGGTATCGACATCACATGTATATTGTGATATGATATGGTCCTTCTTCTTGCGCCTAGATCTCCATCGAGCGCTCCGGCATGATCTCCATCTTTCCCCTGGTGTGATGCCAAGTCCATGACGCCACCAGCAGGTCGTCCATCGGAACGACGGCTATTACTATACTACTTAGTAACATAAAATTAAACTACTTTACTTTCATAACGACCAATACCATATCATAACACAATCCCTCCTGCAAAATAATGTTAGACGCCTCTACTTCATATTTGCAAGGTTTACGTGGTTGTTAGGGCTTTCACAATAGAACCGTTTCTAATCTATGAACTTCCCAACCACAACATGGATCCAACAGTTGTTTCTACTACACCCTTTTCGGGGCCCTCCGTTGTAAATGCTATATCAACTATTGAATGAGAGACAGACACTCACTAGCCACTTATACGGAGCAAGTCGTACGTCCTTGGATAACATCTCAAATTGTGTCGCGTACAAATACCGCGATATATCAAGTACAAATACGCGTAAGGTCGGTCCAGGCCGCTTCGTCAAACAATACCGCGATATAAACAAGTACATGTTAGAGGGTAACGACTAATGGATCAATGCCCACACAATACTTGTGCGTACTGGCCGTACATCACTCCTACGCATAGATTGGCTCTGATACCACTGAAGGGTTCCGTAGCAGAAAAAACAAATTCCTACATTGGAACCTCCTAACGCCTAAGATCTATCTATGTAGCAATGCAGAACTGACTGGAGCGTATAGAGTACATACCCTTGTAGACCGTACGCCGTTGACGTTCCAAGGGGAACGTGGTTGAAGTAGTCGAACTCGTAGCCGACCTCAAGGTCGCGATGCTCCTCGCAAGTCACCCCTTCCTCCTTCATCGAGCGGCAACTCCGGCTCATGACATCCAAGGTTCCGCAAGTGTGTCCCCTCATGGTTTCGTACACATACGGTGTATGATGACGACCTCTGACCTCTTGATCCCTGCCGGGAGTGCGGAAGTAGATCTCCGGCTTGGAATCCCTGCAGCGCAACGGCGTGCTGCAGGTGTGCCATCTCTTGTGCGAACAATCCTTTCTTGGGAACAATCAGGTGTGCCAACGCATGGAGAAAACTACGTAGAGAGAGAGAGGGACGAATTATCTAAGGAATACCCCTTGGATAACATCTCAAATTGTGTGTATAATCCCACCCATGGGCACCCCTTTATATAGGGGGAGGGAGGTGTGCCCTCCCCTTTGGGTTTCCCATGTGGGACTATTCAAGGGATAGAGGGGGAGGCGCATGGGCCTCATGGGCCAGCCGACAAGGGGTGGGCCCCACCACACGCACAACCCTAGGCTGGCCGGGTGGGCCCCCCTTGTGGCGGCTAGGCCTTGGCCCTTCCCTCTTGCAGTTTTACCTCATGGGCCTTTTTCCCTAGGATGTTTGTCCCATTAGTGGAATACCACTTCAAATTAGATTTTAATATTATATTTAATATTAATTACTTTAATTAATGTGTAAATACATATTACAAAATCTGATTTCACCTGAAACACCTTTCGGTTCCCTTTTGATTTCCACCGAACGTGTTCGGAACTTTCCTGGAACGATTCTGGTTCTCTCACAGAACTTTTCCAGTTTCCTTTTTCTCTTTCATATGGTGATACGAACTTATAGAGGATCTCTAGCCCATCGTACCCTTAAGCGTATTTTCCCACGGCTCGGGAATGGCACAGACATGATCTCCATCAATGATCAATAGAGGGACCTAGATTCCCATAATGACCCCTGTGCATTCCACGATGATAAAATCGTTTGAACCTTAAATGTCGTTTCCCATTCCCTTTGCCACTCGATACCTAGTTCACCCGAGATTTGTTCTATGGTATCTCCATACCTTCGTTCGATCTCGTTACCGATGAATTTTTTTTCTCATTCCCATGTCGTTGCATTCCGTGATCTAGTCACATGTATGCAAGCTTCGTTAATGCAACGTCACCGAGATGGCCACAAATGTATCTATCCGTTACATGGATGGGAAAATCCTAGTATTGATATGTACTCCTCTACACGCCCCTTTGGGAAACCTGAGTGGCACCTTTTTGACCATCCAGTCACGGAATGATACTTGATAACCATCTAAGCTCCATCTAGAATGGTGATTTGCATTATCTCACAGTTTAAGGATTAGGTTGCGAGATTTCCTTACTTTATCATTAATGGTGAACTTTGTAACTAGATCTCATTATGATACAACTTGTTGGGCTGTTTGTCTATCACATCATTCAACTAATTATATGACCTCATTTACAATTGGCATAAATGCCCATGATCTCGAAACCCTAGATCATCCTCTTGACCAATGAACTAGTTTGCTAGAGGTAACTAGAGACTTGGTTTGTTTACATACCACACATGTATTAATGTTTCGGATTAACAATTATAGGACATTATGAAACTATTATGAACTAATTGAGATATGACAATAAAACCTATTTATTATTTGCCTCTAGGGCATATCTCCTTCACTAGTAGTAGTACATCTTAGAACAAATCAGACAAACTAGTACTGCATTTATTAGTGGTACCTTTTTTGAGAAATTATAATTAGTAGTAGTACTTAGATATGTGAACAACTGGTCCAAGTTACTACTCCAATAGAGAGTACGATCACTCTGTTTTATGGATTCTTGTTTACTATATGTACTAGTAGTAAAATCTAGAATGTATATTATTTCAGAACAAATTTTGGCTCTAGAATGTCTAGAATACGCGCAAACCTCAAAAGACACTTCATTGCTGAGTTTTAGGGATCTTGTGCTAAATGCATGGAATTGGATGTAAATTTCATTTTATGAAGTCCTTGGTGTAACTTGTACTTCCACCGACCGCCTGTTAACTAAAGCACCTCGCTCCTATGGGACCTACCACAATTTTAAAAAATTACACTGCCCCGATTATTAGACAAAGTGGAACATGGTTTCTTATAATTCAAAAGTTTTTAGAAATAGGATGCTTCAAGCTTCCTAGCTAACTCCGCACACTTTAGTGACTTTTTGTCGATTTAGCGAAATTAGGTCAAACTTTTGCTACATAAGTTAGGGCAATTTATTGATATTGAATTAAATGTATTTTCAGAGGTAGATGGGTGCATCTTCATGTAGTAAACAATTTTGTCGGTGTTAGTTTCCAACTATCATGAAAGAACATTTAATTCTCAATTTTTAGAGTGATGCTGATATTGTTCTTTTACATGAAGAAACTCTGAAGAATATGGATCTGAATAACACAAGACAAGTTTTCAGACATAAAAAGTGGATCAACATGTTGTACTGATGATACCCATGTTTTATGAGCTTTCAAACTTCCAAGCTAACTCTACCAACTTGAATGACTTTATGCCAATTATTTATCGAAATTAGGTCAAATTTGAACTACAAGTAAATTGTAGGTTGCTTTGAAAGTTTTATGAAAAATCTTCTGGAGGTACCCGTTCGGGGTCAATTAATATAACATAAACCACCGAGAGTTTTGACGACACGTTCAACTTCTTGCTAAGATTTTGCATCTTGACAGTTTAACAAAATTAGTTCAAACTTGAGCTACAAGTAAGCGCGAAAGATCGCTCTTGAATTAGATGTCTATCGATATTTGAATGACTTCCTAGCTAAGTCTGCCCATTTGAATGACTTTATGTCAATTTATCGAAATTTGGTCAAATTTGAAACTACAAGTAAACTATAGGTTTCTTTGAATGTTCTACGAAAAAGCTTTTGGGGGTACCTATCGAGGGGTCACAATCAATATGTCAGAAACCACCAAGAGTTTTGACGATAGTTTCATCTTCTTGCTAACATTTTGCGTCCTCACAATTTAACGAAATTAGGTCAAACTTGAGCTACAAGCAAGTAAGCATGGTAGATTTCTCTTGAATTAAATGTCTTTTCATAGGTAGATGGGTGCATCTTCTTGTAGTAAACAATGCCGTCAATGTGAGTTTCCAACTACTGGGAAAGAACATTCTCAATTTTTTGAGTGATGTCGAGATTATTCTCTCCTATAAAGGAAATCCGAAGAATATGGATCTGAATGCCACAAGACAAGTTTTCACACATATATAGTGGACCAACATATTGTACTTACAATTTCCCGTGTTTTATGAGTTCTCAAACTTCCTATCTTATCACTCTGCCCACTTGAATGACTTTATGTCGATTAATCAAAATTAGGTCAAATTTGAACTATATACTACAAGTAAACTATAGGTTGCTCTAGAAGTTTTACGAAAAAGCTTTTAGAGTTACCATACCTATCGGGGGGTCACAATCAATATATGAGAAACAATCGAGAGTTTTGACAACAGGTTTGACTTTTTGCTAAGATTTTGCATCATGACACTATTTAATGAAACTGGATCAAACTTGAGCTACAATTAAGCACGATAGACTGCTATTGAAATATATGTCTTTTTAGAGGTAGATGGGTGCATTTTGTTGTATTAAACAATGTTGTCGGTATGATTTTCCAACTATATAAGGAAAGAACATTCAATGCTCAATTTTCCGAGTGATGACGAGTGAGGTTGTTCTTTTCCATAAAGAAATGTCCGAAGAATATTGGACCTGAATGCCAAAAGCCAAGTTTACCAATATATATAGTGGACCAACATGTTGTACCAATGATTCACATGTTTTATTTATGAGTTTTCAAACTTTCTAGCTAACTCTGCCCATTTGACTGAATGACTTTATGTCGATTTATCGAAATTAGGTCAAATTTGAAACTACAAGTACATTGTAGGTTGCTTTGAAAGATATACGAAATATCTTTTGGAGGTACCCATCGACGGGTCACAATTAATATATCATAAAACACCGAGAGTTTGGACGATAGGTTCAACCTCTTGCTAAGATTTTGCATCTTGACAATTTAACGAAATTAGGTCAAACTTGAGCTATAAGTAAGCGCGATAGATTGCTCTTGAATTAAATGTATTTTTAAAGGTAGATCAGTGCATCTTGTTGTAGTAACAATGCCATCAGTGTGAGTTTCCAACTATTAGGAAAGAACATTCAAGTCTACATTTTTCGAGTGAAGACGAGCGACGTTGTTCTTTTTCGTAAGCTAGGAAGTTCGGAGAATATTGGATGTGAATGCCATGCCAAGTTTATAGACATATATAGTGGACCAAACATGTTGTACCAACGATTCCCATGTTTTATGATCTTCCAGACTTCCTAACTAACTCTGCCCATTTTAATCTACGTTAAGTCGATTTATCAAAATTAGGTCAAATTTTAAACTACAAGTAAATTGTAGGTTTTGCTTTGAAAGTTTTATGAAAAACCTTTTAATTTGGAGGTATCCATCGAGGGGTAAAAATTAATATATCGGAAAGCAGAACGAGAGTTTTGACGATAGGTTTAACTTCTTGCTAAGATTTTGCATCTTGACAATTTAACGAAATTAGGTAAAACTTGATCTACAAGTAAGCACGATAGATTGCTCTTGAATTAAATGTCATTTTAGAGGTAGATGGGTGCATTTTCTAGTAGTAAGCAGTGCCGTGGGTGTGAGTGTCCACCTACCAGGAAAGAACATTCAATTCTCTACATTTTCTGAGTGAAGACGAGCGAGGTTAGTTATTCTTTTCTGTAAAGAGAAGTCCAAAGAATATTGGATGTGGATGCCAAGCCAATTTGGCAGACATATATAGTGGATGGAGAACATGTTGTAGTTGCGATTCCCATGTTTTATGAGTTTTCAAGCTTCCAAGCTAACCCCGCCCATTTGAATGACTTTATGTCAATATCTCGGAATTATGTCAAATTTGAAACTATAAGTAAATTGTAGGTTTTGCTGTGATAGTTTTACAAAAAAGCTTTTGAAGGTACCCATTAAGGGGTAAAAATTAATATATAAGAAACCAACGAGAGGTTCGACGATAGGTTCAACTTCTTGCTAAGACTTTGCATCTTGACAATTTAACAAAATTAGGTCAAACTTGAGCTAGCCACAAGTAAATGCCATAGACTTCTCTTGAATTAAATGTCTTTTCAGAGGTAAATTGGTGCATCTTCTTGTAGTAAACAATTTCATCGATGTGAGTTTCCAACTATCAAGAAAGAACATTCAATTCAACACTTTCCGAGTGAATACGAGCGAGGTTGTTCTTTTTCCTAAAGAAAAGTCTGAAGAATATTGGACCTGAATGCCACAAGCCAAGTTTACAGACATAGATATTGGACCAACATGTTGTACCAACGATTCCCGTGTATTATGAGTTTTCAAACTTCCCAGCTAACTCAGCCCATTAGAATGACTTTATGTCTATTTATCGAAATTAGGTCAATATTTGAAACTACAAGTACTAGTAAATTGCACGTGCCCTGCACGTGAGGCTCAGATAATAGACGTCGGACATATCATCACTGTATAAAATTGGAATAGGTAAAGCAGAAAAATATAAATTTGATCAACATCTATAAAGTATGGGTGTATATTTGGTTCTTGTACTTTGTATATCATGTAGAAGTCAACGATTATTTGCTATCTAAAACTTGAAAATATTGGTAACATGGTCTAGAGAAATGAGGGAGAGGATTTTAGAATGATGGAGAAGTGTGTTTTGAGTTTCTGCATAACATTCATTGTGATGAAGACTATCAATAGAATCTTCTAGATGCTATAATGGAAAAGAAGATCAAACGGCTAGAAATGTTGGGATTCGCGAGTCTTGATCCAATGGTCAATATTCAAAGTTATTCGTACACTATATGGTGGTAATATAAGTAATTGTAGTTGCTTTGAAAGTTCTACGAAAAAGCTTTTGGGGGTACCCATCAGGAGGTCACAATTAATATGTCAAAAACCACCGAGAGTCTTGACAATAGTTTTAACTTCTTGCTAAGATTTTGCATCTTGACAATTTAACGAAATCAGGTCAAACTTGAGCTACAAGCTAGTAAGCATGATTGATTTATCTTGAATTAAATGTCTTTTAGGAGGTAGATGGGTGAATCTTCTTGTAGTAACAATGGTGTCAGTCTGAGTTTCCAACTATCAGGAAAGAACATTCTCAATTTTCCTACTGATGACGAGATTGTTCTTTCAGGTAAAGAAAGTCCGAAGAATATGTATCTGAATGCCACAAGCCAAGTTTTCAGAAATATATGGTGGACCAATATGCTGTACTTACGATTTCCCATGTTTTATGAGTTCCCAAATTTCCTAGCTAACTTCACCCACCTGAATGACTTTATGAAGATTTATTAAATTAGGTACAATTTGAACTACTACAATAAACTATGAAGGTTGCTTTGAAAGTTTTACGAAAAAGCTCTTGGAGGTACCCATCAGAGGGGGAGGGAGTTCAACTAATATATAAGAAACCACAGAGAGTTTTGACGACAGGTTCATCTTCTTGCTAAGATTTTGCATCTAGACAGTTTAATGAAATTAGGTCAAACTTGAGCTACAAGTAAGCGTGATAGATTGCTCTTGAATTTAATAAAATTAGGTCAAACATGAACTACAAGTAATAAATTGTAGGTTGCTTTGAAAGTTTTATGAAAATGCTTTTGGACGTACCCATCGAGTGGTTAATTAATATATCAGAAACCACAGAGAGTTTTGACGACTGGTTCGACTTCTAGCTAAGAGTTTGCACCATGAAAATTTTGAACACTTTTTGAAAACAATCACATCAAATAGGGAGACAAAGGAAATGATTTTTCTATTCTCTATGAGCAACCCACAAGATTGAGGTGCACCTTAGGATTAAAGATACATACTTTATTTTCTCCACAATGTATATGGTGAACCTTAGCGGATGCCACATATTAGGTCTTAAGGTGTGCTTTTGTACACATTGCTGATGCCCTTATTACAGAAAAATCAAATAGTATAGTAGTAGTACTCATTTCTTTGCTTAGATATATGCTCACCTCTGTCCACGCATTGTACATGCTGAGAGAATAAAACGTAGGCAGGGTAAGAGGGCAGCAGCAAAGAGGAGTTGGAGGCGGTTCGATATCAGAGGAAAGTTATGATGGGTTCAGGACACGAGTACTCCTGCGGCCACTCTACTAGTAGTAAATTTCAGGAACTATGCACGGAAAACAAATTGTGTGTTTTCTCTCTCTTTTGCTGCCTCTCACCATCCATCCTCCCTCTCTCCTCCCCTTTCCCCTCGCGCACTGGCCCGACTGATCTCTCCCTCGTCCACAGCGTGGTGCTGCGCACATGTGCCTTGGTACGGCACCTATGTGTCTCTGGCGTGTTCGGTAGCCGCGTTGGTGTGGAGTAGGGATGAGGAGTACATAGGAAGGAAACCACTTTGGTCCCTGACGGCAAAAAAATTCAAACTTTTCCGATTTTCTAAATTTTCAATTGCTTCCCAAACAACGGGAGGGAAGGTTATTCAAAAGATCGTCCATTCGTAGTACTTATTATCTTATCTTTATCTTGTCTTATCTCTTACAATACCATACCATACCACTATATAGTTATGGATAACTTCGAACATTGACCGTTGGATCAAGACCGACAAATCCAAACATTGCTAACTGTTGGAACTTATTTTCCATTCTTAGCATCTACAAAGATTCTACTGATAGTCTTTAGCACGATTAACGCTAGTATGCGCAAACCTCAAAACACACACTTCATTGCTCAGTTTCAGGGTCCTTGTGCAAAATGCATAGACTTGGGTGCAATTTTCATTTTTATGAGGTCGTTGATGTAACTTGTACTTCCACCGACCGTGTTAACTCTCAAGCACCTCGCTCCTACAGGACCTACCATAGTTAAAATAAAATGCAACCACCCCAATTATCACACAAACTAGACCACAATTTCTTATACGTAATCCCCAAGTTTTTATACTAGGATTTTCAAGCTTCCTAGCTAACTTCGCACACTTTAGTGACTTCTTGTCGATTAACGAAATTAGGTCAAACTTGAACTACAAGTAAATGCGATAGATTTCTCTTGAATTAAATGTATTTTCGGAGGTACATGAGTGCATCTTCTTGTAGTAAACAATTTCGTCGATGTGAATTTCCAACTATCAGGAAAGAAAATTCTTAGTTTTCTGAGTGATGATGAGATGCTTCTTTTCCGTAAAGAAAGTCCGAAGAATATGGATCTCAATGCCATAAGCCAAGCTTCTAGACATATTAAGTGGACCAACGTGTTTTACTTACGATTCCCATATGTTTTTTGAGTTTTCAAACACCCTAGCTAATTAACTCTACCCACTTGAATGAGTACATGTCGATTTATAAAAATTATGCCAAACTTGAACTATAACTAAATTGTAGGTTGCTCTTGTAGTTTAACAAAAAAGCTTTTGGAGGTACCATACCGATTGGGGGGTCACAATCAATATATGAGAAACAACCGAGAGTTTGGACAACAAGTTTGAATTCTTGCAATTTTGCATCATGACACTATTAAACGAAATTGGGTCAAACTGGAGCTACCAGTAAGCGTGATAGATTGATGTTGAAATATATGACTTTTCATAGGTAGATGCGTTCATTTTGTTGTAGTAAACAGTGTCGTCAGTGTGATTTTCCAACTATATCAGGAAAGAACATTCAATTATCAATTTTCCGAGTGATGACGAGCAAGGTTGTTCTTTTCCTTAAAGAAATGTCCGAAGAATATTGGACTGAATGCCAGAAGCCAAGTTTACTAACATATAAAGTGGACCAACATGTTGTACCAACGATTCCCATGTTTTTTATGAGTTTTCAAACTTCCTAGCTAACTCTGCCTATTTGACGGAATGACTTCATGTCGATTTATCGAAATTAGGTGAAATTTGAAACTACAAATACATTGTAGGTTGCTTTGAAAGTTTTACAAAAAATCTTTTGGAGTACCCATCGATTGCTCACAATTAATATATCATAAAACATCGAGAGTTTTGACGATAGGTTCAACTTCTTGCTAAGATTTTGCATCTTGACAATTTAACGAAATTAGGTCAAACTTGAGCTACAAGTAAGCGTGATAGATTGCTCTTGAATTAAATGTATTTTTAGAGGTAGATCGGTGCATCTTGTTGTAGTAAACAATGCCATCAGTGCGAGTTTCCAACTATCAGGAAAGAACATTCAATTCTACATTTTCCGCGTGAAGACGAGCGAGGTTGTTCTTTTTTGTAAGAAGTCTGGAGAATATTGGATGTGAATTCCACGCCAAGTTTACAGACATATATAGTGGACCAACATGTTGTACCAATGATTCCCATGTTTTATGATATTTCAAACTTCCTAGCTAACTCTGCCCATTTTAATGACTTTAAGTCGATTTATCGAAATCAGGTAAAATTTTAAACTACAAGTAAATTGTAGGTTTTGCTTTTAAAGTTTTACGAAAAAGATTTTAATTTGGAGGTACCCATCGAGGGGTCAACATTAATATATCAGAAAACACAATGATAGTTTTGACGATAGGTTCAACTTCTTGCTAAGATTTTGCATCTTGACAATTTAACGAAATTAGGTCAAACTTGAGCTACAAATAAGCGCGATAGATTGCTCTTGAATTAAATGTCATTTCAGAGGTAGATGGGTGCATTTTCTGCTAGTAAGCAGTGCCGTGGGTGTGAGTGTCCAACTACCAGGAAAGAACATTCAATTCTACATTTTCCGAGTGAAGACGACCGAGGTTAGTTGTTCTTTTCCGTAAATAGAAGTCCAAAGAATATTGGATGTGGATGCCACAAGCCAGGCTGAAAGAGATATATAGTGGATCGACAACATGTTGTACTTGCGATTCCCATGTTTTCTGAGTTCTCAAGCTTCCCAGCTAACCCGCCCATTTGAATTACTTTATGTCGATATCTCGGAATTAGGTCAAATTTGAAACTACAAGTAAATTGTATGTTTTGCTTTGATAGTTTTACGAAAAATCGTTTGGAGATACCCATCGAGGGGTCAAAATTAATATATCCGAAACCAGCGAGAGTTTTGATGATAGTTCAACTTCTTGCTAACACTTTGCATCTTGACAATTTAACAAAATTAGGTCAACTTGAGCTAGCTACAAGTAAACGCCATAGATTGCTCTTGAATTAAATGTCTTTTCAGAGGTAGATCGATGCATCTTCTTGTAGTAAATAGTGTCATCGGTGTGAGTTTCCAACTATCAAGAAAGAACATTCAATTCTACATTTTCTGAGTGAATACATGTGAGGTTGTTCTTTTTCCTAAAGAAAAGTCCGAAGAATATTGGATCTGAATTCCACAAGCCAAGTTTACAGACATATATATTGGACCAACCTGTTGCACCAATGATTCCCATGTTTTATGAGTTCTCAAACTTCCCAACTAACTGTGCCCATTAGAATGACTTTATGTCGATTTATCGAAATTGCGTCAAATTTGAAACTACAACTACTAGTAAATTGCACGTGCCATGTACGTGAGACTCAGATAATAGACGTCTGACATATCATTACTATATAAAATTATAATAGGTAAATTAGAAAAAATATAAATTTGATCAACATCTATAAAGTATGGGTGTATATTTGGTTCTTGTACTTTTTATATAATGTTGAAGTCAATGATTATTAGCTATCTAAAACTTGAAAATTTTGGTAACATGGTCTTGAGAAATGAGGGAGAAGATTCTAGAATGATGGAGAAGTGTGTTTTGAGTTTTGTGCATAGCATTCATTGTGATGAAGACTATCAATAGAATCTTCTAGATGGTAGAATGAAAAAGAAGATCCAATGGCTAGAAATGTTGGGATTCGCGAGTCTTGATCCAACGGTCAATATTCAAAGTTATTCGTACACTATATAGTGGTAAGATAAGAAATTGTAGGTTGATTTGAAAGTTATACGAAAAAGCTTTTGCAGGTACCCATCAAGGGGTCACAATTAATATATCAGAAACCACCGAGAGTTTTGACGATAATTTCAACTTCTTGCTAAGATTTTGCATCTTGAAAATTTAACAAAATTAGGAAAAACTTGAGCTACAAGCAAGTAAGCGCGATTGATTTATCTTGAATTAAATGTCTTTTTGCAGGTAGATGGGTACATCTTCTTGTAGTATACAATACCTTCAGTGTGAGTTTCCAACTATCAGGAAAGAGCATTCTCAATTTTCCTAGTGATGATGAGATTGTTCTTTCAGGTAAAGAAAGTACAAAGAATGTGGATCTGAATGCCACAAGCCAAATTTCCAGACATATATAGTAGACCAATATGCCTTACTTACGATTTCCCATGTTTTATGAGTTCTCAGATTTCCTAGCTAACTTCGCCCAGTTGAATGATTTCCCAACATATATAGGGGATCAACAGCATGTTGTACTTGCGATTCCCATGTTTTAGGAGTTGTTAAGCTTCCTAGCTATATAACTCCACTAACTTGAATGACTTTATGTTGACGTATCAAAATAAGGTCGAATCTGAACTACAAGTAATAAATTGTAGGTTTCTTTGAAAGTTTTATGAAAAAGATTTTGGAGGTACCCATGAAGAGGTCAGTTAATATATCAGAAACCACACAGAGTTTTGACAACTGGTTTGACTTCTACCTAAGATTTAGAATCTTGAAAATTTTGAACCCCTTTTGTCGTGGTGGTGTCACGGCAGATGCCATGGATAGGCTAAAGGTGGGGACTAATATGCGCTAGGGGAGTCCAGGGAGGGATAGTAGAGTGATTCTCTACACCGAACCCTTGTATTGATGCTCAGTCTCCCAGACTACAAGTACTCCTCGAGCTGTATCGTCAAGAGGACGAAGAAGAAACTCTCTTACTCTTGCCTACTAACTAGCCCAAGAACCCTAGATCTACTAGTGTTTTCCTTGCTATGTATCAGAAAAGACCCAACCTCCCCAAAATCCAACCCTTTACCAGAACCCCAACCCCCCTTATATAGAGGTGGTTCGGTCCTGGCCTAGGGCATACGTGGAGGCATTTTCCCGGAATATGCCTCCTCCCAAAGTAGTAACCCGACAGGGGTGCTTTTCCCCCGCGTCACTCTTCCTTTAACGACGTTGCCTTTGCGGCGCCCGCGTCAGCCGACGTGAGCGTCGTCACCCTTGTCGGCCACGATCCGGTGGTCCTGCCCTTGCTTTTATTCGCTCATCCAGTATGCACCGGGACTTCTTTTTGACCAGAGAGATTCCTTCCTTCTCCTAGAAGCCAAACGAGGATCCGGATCACAGTTGATCCGGCCACACCTGTTCCTGCATATGAGCTAGACAAGTGTCTCCGACTTACTCCTTGAGTCGGACGAGACAATGTTAGACGAACCCCTGGTCCGGGTTACTCCGTGATCCGGCCTGCCTTGGGGTGACTCGGCCCTTATACCCCGGAGTGACCCTACCCGGGGTTATCCCCCCAACACCTTTTGAAAACGATCACATAAGAAATAAGGAGAGAGGGGAAATGATTTTTCTATTTTCTATGGGCAAGCCATAAGCTTTTTAGGTGCACCTTAGGCTTAAAGATAACTTTATTTTCTCCACACTGTATAAGGTGAACCTTAATTAACAGATGCCACATAGGCCTTAAGGTGTGCCTTTTTACACACTACGGATGACCTTAGGGAATCACCTATGTATGTAAAACAACTTGCTGATAAGATGGATCCTAACATGACCGTGAAATGAATATGAGTTTGAACTTACAAATTTGCATGATTGTATAACATCATCCCCCCAACATGATTTAATTTCTCTCATATTTTTTTGAAACTCCTAAGTATGATATCCATTCTTCTTTGAGATCCTAAGCATCAGGAGTACGTCCACAGATGATGAGTTGAGGTGTTGGATTGAGGGAGTACGACCTTGGATTCCGAAACATAGAGGGAGTACGGCCTACCAAATTTCTATTATTACATGGACCATGACCAAATTCAAAACCAAAATAAAGCAGTAAAATATCCCGCGTATCCGGACATAGTTCGTGCCCCAAAATTTCAGATACTTCAAAATTCCCATTCAACCCCTATTAAATTTGGTAGGTAGGGGGCTTCACTCGTATTTTTTCCAGTATAGTGCTAGCAGTACCTAAACCCTAACCCCCTCTCTCCTCCAGGAATACGTCATTGGCCGGAACATCCCTACTGCACTTTAGCCGGCGTACCAGCCACACCTGATCTGCTCAACGAACCCTCTTGTCCAGCGCGCTGAGCACATCATCGACCACCTAGGATCTGCTCCACGGACGCCGTGGTCCAGTGTTCTACTCGTATCCTCGCCCGCGCAAGATCTGCTTCCCTGTCATCGACACCCACTACGACCGTAGCACCTTCAGCGACGTTGACGTGACCCGTGAGGATGCAGAGGAGGCCTAGACGCCGCCCCGACCGAGGTAAAACCAGATCTCCCTACGCGATTTGTTTGTTGGAAATGTACTGTATTCATGCTAAATTTCCTAACTAACAGGTTCTTTACTTGATATACTCCCTCCGACCCATACTCCCTCCGACCCATATACGCTTAAACTCCACGCATTGAACTGTTTTTATGTACTATTTCTTTGTGAATAATTAGTCACTTAACATATTTGTTTACATTCTCTGTTTTACCTATCCACATGAGATATGATTATATAATATCTATCTCATTCGCCGATTTACGAACTATAGTATTTCCATCCTGCTATTGTCCTGCTATCCTATACTACACGTTTACACATGTCATACTATTTGACCATTATGTACTATCAATTTGATCCCTCTTAACATGTGGCTCAAACTGTTTGCTGTTATTATGCAAGGAGCAGCCTCAGTTTGTAAACAATATCATAGAGTGAATGGCTCCTAGAATCTCGTAAGACCCCCTCTGACATAGGTATGATTACTCAGGTGCTTATGATTCGCTACCCTATGATTGGACAAAGGCTTATGGGCCACGAAGGTTTCAAATGACAACCCAAGGAAGCAACCAACAAAGGCTTTGATTGTATTAGGAAAGAGACTATGAACCAACATTATGTTGGTATTGTAATTATGCCTGTATGAAACCTATTCTCATATAGCTTTGAGACCCGGCCTATTATATATAGGACGGGAGAAGCCCAAACGAGGGTACCAAAATCTAGAAGACAACTTGTAATAGTGCAATTACTCAATATTCAGGCGACTTTGACTCCATTGTTTTCCTGACATCTGACGAAATCCCCAGAATTCTCTTATCCGTGAAACCCTAAGTCCACACCATGGGCATTGCCGAGGTTACCCCTCGTTATTTGGCGCTGTCTGTGGGAAACCTCAGAGCTGGAAACACGGATCTGGCGGAACGCTCTCCACAAAGCATCAACTCGACGAAAGAAGATCCACACCCGCCCACCCATAAAGCTACGCCAACAGAAGAACCGGAACCTTCCATCGGATCCTCAATGGAAGTCGAAGCACAGATCAAAGCAGGAACGAAAGCGAGCAAATCGAGATGAATCTGGGGGATCTTGATGGTCTTTATGACAATATCTCCTTCGGATCAGACCCACAGTTAACCCCACCACACGAAGCGAGCCAAGCTAATTCAGAACCCGAAGAAAGTAGCGAAAGCATCGACTTTAGAATTTGGATGGCAGGAATCTATCCAGAACAGAAACTGATGGACTTCACTAGCTCATCCGATAGTGTCTCCATCGGTGCAAATGATGATGTTACCAGTCCATATGCCACTCAGCACCAAGTATGCGTGATCATTGGAGACGCCATGACCCAGCAAGACTCCAATAGTAACCCAATTCTTAATCCCGATGATATTCTTTCAAACCATAATGCAAGAACTAACGACGATGAAGGAAGTCAAGGTAACGGGGGAGACCCAATAGCCAACCGTGTGAATCGGGAAGAAGAACAACCGCGCAAGGGTGAGAGGCAAACCCTTAGCTTACCAGCTAGTGCATGGGAAAAGGCGAGAGCAGCAATTTCGGGTGTGGTCCCAATGACAACGGATGCCACCCACAAAGATCTATTAGCATACCAGTATCTGCTCCATCGCAAAAAGAGATACCTCCTCAGGATGCAGAGGCAACTCGACGAAAGTAAGAGGATAGGCGACGAGCCTAGCCTACGGCGAGCGCTGTTAAGCTCCACCTGAGGATCAATGAGTCTAATAGGAGGAGCATCGCCAAGCAGAGGAACGTCTAGATTACGAGATATCCCCGAAGAAGGGAGGAGTGGACTAATCCGAGACCTTGATCTGTCATTTATGTCAATAGACCAAGATGGAAATATCAAGGCAAAAACAACTTAGGCAGCCATTGTAGCCGCACAAACATACCTAATCACAACATAGCCCACACCCAACGATCGTCGCGGGGCCCTTCAATGCTCCGCCCTGATGAATCTTGGCATAGTAGGAGAGTCTCTTGCATAAGTAGATTAGGGAACCACGCAACAACCCGTCAGATCCCCATGCCATCGCAGCAGCCCTCGGCACGGAGGTCTTACCCGACGATCACAATCACCATATCGAGTTCACTTTTCAGAATCATAACTGCGAAATAACGCAAGAAACGACATCACCTAGCAACGGATCGACCGATCTAGAGAAGAACGCAGCACCCGAAGATACCATGATGGAGAAAGCAAGGAAGAACAAGAATTATCTGGAGCCAGTTGCTTTACCTAACAGGTTCGCAAAACTCTAGTACCAAAATATTTTAAGTTACCCAAGGATCCCCAAAAGTACGATGGTCTTCAAGAACCCGAAGCTTGGCTGACCGATTACCTGGAAACCGACAGACTACAAGGCAGATCCAAAGCTACGGCAATGCAAAGCTTGCAGCTGCACCTAACCGGTGCGGCATGCTCCTGGCTAAAACAACTACCCGAAGAGTCTATCAGCAGCTGGAACGATCTTGAGGATAAGTTTATCAGGAATTTCCACCCACATTCAAGCGACCCGTGTCTTTGGAGCAATTATGGGCCTGCAAGCAAAAATCGAGGGACTCAATACGGGCTTTCGTCCAACGATGGAACATCATAAAAAATTCAACTGAAGCCATATGCGATGAAAGAGCGATCGACACCTTCAACGATGGACTTCATCGATAGGAGTTCATTGAAGAACTAGGACGGATCAAACCAAAGACAATTTCACAGCTGATGGACATAGCCAATCAATGGGATGATGGGGAGGACGCAGTACACAATAAAAGAGCCCGCTCACCCGAAGACGACAGAGATAGGCGCAATAATGTTCGAAGACGATGAACCAATGACGGGTATCATACACCTAGCTATGTTGCAGCAAGCTTCTCTGTAGGGGACAATCGACGAAGTAATGATTACAATAATGGATATCATAGCAATAGGGACAGCATCAGTGGAAGCTAGTCGCAACAATGATATCAGACGGCAAATCGAGACCCACCTATGTCAGCGGGACAAATGCTGGAAGGACCCTGCAATATGCACTACTACGTCGACGCAATAGGGAAAATGCGATCAAATCATCTCTTAAAGGACTGTCGAACTTTCTTGAAAATGCAAGAACTATGCAACGCAAGGGCAGCCGAAGCAGCAAAGAGAGGCTACGCTACCGCACCTGGTGCTTTGGCCATCGGTGTGCCACTGCCACCATAGGGGTATCCGCCAACAGGGCAGCCGCAAAGTACAACGCACTAAGACGATGAATACCTTAGGTCAAAAGGAGCTATGTCAATGATCCAGGAGGTACCACCCTCTAACAGAACACATAAGCTGATTACTAGGCAAGTAAGCACGGCAGTAACAAAGCCACCTCCCTCACCGAGTACCTCCACTGGTTAGAACAAGAAATCACCTTTAGCAGAGCCGATCATCCATTGCGGGTCCCTCAACCAGGCCAATTGGCACTAATAGTTGAAGCGCAAATCGGTGGGTTTGATATGAGCAAGGTTTTCTTGGATGCAGGAAGCAACATAAATCTGATTTACACCAAAACTCTACGGGCCATGAATTGGTTGATGACGAATCTAGCATCCATAGACACTACTTTCCATGGGATAGTCCCAGGGAAAGCAGAAATTCCATTGGGTAAAGTCCACCTCGACGTAGTCTTGAGGTCAAAAAATAACTTTAGACGAGAAAAGCTGGAATTTGAAGTCATGGACTGGCCATCTCAATACCACGTGATCCTGGGATGACCAACTTTCGCTAGGTTCATGGCAGCACCTCACTACGCATATCTAGTGCTAAAAATGCCAGCCCCCAGTGGGGTCATAATAGTCAAAGGAAGTTTCAGCCGCGCGGACAGCTACGATCGGGAATTCAACAAAATCTTGGAATCTTTCGGGACGGAGGCATGACTTGGACAGCTGAAAATAGCGGACGAAGAGCCAATACATGAAGCACACACTCGCAAAAAGAAAATGGCGGAAGATCAAGTACGCAAAGGTCTCGCAAAAAGCAGCATATGCGGCCTCCAACATAGGTCCCGCATAAGAAGACCCACTGATCGACAAGACAAGAGCACCACGACGCAGAAGATGATGAAGATCCCCAAGAACAGAAGCCGAAGTTCCTTCAAAAAACCTCCATTTAGATGTACTTTATATTCAATAAAGGCTAATGGCCAGGCGATCACGCCCTCACAATATACTCCTACCAATTATTATCAATAAATAAGGAAAGTATTCCGTGACATACAAACTTCTATGGCACATGAACATTAGTTCGTCGGGTCCTCGGATCAAAATAATACAGCATGCAATCAAAATCTCGTATAAAACATAAGACCTTTTTGATAAATGTCTATACAATATTTCGGTTATACAATACATGGCTGCACAAACAGGCAGTCAGATCTCAAAGTTAACAAAAAATTCTTCGTCTGCTCCTAAGCACCTACGCACAATCCTAATGGCGGGTCTACGAGCGACGGCATAATGAGGCGCCATATAGACAAGGCCGCCATCGGGAGGACAAGGTAGACTTGAAGATATAACATGTAGATCTAACATCGGATGATGTGCAGGCACCCACGAAAGCGCAAGCTTGGCACCCGCCACAAGTTGAAGCTTCATGTAATGGTGGATCCTTTCACCTTGTCGAAACTTTGCAACTAATTCCGCCAAGGTTTGGGGCTGAGGATCACGAGGAAACATGGCATTGTAAACAATGGCCAAAGATCTGCGACAACACTCAATGAACTGCTCCAACTCCGAGAAGTCTGTGTCAGAATTTCGGGAGGCAGAAACAAGGTTGTTCATTCGGTAGCGCAAACGTTGGCTCTCTTCTCTCTCGGACAATCGAATGCCTACAAAGACGAGAAGACAATGTCAAATTTCTGCAAATTAGAGAAAGGAACCGGAGAAAGAAGGAAAAATACTCACATAACAGCTTCTCGCTCGCCCTAGAAACTTCCTCTAAGAGAAAAGCCTCGCGGTTGAGGGATTGGCGTGTTTTCGATTGGGAAACATCCACCATCGATTGAACAACCTGAAGTTTTCCCTCAAGTTTTTTCACCTGCTCTATCTTTTTAGCATACAATGGCGAATCCATAGTACGCACGATGGCGGAACTGGACACACCTATAGCCGAGGAGGACGGAGCATAATCCGACAGTCACACGGAGCCAGAAGGAGCCGGTGGATCATTCAAAATCTGGCAAATAAAAAAATGAAGTGTTCAGCATTCCAAAGCAAGCTCAAACACATATATTCAAAAGTTGTCCTCTTGAAGGAAGCAACGGAGAGATGGGTAAATTCAAGGTTCATTACAACGACAGCAAGGGAGACACGATAAAAGTTACAAAATAAAGCCTACGTCGCCGCATCCTTCAAAGAAAGGGTGGAACTAGCGGAAGGAGCACTAGCTACAGGAGGAACAGGAGTAGCCAAAGAAGGAGCACCCGTTGTAGCGGGTGCAACCGAAGAAGGGGCAGCCAAGTTCTCCGAACCCGAGCCTAGACCTAGGAGGAGCTAAGAATATTTTCTGACCCTCTTAATATGCGTCTGCAGGTCAACTACTTAGCCATTGGGGGTGACTGACAGAGGAGCTAACCTTCTCCTAGTCGACCTTCTCGCTGTGCACCATCGCCAGGGCCATTGAAGTTTCGACACCACTCCTTGACTATGTCAAACTATAACCAACAAGGGGGCCGGGATCAGCACCGAAGACGGTGACAAGATCGTCCAGGTTGTTCGGCACATCCTTGGTTGGAAATATTTCGGCATGAAGATTCTTGAAGGCACGGCGGGAGCGGAAAAGAAGGTAGTGCCCATGAACGCTATTAGCCTCCAAGGTGCTAACAGCATCCTACAACGAATCAACCTTTTTATCTTCATTCAGCATCAGGTTCTGGCAGTCAGTTCTGAAAACGAAAAGGGAAGAGAGGATTGATAACCACAGAAAAGAAACAAAATAAAGATACACAAAGATAAAAACTTACAGGTCAATGAATCATCCTCTAGACGCTGTGTTGGGGGGGATACCCTCGGGTAGGGTAACACCAGGGTATAACGGCCGAGTTAGCCGAGGTACGACATGGTCAAAGGAAGTGCTGGCCGGGTCACCTCAAAGCAGGCTGACCTACGGAGTAACCCGGCCCATGGAGCATCTCCCTAGCCTTAGCACGACCGGCATAAAAGATATGCCAGCCATGTTTGTCTGTCTATTATGTAGGTACCTTCGTAGCCTGGTAAGCCACATGCTAGCCGGACTATAATATGGCTTCCGAGAGAAGGAAGGAATCTCCCGCTGGTCAAAAGGTGGCTTTGTTAGCTATAGCGTGAGCAAAGCAAAGAAGAGAGGAGGACCAGCGGGTTAGGGCGACCAAGATGACGCGGGCAATGTCGGCTGACGTAGCACATGTCTGGTGATGCTTAAAGGCAAGGATTACATTCTGAGTTACGTCCAAAGCCCGGACGAGCCGTTAAAGGGAATAAAGAAGCATCTAGCTTTATCCAAGGGGCATATTCAGGGAATATGCTGCCATGTGTGCCCTAACTTTGTAACCCGGGCTCCCCTATATAAGGATCACCGGGGCCTCCATAGAGAGGGATCGATCATTTTCTCTGTCTAAGGTAGAACTCTAGAGCTAGGTTGTGGGGAGTAGGAGACATAGTCTCCTTCTCACGAACAGCTCGAGGAGCACTTGTACTCACCATTGATAGAGGAAACACAAGAACATCTATGCGTGGAATCACCATGTTTCCGTCCGTGGATTCCCCTAGCACTCATTGGCCCCATCTTTAGCCTATCCATGGCATCTGCCGTGCCACCACCACGATAGTTGGCACCCACCGTGGGGCTAGCGGTGCTAGCAGGGGTGAAAATCCGGATGGGAAGCATCTCCAACACTGGCGAGCGCTTCGTCTCTGGCCTGGTTCAGCGCTTTGGTGCACTGGACTATGTCAGCGACAACGCAGGGAGCTTCGGCAGGCATCCCCCTCCGCGCAATGGCATCTTCATCAAACTTGGCACCCACAAGATCTACGTTGGCGTGGACGAGTCCTGCGTTCATCGATGGCACGTTGTCGAGGGAGGCGAACCACCTCTTAGCATAGCTCGTGGCGTGCATATCACTCGCCCCACTAGCAGCGTTGAGGTCCTGATGACCGTGCCAGACGTAGGAGCAAGCAAGGGCCCTACGCTAGAGCTAGAAGTCACGCAAAAGAAAGCAAGGTCTAGATTTCCACCACTAGAGAGGCCAGAGAATGTACTCCAGCAAGCAATAGATAACCTAGCAACGCCAATAGCTCCTGTGGTAGACCCGACTCAGGCGCAAGCTGAGTTGGAGGAAACTAGGCAGAAAATGTTAGCCGGTGCAAAGAAAGTAGCAGAGCTACAAGAGTCCCTGAACATTACTTTGATAGAATATGCGAAGGCAAACCGCATAGATGGGGTTAAAATCGGAGGTAGGAACTTGATTACTGAGATTGACAAGGAATACGAGCCTAGGCCGGGCCAGACAGCCCTGACATGAGAGGTACAGTACCCTGACAAAGAACCTCAGGGCAGCAAATGCGGCTGCATCCGAGTTAGAAGGTCTAACTGGAGAGGTGCGGGAAAGACAACAAGAGAGGGTGAACCACTTGCTGAGGGTCGCTTGCCAGCAAAATGAAGATATGAACAGGGCAAACCCGGAGCCACCAGGAGCATCGCACGTGGTTCATTCGGCCAGAAATAACCCGGCAAAATCCGGTGGAGCCGCATCATCTCCGGGTCATAATCCCAGGAGAGAAGAGGTGGTAAATTCCGGGAGAAGAGACAAACAGATGGTCCCCTACGATCCGGTGAGAGCTGGAAAAGGCAAAGCAGTGCAAGTAGATGAAGATCGTCACAGCACCAGCCGAGGTGAAGCTGTCCAAGGTAATCGCGACCAAGGCAATGCCGGTCACATGAACATTTCCAACAGCAATGCTGGACAGCTTGATCCAGTAGGAATAGGACAAAATGTACCTCGGCAGCAGAAACATCGCACACCTCGGTAGGAGAAGTGTAGGTCAAGCAGCTCAATAGCAGAATGCTTGTCCGGACCAGAAAAGATACAATGATGGTTATTCATCGATGATCAATGACGGATACCCAGACCAGAGCACCATATAATTGGGTCGAGGCTGGGGAGCAGAAACTTGCAGCCGGATGATGCGAGGCTAAAACTGGACAGAATCTATAGGTCGGAGCTAATCGAGGTACAAGGTCCTCCTAGTCCGGCATGCTTTGGGCCCCGGATCATGAAGGAGCCACCAGTGCCGAACTTTCAGTGGGCCAGAGGAACCAGGACCTACGATGGTAGTACCAGACCAAAGGATTGGCTGATTGATTATGCAACGACGGTCAAGATTGCAACTGGAAATTTGAGATGGGCAGTAAGGTATGTACCTCAAATGTTAGAAGGACTAGCAAGAGTTTGGCTAAACAACTTGCCACCAGGAAGTGTTAACTACTGGCTGGACTTTGAGGAGTTGTTTGTTAGCAACTTCTCAAGCACTTACAAGAGGCCCAACAGGCCAAAGACGCTGGCGTTATGTCGGCAGAGACCGAATGAGCCAGACCGATATTTCCTGACTCGGTGGTGCAACGTGCAAAACTCATGCAAGGGGGTAATTGAATCACAAGCAATTGCATGGTTCGCCCAGGGCTGCAGATATGGAAGTATGTTGTGGCAAAGACTGCAACGAGATATGCCAACCACTTTGGCTGAGACGATCCGGATCGCAGATTCGTATGCTTTGGGAGATCCAACACAACCGCGGCTAATGTCAAGTGAGGCAAACGAGGACTATTACAACCGAGATGGCTCCAGGTCATCAAGGAGAAATGATTTCCAAGGAAAGAGAAGGGACGGGCGTCCTGATTATAGATATAACTCAGAGAAGGAGGCAACCGTAGACCGGGATCAACCCAATGCCGGTGCCAGCCAGCACTAGAAAACTGGAGGGCAAAACTGGCAACAGAAAATGAAGGGAAGAAGCCTTGGACCCCGGAGCAGAGAAAGCAATGGCAAGAGCGAAAAGATCGACTGACGTATACGTTCGAGTCTATGCTGGATCAACCTTGCAAGTTTCATACGCCAAGTCAAAATAGTCTGTCGAATCATACAACCCGGCAGTGTGAATGGATGAGGAAATTAGAACAGGGCAGTTCGGGGAATGCTCAGGCACCTCGAAACGAAGCTCCACAGAATAAGGAACCACAACAACCGTTACTGATAGGGGGAAACTGACAGCAACTAATGTTGCCTCCACCTCCGACGAGGTATGAAAATCAGGAAAGGAGGGATGCTGCAGCAAGACCAAGGTTACCACACAAATGAGGGACGAAACGAATACATGGAGCATCATCAAAGCTACTATGTGTTTACCATCGAAGAAACTGACTGGAAAAGCTTGCAGCACCGACATATGGAGGTAAATGCAGTAATGGCAGCAGTGGTAAGATATATTCCATGGTTAGACCAGGAGATTACGTGGAGTATTAAGGATTACCCAAAGATCATGCCTAGTTCATCGGGGCGAATCTCAATGTGAGGTTTTCCAAAGTGCTGATTGACAACGGCAGTAGCATCAATATCATGTACAAGGATATCATGCACAAGTTGGGAATATCAGAGAACATCCTGCAAACAACAAGGACCACCTTTCACGGCCTTGTGCTGGGTATTTCTTGTGAGCCAATTGGTAAGGTCCGGGTTGATGTGTTGTTCGGTACGAGGGATAATTGTTGAACTGAGAATTTGGAGTTCGAAGTAGTGAATCTGGAGAGATCCTATCATACATTACTCGGCAGGCCCGCGCTGAACAAGTTCATGACAAGTACTCACATCAGTTACTTAAAGATGAAACTGCCCGGACCTAGGGGAGTGATAACCGTGTCAGGGGACTTCAGGCGTTCGATCGAGTGCGCCTCAGCCGGATATAACTTAGCCGAGTCACTCGTGATAGCTCAAGAAAAAAGGAGGATACAGGAAGTGGCGGCATTGCCTCAATCCGCGCACCAACATATGCCGTCTCTGACCAACCCGCATGGAAGCGTGTCATTCCAAGCAACCAAGGATACAAAGAAAGTGCCTATCGATGATCAGTTCCCAGAACGCACCGTAACCATTGGCGCCGGGTTAAGTAGCAAATAGGAAAGCGATCTCGTCAACTTCCTCCATGAGAATCAGGATATCTTTGCTTAGTCTACACAGGATCTGCAAAGTGTGCCGCGGGAGTTGGTCGAGCACTCTTTAAACGTAAGACCTGGTGCTAAGCCGGTGAAGCAGCCTCTCCGGCGTTTTGCCGAGGACAGAAGAAAAGTCATTAGGGATGAAATAGCTAGGCTCCTTGCAACCGTGTTTATCATGGACGTACTCTATCCATATTGGCTCTCTAATTCGTTTCTTGTGGAAAATAAGAAGGATGATCTGAATGTGGTCGTGGTATGGCGCATGTGCATTGATTACACGAACCTGAATAAGGCGTGTCCTAAAGATCCATTCCCACTCCCTAAAATATATCAAGTCATAGACTCAACTGCCAGATGCGAGCTGTTATCATTAATTGATGCGTATTCTAGTTTCCGCCAGATACCCCTAAACCGGATGATCAAATAAAGACCACGTTTATTACCCGTACGGGGCTTATTGCTATTGCACTATGCCGTTTGGATTACGTAATGCTGGAGCAACGTACCAGCGATGCATGCAAAAATGTTTACATGACCAAATAGGTCGAAACGTGCAAGTTTATGTGGATGATGTGGTGATAAAAACTAAGGAGAGCAATACGCTCCTTGTATCATCCGGCAGACAGTCGTGAACTTGAGACGGTTCTGAATGAAGCTTAACCTAGAAAAATGCACCTTTGGTGTGTCTACAGGAAAGTTGCTCGGTTTTCTAGTGCCTAGCTGAGGTATCGAAGCTAACCCGACGAAAATCTGGGCCATAGAAAAAATGGAACTTCCAAAATGCCTAAACGATGTGCATAAGTTCACTGGTTGTCTGGCATCGTTAAGCCGGTTCGTATTTTGTCTAGGAGAGAAGGCTTTGCCCCTCTACCAGTTAATGGAAAAGGCAGGCAAATTCACATGGACGCCACAAGCAGATAGCACATTTCGAGAATTGAAAAAGATGTTGTCTACTGCACCAATCCTAGCCGCACCACTACCCAAGGAGCCAATGTTGCTCTATGTAGTCGTGACCAACCGAGTCGTAAGTGCAGTAATTGTAGTGGAGCGCGAAGAACAAGGAAAGTCAATGCAAAGGCCAGTGTATTTTCTGAGCGAGGTATTATCTGCTTCAAAACAGAATTACCCTCACTATCAAAAGAAGGCATATGGCATGTATATGTCGGCCAAAAATCTCAAACACTACTTTGAGGAACATCCGATCAAGGTAATATGTGAGGCACCAATATCAGAGATTATGAGTAACAAAGATGCTAATGGACGGATAGCAAAATGGGCGATTGAGCTAGCCCTGTATGCACCACAGTTTGACAGAAGAGATGTGATTCGCAGGCTGTTGCGGATTTCTTTGTGGACTGGGCCGAGATGCAATACGAGCCACCTCTACCAGACTCCAATTATTGGCGAATGCACTTTGACGGATCGAAATTGAAAGAAGGGATAGGTGACGGAGTAGTTTTCACCTCGCCCAAGAAAGATCATTTGAAATATGTCCTCCAAATCCACTTCAGTGCCTAAAATAATGTCGCGGAATATGAAGCACTGGTACATGGTCTAAAAGTAGCAAAAGAAGTGGGGATACGTCGGATACAATGCTTTGGAGACTCGGATTTGGTGGTGCAGCAAGTATCTGGCAACTGGGACGCCTTGGATGCAAATATGGCCCTTTACAGATTTCATCTGCAAAAGATAAGCGGATTCTTCGAGGGATGTGAATTCCACCACATACCTCGGATTGAAAACGAGGCAGCCAATATACTGTCTAAGTTGGGCTCATCCCGGCAACCAATCCCGCCAAATATTGCCTTGGAACACTTAACAAAACCATCTATTACTCCATTGCCCGAATAAGTTTATATCCCGGCATTCTCCGGGTCAGAAGCTACACCAATGGAAATAGATTGGGGTGGCACCTCAGCAAACCCGAGGACTGCCTCAGCAAACCCGGGGACTGGTCATCCAAACCCGTCGGGAGTTATGTCAGTGGATATAATGGAAATTGACGAGGAACCTTTCTCAATCCGAGCTATACCCACTTGGGCCAAGCCAATATTTGACTTCCTGAAAGAGGGAATCCTACCAGGTGATGAGATACTCTCAAGGCAGATCCAGAGAAGGGCAAAGGCCTATACCATAGTACTACAGCGGTGAATTGACCCAGAGGAAGGATTTGACATACTTCGGGATATCCACCAAGGAGAATGTGGTCACCATGCATCTTCAAGAGCATTAGTGGCAAAAGCTTTCCGGCATGGATTTTATTGGCCAAGTGCTTTGGAGCAACCAGAAGATTTGGTGAGAAAATGCAATGGTTGTTAGAGATACGCCACGAAAACTCATCTGCCAATGTCGGAACTCAAAACTATCCCTATTACTTGGCCGTTTGCTGTATGGTGCCTAGACATGGTAGGGCCATTTAAGCTGGCTAAAGGAGGAATGACCCATATCCTAGTTATGGTCAACAAATTCACCAAGTGGATCGAAGTGAAGCCAATCAGGAAATGTGATGGGGCAACAGCAGTGAAGTTTCTCAAGGATATAATCCTGAGATATGGATAACCCCACAGTATCATAAATGATAATGGCAAAAATTTCGCTGAAGGAGCATTTGTGAGGTTCTACCGAGAAAAGAAAATCCAGCTAGATCTAGCCTCAGTGGCCCACCCCGCATCGAACGGGCAAATGGAAAGATCCAACGGACTGGTATTGTCCGGGCTAAAACCCCAGCTCATAGAGCCACTGCAAAGATCAGCTGGGTGCTAGATAGAATAACTACTAGCAGTACTGTGGAGTTTAAGAACAACTCCGAATCGATCAATAGGCTATACGCCATTTTTTCTGGTATATGGGGCAGAAGCTGTATTACCAGCCGACATAGAGCATGATTCTCCAAGAGTCACCCAATACACAGAAGTCGAAGTGCACAAAGCCCGACAAAATGATGTTGACCTACTGGAAGAAGCGAGATAAATGGCCTTGTACAAATCCGCCATATATCAGCAAAATCTCCGACGCTACCATAGCCGGAAAGTAAACCCCTGAGTTTTCCGGGAAGGTGATCTGGTACTCCGGTTGGTGCAGCGCACTGCTGGCATGCATAAGTTATCCCCTCCATGGGAATGACCTTTCACTGTAAGCCAAGCTTTGCACAATGATTCCTACTATCTTATTGATGCACAGCCACAGGAAAAGAACAAGGCGGACAAGTCCGAAGAGGAATATAAGCGACCGTGGAATGTAGCACTACTTCGTCCTTTTTACACCTGACAAAGAGGTGGATGTATCCGAGCAACTCATATGTCGGTATGTAAGTCAGCAATGAGGTTATTAATGAAACTTTATCACCCCAAGCAGAAACTCGGGGACTGCCATAATAATTGTTCTTCTTGCTTTTGTATTTTTATATGTCGGCTGGGTTAAGTCACTTATATCTTAGCCAGATTAGTAATGTGTGAGCACCAAAAACCCAACTCTTCGACTTTGCTATTGTCCAAAAAGAATTGGCTTCATGGCAAGCAAGAGAACAAGTTTGCAATGGCGAAGCACATGAAAAATGACTAAGGGAAAGAACTTAACTGAGCCGACTTTTTTTATTCGAACTAACCCTGTGTTTACTTTATTCATATAACGCCCGATTATTTTGAGCTAATCTCAAAGTTTCAAGTATTTTTAAGTCAATTTTTTGAACCTAGGACTCGTAAGTCAAAAAACCGAATCAAGGTAGACACGAGCCAAGTCAAAAATTGGGAGAACAAGAAAAGGAAACTCGGGGACTTCGCCCACAATAATCAAACATTAAAAACATAGTTGCAAACAACATAAATTGTAGAAAAACCAAACCAAGGTACTTCAATACATTTTCACCTGGCATTCCGGGGATCTGACGAATACGGTTAAGTGTTTTCAAGGAGCAGGGGCAGAAGCCGAATCATCGGCCGAAGGAGGAGGTACTTCGGAATTTGTGGGCCGGGCGCTAGCCTCGGCCTCATCCTCGGGGTTGGCTCTCCATCCTCCGGATCATCAGCCTCGTCACCAAGTTTGAAGGCCTCGCCGTCACTTCCCTCATCTTCTTCGCCCTCAGAAACAACTTCATCGTCAAACACATCAAGATAGCTCGGCCCCTCGTTCCAAGCATGGCATAAGGAGTACTGGATAAGCTTGTTGGCATAGGCTTTGTGACGCGCAACCCACTCCGGATCTTCTGACCACTTGGACTCGGTGCGCATGCGAGTGAGCAGCCCCAAGTCTATCCCTTCGTACCATGAAAGGACGAACTGCAGCGCGATGTCAGCCCTGGCTCGTGCGGAAGATTCTTGCCACAGGTGCACCTGAGTATCGCACTCCATCAATTTGGCTATGAAAGTCACATTTCCGTTGGGAGTGGGCTCAGTGGGACATAGGGAGTTGAACATCCGCATTGCTGCCGGCATTATGTCTGCGACGTAGTTCTTCACAAGCTCCATGCGAGTGAAGAGGCTCGCCAGCAGATCCTCCGTATCATACGGGATTGGCTCGGCATCAAGGCCTATGGGGATACCACGCTGCTCACGGGACTGGGCTACGGCAGCAACAGCAAGAGTATCACCTTCTGGAAATTTGCCTGAGAATAGAATAGAGGAAACAGTGAGAAAAAGCACTAAGTTCAGAGAAATGAAAGTTGAGCAAGGGAAAGGAACTCACGGGCAATCTTGAAGAGGAGTCGCTGAAGCTCGGAATGGACATTGGTGCTCTGGACCTAGAGTTTCTCGTATTCAGAGGTCACCAACATAAGTTTAACGTCGGCTTCCTGCAATAAATTCTGGTCCTTGGAAATTTGCGTGGCTAGACGCTCTTTTTCCTTGGCAAACTCCTGGTCAACCTTCTCCAATTCGTACTTATGGAGGCCCTTAAGGATCTGAATTTCGGCATTCAGCCGAGTAATTTCCGAGTCCTGGAGGCGCAGCCGAGCTATCTCATCATCCTTCTTCTTCAGTTCAGCCTGATGCTTTCCTGCTTGTTCGAGAAAATGTGTCATCATATCAGGTATAGCTACACTGTCTTTAAGAGCAACTGCAATAGTGGGTTAATCCGGCAGAGCCGAAGTATAAATATGTACCAAATCAAGAAAAGAGCACGCAATGATCATGTGAATGAGATAAGTTACCTTGGATTTCAGCCAGGTTTTTCCGCATGATGATATTGTCAGCTTTAACCTCGGCTACATGATTTGGATTACAAGTTAATACAGATCACAGATAACTCGAACAAACGAAAATGGAAGAAGGAAAAGTCTTAAGTAAGAAAATTAGCCTTCTCCTGGTGCTCCTCTAAGACTTTGCCATAACGCGCGCGAACATCTTTGTCAGAGTCCAGCAGGTGCTGGAACTCAGTAGTTCGGTGGTTAGTGGTAATCTGAAAAAAGTAAGACAGTGTCAAGTTCACAAGCAAAGTGAAAATAATGTGAAGTCTACAAGATCCGGTCCAAGCGGAACTTAACCCGGCTCTAGGTGTGTGGATATTCGAAGTCTACAAGATCTGGGCCAAGTGGAACTTAACCCGGATCTAGGTCTGTGGATATTCGAATTCTACAAGATCCAGGCTAGGTGGAACTTAACCCGGCTCTAGGTGTGTGGATATTTGAAATCTACAAGATCTGGGCCAATTGGAACTTAACCCGGCTCTAGATGTGTGGATATTCGAATTCTATAAGATTCGGGCCAAGTGGAACTTAACCCGGCTCTAAGTGTGTGGATATTCGAAGTTTACAAGATCTGGGCAAAGCGGAACTTAACCCAGCTCTAACTTTATCACTACTTGAAGTTTCTAAGGACGAAGACTAAGTTCTCTAGGAGCATCCGACCGAGTAACAAGTTACTCCCACGGAGGCTCGGGGACTAGTGGATATATCTTTAAGTACTCATGCATATAAAGTATCGCAGCAGAAGAAGAGGGTTAGCTCCATCATCCTTGGTGGCGGAGTTCATCTGGGCGCTGAACTCTGCTAGGCCGAACTTCTCCGACAGATCATCCTTAGGATCGATAAATTCAGCGTTGTTCTAGTTATGCACGTACTCCAGGAGAAGTGGACTGTAACTTACGCCGCTCGGAGAGTGACTCGCCACCAAGCCTTTGACATGGGCATCACGCCTTGCAGATTGAGCTGCAGCAGGGCTGGTATGCGGGACCAGCTGCCGACTACCCTCTGATTCGGCAGGTTTCTTGAGCTTGCCGGATGAGGGAGGGTGTGGCAGAAGATCCGAGGCTACTGATCCGGATGGACCCTGGGAAGCTGGCGGGAAAATATCCACAATGGACACTGTTGATCCGGAGGTGGCTGACGGAACCTTCCTCTTTGGAGGCTTAGTGGAGGCTGTCGCTGCTGCTGCTGATGCTGTTGGTGGTGCTGCTGATGTTGTTGTTAATGATGCTGGTGTTGATGGTGCTGCTGCTGATGCTGCTGGTGTGGGTGCTGGCGGTGCTGCTGGTGCTGGTGCTGCTGCTTCAGAGGAAGATGGTGCTGAGGAAGGACTTGTTTGGGGCGGTGTCGATGAGACTGGCACCTTAGAGCTAGGCGCTGGTGCCAGAGAAGAGGAGCTAGGACGATCCGGCATAGCCGTATCCTGAGCTGCCCACCAACCCCCGTGCCGACGTTGCCCTCCTCATGATGACATGGGCTCTGATCAGGCGCAGCCGTGGTGCCCTCTTGGATAGGGTTGAGCTGGCGAGCGTCGTCGTCACGAGGGGAGAGGGACTACTCCAGAACGGAGAGGCAATCCTAGAGCTGCTCTGGGGAATGACCCTAGGAGCTTTGGAAAATAAAAAGCATCAAGTCAAGAAGAGAAAAATAAGACAGATAAGAAGCAAAGGTAATGACAGAAAGGAAAAAACCCAAGAGCAAATGCATACAGACTGACTCATCCGAGGTTGGAGATGCCCGAGGTTTGGTCGCCCTCTGAACCGTGCTCTTAGTCACTGGCTTGGTCGAGGCTTTCACCCTGAACTTCTTCCGCCTCTTCTTCGGCAGCGGCGCCTCCGAAGCTACGGCCGAGGTTGCCGCGCGCTTTTGGGAGGGAGCAGGGGTCGGACCACCCGTGGCAGGGGGGAACCTCGTGGACCTGACCGGCCGGGTTAGCTAAAGATTCGAACATAACCAGATATGCATAAGAGATGGGAACCGGGTCAAGTACCTCAAGAACCTCAACATCCAAGTCATCTTCATCCAGCCAATCCCTTAAAGAAGAGGCCTTACCAGAGGCACCTTTGACGGTGTCTAGAGTGGGCAGAAAAGTCTCCGGATCAGGCTCCACCTTGTCCTCCTCGGCGCGGTCCGGTACCCACTTGCTCGCCAACACCTGGCCATCTTCCAGTGGCTGCTGAAGAAATCGCTGAGAATAAAACAACAGGGGTTAAGTTAAGAAAATTGTCCGGCATATCGAGAAGACCCGGAAAAGCTATAAGTAAGAAGTTTTAAATTTTGAGGAGGATTGTCCCGGGTGTAGGGCGCAAGCCCCCATTCCCAAGCCTCGGGGAATTCCATCTCCACATTGAAAATGGCCTTAACCCGGCGGTATACCGCCAAGTTATCAAGCTCAAAGGAGGAAGTCTGGTGGTGGTCGAGGGGGCCACTCAAGTAGAAGTTCTTGTGGGCGCGTTTCTGCAGGGGGAGACCCGACTATGAATGAACGTGATCATGATATCCTCCCCCCAGAGCTTCTCCTTGAGCAACTCCTTAACCCGGCGGTCAACCTCGTTCGCCAGAGCCGTGGGGCGCTTGGAAATTTTCTCCCACAGAGAGGCGTCCGGTGGCCCAAGCTTGAAGGGGAGGAGTCGGATCAAATCTTCGTCCATACTGTTCTAGACATAGAAGAAAGTCCGAGCCCAGCCTTTGCAAGACTCGAGCCCGGTAACCCGGGAGAACGTAGAACCCTTGCAGGGAGAGATGGAGGCCCCACCGCATTGAGTCAGATGCTTCTCAGCCGGAGTAAGCTCCTTAGCCGGAACAACATTCTTCCGGAGACCGAAGAACTTAATCCACATCTCTTTGGATGGCCAGAGGCCGACGTACCCCTCTATGTCGGAGGCGAAAGAGGAGAGAGAGGTGATGGCATTGGCAGGGAGATGGTGTGGTTGCAATCGATATGTGGAAATGAAATCGAAAAAGAAATCAGAAACAGGAAGGCCGATGGTGCGCTGAAAGTGGGAAAGGAAAACTACGTACTCCCCTGGATTGGGAGAGGGAGAAATCTCGTCGGCGGCGAGGCGGCAGGCGATGCCGGTGGGGATGCAGCGCGTGGCGTCAAGCCAATCTAGATCGTCCTCGTAGACAAACGCACCATCCCAACAGCCGCGCTTGCGGCCCTCGTCTTCCTCCTCCTGTTGAGCGACCACGACAGCTTCTTCCTCTGCCATGACGAAGTCGAGGTCCTCGAGGACAAGATCGGAGTAAAAGTAACCGGTGGCGGGGAGCCTGGAAGCGCAGGGCCCCATGGTGAAGACCCTAAACGGAAGCAGCAGTGCGGGCGCGAGGATCTGCTGAGCATGGTCGCGGCGGCGCAACAACGGTGAAAAAGCAGCGGCGACAGTGGAGTCGCATTGAAGAAGAAAGGAGGCAGGGGGCGCGCGGTATGTGGGGAACTTCCCCAAAGATTTCCCCCAGCCCCCTACTTAACCACGCGAGAGGGTGCGTAGTGGGATCCTTTGTGGTTGCCGTGCAACACGCAACGGGCGTGTACGCAACCGGGTCAACCAATCAAAGTACGGGCACAACAAGGGCCACAGGGAGCAGAAGATCCCGTGACACGACGTGGTGTTACAGTTAATGAGGCGCTGCAGTGAAGGGACGCGCGCAGCAGTTATTCCTGACACTTCAATAGTAACTGGCACATTAAATGCGCGTGGCCCTTAAAATGAGGCAACATGATGATTACCCTTCATGTAGGACATGGGGAAGCGTACGAGAGAAGGAAAGGTAACCCGGATAAGCGAGCAAAAGACCCGGCCAGCAAGGAATAACTCGGAATGAGCCAAGGGATCGCAAGAGAAAAAACTCCGGATTACGGGGTCACTCGGCCAAAGAGGCAAGAATCGGGATATGGGAACCTGTTGTGGCCTTAACAACTAAAGTTGCTAAGACCGCACCAACTTCGGGGACAAATGTTGGGGCGATACCCTCGGGTAGGGTAACGCCTAGGTATAACGGCCGAGTTAGCGGAGGTACGGCACGGTCAAATCAAGTGCTGGCCGGGTCACCTCAAGGCAGGCTGACGTACGGAGTAACCTGGCCCGTGGAGCATCTCCCTAGCCTTAGCCCGGTCGACATAAAAGATATGTTGGCCATGTCTGTCTGTCTATTATGCAGGTACCTTCGTAGCCAGGTTAGCCACATGCGAGCCGGACTATCAAATGGCTTCCGAGAGAAGGAAGGAATCTCTCTCTAGTCAAAAGGTGGCTTTGTTAGTTGTAGCGTGAGCAAAGCAAAGCAGAGAGGAGGACCAGTGGGTCAGGGCGACCAAGATGACGCGGGCAATGTCGGCTAACGTAGCACGTGTCTGGTGATGCTTAAAGGCAAGAATTACGTTGTGAGTTACGTCCAAAGCCCAAACGAGCCGTTAAAGGGAATAAAGAAGCATCTAGGTTTAGCCAAGGGGCATATTCGGGGAATATGTTGCCACGTGTGCCCTAACTTTGTAACCCAGGCTCCACTATATAAGGAGCACCGGGGCCTCCATCGAGAGGGATCGATCATTTTCTCTGTCTAAGTTAGAACTCTCGAGCTAGGTTGTGGGGAGTAAGAGACATAGTGTCCTTCTCACGAATAGCTCGAGGAGCACTTGTACTCACCATTGATAGAGGAAACACAAGAACATCTGTTCGTGGAATCACCACGTTTTCCCTCCCTGGATTCCCCTAGCACTCATTGGCCCATCTTTAGTCTATCTATGGCATTTGCCGTGACACCACCATGACATGCTGTCATAGATTTTCATCTCGAACAGCGGCTTGCTTGGCCACTTCTTCGCCATCAGTCTTCACCTTCCGATTGGCCTCCTCCAAAGCTCGAAGTTTAACCTCAAGATCATCAACGCGCTTTATCGCCTCATCCCGAATAACTCCGGATTGGTTGGCAGCAGCTGTGTGAGTAAAATCATAAAAAAATGAGGAAGAACATTTCACAAAGATACCACGAAGATGGTCAGCACATATCCTTTAGTTCTTCGGCTTCATCACGGATTCTTATAAAACGAGAGGCCATACTGACCATCTCGAGCATCAAAGGCTGCCAAAGAAGCATCACAACAAAAGGAGATGAAGGCAAAATAAAAAAAGGGCTACGGGAAGAAAAATTCTGAAACAAAAAGTGACTTACATCCTTCATTTCCACATCAATAGGGTCTTCAGATATCACGACCCCTTTTCCCACTGTTGTCTTCCTTTTTTGTGGCAATGGTTTGGATGAGGTGGCAGCATCTTTTTGGATGACCTTCCCTACAGGGGACAGGAGTTTTTCTTTCGGCTCCGTCGTTGGCAGAGGGGATTTCATTGTGGAGCAGTCCACAAATGTGCGAACGGGAGATGCGGGAAGATGTTCACCATCACTGCAAAAGAAAAACACAAGTGGAGCAAGCATCAGCAGTAAACCACCCGGTAAAATGGAAAAAGAAGAAATCTAATACTTACAAAGACACATCCTGTGAAAGGCGGAACAAATTCATCTGGGCGGGAGCACCCGCGATCGGAGAAGCACCGAAAGGCTTGGAAGCAGTCGAGTCATATGAGTCCTCGACCCTTTCCACATCATAAGGGCGTTTTCTCTTTTCGCAAGCATGTTCCACACGGAAATCTCTGGAGCCAGCCGAAGGAAGAGATTGGATCTTCAAAGAAGAATCGGATGCAGAAAATTCCCCTTCCTCATCCGCAGCAGTCCTAGTCATAGGGAGATTGTCAGATGCAGAGGAATGGATAGGGGGCTCACCACTTCCAGGAAGAGGAGGAAGGGAGCCGAGATGATCAAAATCCTACACAAAGAGGAAGACATGAAGAAAGGAAAAATACATCTGCAAATAGAAGAAAGGAAAAGATGAAGGTAAAGGAAAATTACCTCAGGGAGCCAGTTTTTCTTGCCAAAAGGCTTGATAAGACAGATTGAATGAACCGGGCTTTTTTTGGTCAGAGTGGTGAAACTCCGGACCCTTTTCTCATACACCTTGAGGGCAAGGTCATCCGACGAAATCCTCATTGGGTCCTTCCTCCCGGTGTATGCCCACATCCCAGAAAGCCCGGCCTGAAGCGGCTGGATGCAAATCCGCAGAAAGTATGCCAAGACCTGGAGACCCGACAATTCCTTGCCAACCTCATGCCGTAGCTTTGAAATACGATCGACAAAGGGCTGGATCTCTGCCATTTCTTCAGCAGAGGGACGCTGGTCCTAGGAGTCAAGTTTCCGGCAGGTTTTCTTAGGATTAAAGGGGTCTAACCCGAAAGATTGGCCTTCAAGTGGCTGATCGTTGACGTAAAACCACTTAGACTTCCAACCTTGGATAAAATCAGTGATTTTGAAGTCCAAGTAATCAACATAGGATCGTAAAGAAAAAATGGCGCCACCAACATCATGGACAATGGTGTCAGTGGCGTTACGACGAACATAAAAGAAGTGTTTCCAAAGGCCCCAATGGGGATGAATCCGAAGGAAACACTCAGAAAGTGTGACGAAACAAGTGACGTGGAGAATAGAATTGGGCGTGAGCTGATAAAGCTGCACGCCATAGACAAACAAAAGGCCACAAACAAATTCGTGGACACGAAGAGAAAAACCGTGAAAGAGGAAAGGAAGGAACATTACCCTCCAGCCAGGCTTGGGGATGGGACCAGCCTCGTCTCCAGGAATCTTGAAGGAACCCTCCATCAGATGGCCAGAGTTCTCGCATCGTGCACTTGGTGGGGGCCCATCCGACGGCCCTCTTCCTGGTGGCCTTCACGGCGGCAGTAGAAGTTCCAGCAGCCTTGTTTTCCCCATGGTAGCAAAAGGGGAACACGAGCACAAGAACCAGGGTTTTGCAGGGAGCAAGAACAGGAGTTCGCAAGGGGGAAAGAGTGCAAGGAAGGAGATGAGGCAAGGGGAGGTGAAGTAAAATAGTAAAACACACCACCCCTCCCATATAAAGAGAAACGACGCAAGGACTAAACCGTTCAACGCAAAATCGAACCAACAGAAGGTCGCACGATGATGACACGTGTTATAAAGATTCCGTAAAGGAAAAAGTTAAAGAAATTTGTGGCTGCGGTAAAAACGGAGAACAGCGCGTGACGCCTCGATTTTTGCGCAGAGAGGGGGCGTGTAGTCAAAAATCTCCACTGAATATGCTATCACGTGTCATCATTACTGCTGCATGGACCCATGCTCGACACGTCGTGTCAGGGCATGTTCTTCTGAAGATCAACAGCATAAAAATACGTCATCACTGACGTCACAGAGGAGGAGTTGCAGAAATCGCGGATCACCATTGAAAATATGACCCGAAAAAACAAAAATCTGAGCCGAAGTATATTCCTCCAAGAAGAGATCTGAGACTACAACCGAATGTACAATGTTACGATTGTACTCTCGGGGGCTACTCCTATTGGGAGCACTGGTCGTGCACCCGACAAAAATTTTAGAAGCACTGCCGCCATAGACATAAGTTTTCGAGCCTTTGTTTTGATATATAAAATCTAAACATAGCCTCGGGGGCTACTCCTATCAGGAGCGCTGCCACGCACCTGATAAAGAAAAACAAAGAAAATATTCATCAACAAGATACTACTACCGGGAGTAGTTGCAAAAAGGTAAAAGTTCTTCAGCCGCTGCAAAACAAAAAACTCTCGGATCACACCCAACGTGATAAAAATCCGAATGCCATGTTCAAAAGCATGAAGGTAAGACCCCAGGATTCGTCGTGTGTGGCCTGGTAACCGCACAAGAATGCGCTCTGCCAGTAAAATATTCGTGTCAAGGATATGATGAAAAATCCTGATGGACGCGTTGGGTACCCGATAAAAATAGAAAACTGGAATTCAGTATTTGATAAAACCTCAGCGGCTCGAACTGAATTACGCTAGTAGAAAATTCTAGATTCGAGCCTGGGGACTTGAATTTGATATATGATAACCTTGTTTTTGCAAAGGAGCAATTAACTGATTCCCGATCCGTCGGAAGCATCAGACTCATTGTACCAAAATCCCTACAAAGATAAAAAGGAAAAAGAAACTTTGAGACTCTACCTGAAACTATGGTTCAAGTAGAGTCTCGGGGGCTACTGACATAGGTATGATTACTCGTGTGCTTATGATTCGCTACCCTATGATTGGACAAAGGCTTATGGCCCATGAAGGTTTCAGATGATAGCCCAAGGAAGCACCGACAAAGGCTTTGATTGTATTAGGAAAGAGACTATGAATCGACATTATGTTGGTATTGTAATTACGCGTGTATGAAACCTATTCGCATACAGCTTTGAGACCCGACCTATTATATATAGGACGGGAGAAGCCCAAGCGAGGGTACCGAAATCTAGAAGACAACTTGTAATAGTGCAATTACTCAATATTCAGGCGACTTTGACTCCATTGTTTTCCTAACATCCGACTAAATCCCTAGCGTTCTTTTTTCCGTGAAACCCTAAGTCCACCATGGGCATTGCCGAGGTTACCCCTTGTCACCATCACTTTTGTTTCACTACATGCCAACATATATCGTGTTGGAACCTGTTTGTATTTATAGTTGGCCTTACCTTTATGCATAGGAGCAACAATGGAGTACATACTCCTCCCGTCCACACGAGCTACCATAGATCTCGTGTAACACCTATCGTAAAGCCCCCCACCCAAAGTTTGGTCCTTGCGACATTTTCTTTGCTTAAATTTACCATTTGTCTTTCTTGTCTTCATATTTTTTTTTGCCAAAAATTGGCGTCAAACATTTTAGCCCCACTATGGTCTTCTTTTGTTCCATGTGCTTAGTTCAATTTCCTAGATATGTAGAGGCCATGTGTATTGCATCTGAGTTGTTTGATAATAAGAACAAGGCCACACTAGCAATAAGATCCACACATGTATCATAAGGAACTCTTTGCACTTCATCTCAATCTTGTATCTACTTCGTATCATAGTTACATGAACTGACTATTTTAATACGAGGCACTTGATAGTTCAGTTTGTTGTTCTCAGGCCATTGAAATTATCTCCGAACCATTGAAATTATCTAGCTATTGACGAATAGATCAATGTATGATTGCTTGATTCATTGTTTGTCTGAAATTATGTGGCTAGTATATTCGAGGCTCAAAATTGATGTGTTTTTGTTGGCTGAGTTACTCTTTTTTTGTCTATGATTAAATTAGTGGCAGATTTTGTTGTGTAGTGTCTGGCTAGTTTATATATGAGAAACATAATGGCTTGGTTTCATATTCGTTTTATTCATGTTCTACACATTCTAGTTTGAGCAGCCTGCATCAGGTACTTGGGTTGATTGCTCTCATTGTTTTTCGAAATGAACTTGTAGTTTGTTTCCCAAGTCTATTGTTTAAGTAACTTGTTTTGTCTTGGTCTCATCCATCTTCAAGTAGAGCAGTCATTTCATAGAGCAGCACATTCTCACATCGCTCCATGGCGCCAGCTGGTCCAGTTATTCAAGAAGAAATAGATATATGAGCCACCACTGTTAATTGCTTCCTTCCTTATATATTACCACATTAACACATTTAAAATTCATGGTGGTGTGATTGCATGGCAGTGCTGTTATAATTTTGTGTGTGTTTGTTTCAGGCTGCAAAAGACCCTCTGAATGCCGAACAAAGACCCGCTTCTCCAAGTTTATATTTTGTTTCACACAGCAGCAGTGACAATACCTATTTCTCATGGCACACCGCTTCGACTGATCCTCTTTTTCCAGCAAAAAGATTATTTGAGGATTCCCTCCAAGATGCCTGTGATACTGTTGAGCAAGAAGCCAACAAAATAGATTCAGTAATCACCATAGCACGCAAAGACTTAGAACATACTTAATAATCTCATCTGCAACTCTCATGGGAAGCCAGTTGTTACATGTCTCGCAATGCAAGATCCATATAAACCTTTTCTATAACACCAGTTATGGTGTTTTATTAGTTGTCTAGACTCTGATGCAACTCTTATGCTTCATTTTATTACTATCAAGTTTACTCAGGATTATAATAATCTACTGTAATTCGCAGTTGTAAGTTGTTTGAGGATTTTTACAAACTGAGCATCTATCAGAATTACTACACGCACATGAAAAACAGAGAAATTGTAAGAGGTACAACACACCATCTACTGGAATAGGGAGAACATCCATTGTATTACACGAACACCATAGAACTTGCAAAATTCATAGACATTCACTCAACAAGTGAACACATGATGACTGGATTCGTGCACCAACAACAGGGTTATAGCAGTACTTGTAGCAGCAAATATTTAAGAGTTTGTCCCGATGGGAGATCGTCGAACGAAAACAACACGAGCCCGCAGCCAAGTTGTCAATGCGGCCATGTTTCGCACCAAAACCGTGGTTTGGAAATAGTCTATTCTATAAGTTACTAGAACAGAGATAGTTAAGAGAGGTTTAAAGTATCTAATAACAAAGAACTTTTAACAAGAACAAAATAAACTAAGATGGAAAGTAAACAGGAATATGAACTGAATTAAAGAGATTGTAGTTTTAGGATTGAATGGAATGAGAGAGGGCCTCTAGGCTTCAGTCTCACTAGTACTAGATGGGAAAATATATGTGTGATCTATGAGAGATTTCTTAGACAAATAAACATTCTCCAATTGATTACCAGGCTGTCACACTTTGTACACTATGCATGGTTCTCGCGCGTCACCGAAAGGAGAAAGGCACTAACGGACCAAAGGATCACATCAACTCATCTTAGATCAGCATAAATTCTAACTTAGCGCACTAGATCATACCTCAACCTAGAATTGAATCAATCACTCACACATGGATGAACAGAAAAACATATATAAATATATGATGGTATCACAACCGTGTTCAATCTTACAATTACTAAACACAAGAGAGAGGGAGATGGATATGATGATGGAGATGGAGATTCATGCGTGGTGGTGGTGACGTCTTCCTTCTCCTCCCCTTCTTCTTGCTTGGATTCCTTGATGGTGATGGTGTTGAGGGATATCTAGATGTCGGAGGTGTGGTTGAGGCAGAGCTCCGCTGGAATGGAGATCGGATGGGTGGCGGCAGCGGCAGGACTCCACCCCTGAAGGGCTATGGCTTGGTGGCTCTTTCTTAGGTCCTTCATCCTTTATATATGCCTTGGGGGTGCCCTAGGGTTCCCCCAATACTGTCATATGACTTAGGGAAGGTTCAGGAGCTTTTCTAGGGTGAAATCTTGTCGTTTCCGACCTTTCTGGCAACTATACGGGCGGAGCTATACAATCAAAAAATATAGCTCCGACCGTATAGTTGCTCGTTAAACTTAGAGATACTTTTAGTATTTTGGCTTCCATTTATTCATACGAACTCCGTTTTGGGTGTTCTTCAGCTCGTTGAGTTCGTATCATCGAGGGCTACAACACGGTTGTATTGGATCTTTATTTTGAGAAGTTGAAAAAATCACTTTTTCAACCTCTCAAATGGCCAAGTCTGGTCCCTGCAGCTCCTCCATACTATGTTCTCATTGTTCCTTTTGCCTTTGTTTTGTCCATAATCATCATCAAGACCTACACACATGTAAAAGACAAGGAAGAGGGATAAAATTCTACCTAAACTACTAAATGTGCAAGGCTCATATTGAATTTAACAAAAACAAGTAATCATGCATATTAAGCATAGCAATAGTTAGATGGAGCATGATATGATAGGCAAATGACACAATTTATATTGCTAAAATGTGTTGTATATCACAGCCATGAAAACTTAAAGAGCTGACCTGAAGAGAATACATCAGGAGCAGACCCACACAATCCATCAATCTGACGGATAGCCGTCGTAGTAATCGTAGTGGGTGGTACCAACCTTGCTATAAGGCGACACCATATGTAGCTCAAAATTATCGGATATTCGGCAATAATCCACCAACAATCGATCGAGTTCGAAAGGACGGTCATTGATCCATAATCCTCCTACTCCATACCCATATACAACCCTTGGCTCCTCTTCCCATGCAAGATCCTCAAAGTTGTAAGATTTAATCTCGGATAGGTCCGCATAGTATATGCTGCTGGCCTGCACCGTGGGTACCCTAGCGGTGTCGACGCAGACGTACTGATTGTCACAAATGAAGAGAGCACGACTTCCGATGCCTCTGACCGGATGAAGCACACGGTTTTGGGTATCAACCCGGTAAACAACCGGCCTACCACCATAGACCGGTCCACTCACAGTGAACATCAACTCCCCATCAGACTCAATGAGTTAAAAACGATTCTCTAGGAACTGACAGCTCGGAACAGGGCCTGCAATGGTGGGATGCATCTCCAGGGTTCGTGCGGAGCGCTGCAGCTAGACATCTCCATGAGCAGCATCACACATAGTCGAGAGGACAAACCCGTATCTGTCTGCGATGAAAACATCACCGGTGTAAGAAGTCATGCTCCGAAGTTCCGTGAAGTCATATGGCGAGCACCACCCTTCACCAAAGACCGGGCGACTCCCTTCCTCCGTGCTCTCATCCGCCAACCGAATGGTGGTGTTTTGATGGTCTGATGTAAAAACCATCAATGATGGGAACATCATCACAACGATAGAAGAAAGATGCTCGGTCTTGTACGGCTACACCCTTTGTGCAAGCACAAGGAGGCCACCGGTTGTGCTACCGACATAAAAGTACCTTCTAGGAAGAGAGAGAGAGAGAGAGAGAGAGAGAGCAGAAACAAAGATTTAGTCAAGATAAATAGAGTGAAATTCAATCAACGTAAAACATGGAGCAAAACCCTGTGCAAAAAGTGGACGAAGAAACAGAACTTGAAAAACAGATAGTATAGGATGTGAATGCAAAAAAAGGATCGCATATATACAGATGAATATAAAGAAAGCACCTGCGAATAACCTGGCTAATATTCTTCTCAAGGTGGTGGCCAATTCTCACATTCAACAATGTGATGGTAGCATCATCTACCCGATACCCCTCTGACAACTGGTGCTCTAGAATAATCTAGTTGGCTGCCATAAAGCACTCCCCCGTGAAGTCGCGCCAGGCGTTGTAGACTGCTCGGAAGGTGGCATAGTAGTCAAAGTCGTCTATCAAAAGGAAGATGTCACCTATCTTCTGGACAAGTCCCTCAGGGAGACCAGCCCATGGCGAGTCCTCCTGCTTCTTTCTGGCCATGGATGATGGCGTTCGTGTGTTCTCGGTCCCATCGACTAGCACATGAAGCGGTTCCAGAGACACACACTTAAATAAAGGCATGGGAAAGCCAAGGAAATCATGTGGAAACGAGACGATGACATGCACACAACAACCGCAAGCGTGTTTCATCAAACTAGCATGGGCACGCGCACGCGCGGTAATTACGGGACACCGGTCGTGCACACCAGCGTATGACTCCTGGGAGCACACGAATGTGTAGGTGTAAGATGATACTAGTAGTAGTAGTAGTATTATAACCTCATTATATTTAATTATCCCAAACTCTAAGGAGAAAACGTGCACTCCCTGGTCCCTCAGGGCATAGGCAAACGCCGGGCATTTTCCATTTTTTGCATGGCATTTTCCATTTTTCAATTTTGCTTTTTGGATGTGCCATTGGATGCTCACCGTGTGGCCGGATGGGGTGTATGCTCCGTCGAGCTAAAAACCTCATGTTCCCTCAATAGCACTATCGTTAATTATTGAGGTATATACGTTTTTAGTCCCACAACTTGCACCGCGGGAGCGTTTTAGTCCCACATCTTGCAAAGTGAGCAACACTAGTCCCACAACTTGTAACTGGAAGCATTTTAGTCCAATTCAATTGAATTTTTGTGATCTTGTCCGAATTCGTCGTAACTCATTCTGGAACTGACATGTGGCATCATAATTTTTGCAAAATGACCCCTATGTATTTTCTCCCTACCAATTGTGACCTTGGTACGACCTGACAGGCAGAACTGAATAAGAAAACAAATAAGAAAAACTACAAATGCATTATAGGGTATCGAACTGATTACTTGCGCTACTGAAGAGATCAGCCTTGCAACTACAACATGCACACAATAGTGATTAACTAAAGAGCGCTCCGGCTGAAGTGTTCTTTATTTTGGATATTCAAAAATATGTGTTCTGAAGATGTGAAAAAATCAAAAGACAAGATGCAAATTCTCAATTCAAAATAATTTTTTTTCTAGGCTACAATTACAACTGAAGTTTATTCCTTTTCATTTTGCGAATAAGAAAAAACTCAAGTTTATTCTAGACACTGCAGCTAGCTACTAGGTTAACGACTAAGTTGTATAGTTGATATTATGGACCATGACAACATGCACATGACAAAATGTTTCGGTACATATGCACAAGATTATACTGGCAGTACACGTGAGCATTTTCGCGTTCGTGTTTTTTTATTATATAAATAATTACATCCTCCCAAGTACTCCTCGTCTAGCATAATTACATCCTCTCAAGTACTCCTCGTCTAACAGGAGAAACAACTAGCATCTACCGGCATAGTGGCTTGTGTGTGTATTATTGTACAAAAGTGTTAAGTTTGAATCCACTCTGCTCTTATATTTTATTTGTACATCTACTAATAGGTGGCCCACTTGTTAGTCCGCATAGGACACAAATGACATAGAAAAATATAGAGGGGTCATTTAAAAAAATCAACGTCATTTGTGGACAAATTAAGTCAAATTTACTGAAATTTGATTAAATTGGACTAAAATGCTCTCGGGACACAAGTTGTGGGAATAGTATTGCTCATTTTTTAATATGTGGGAATAAAACGCTCTCGCGGTGCAAGATGTGGGACTAAAGGTATATATACCTCTTCATAATTTTACAACCTCAATTGCTAGGCTGGAGGACCAATTAATGCTCCTAGTTTTTCTCAATTACTCCTCTTATTGACCGAAAAATATGAACCACCACGTCCTATAATGCTCCTGGCCGATCATTTGGTTAAAATGGGAGTGCATATATTAGCTTGCATGTTTTCAATTAGATGCGGTGGCCACATGCATTGGCTGGATTTTAGAATTACTACGGCATGCAATAACTAGCGATAAAGCGAATAGGTGAAGTTAATTCTCCGAACTAGTACTACTCCGTACTAGTAATACCAAATACATGGAGTTCCTCAAGTGTGGTTATATGGATGATCAGTTGATGTGACTCTCGGCCATGAATTCTTGACGAGATAGCCATACGTTCTACCACCTTTTTTTACTACTAATACTAGTAGTACATGGACGCTAGCAAAATTCAAAATCTCAATCAAGCGGCAAAATCACACACACCAACTTAGGAGCATTTCCCGCCTAATTATTTCAAAAACTTTGAGCCAAAATCTCCCACCAGGGGAGTACCATTTTTATATTATTATTATTAGATGGACGCTAGCCAAATTCAAAATCGCAATCGAGCGGGAAAACCGCACACCCTCTTTGAAGCATTTCCCGTCCCTCCATTTCAAAAACTTTGAGGCAAAATCTCCCACCGGGGAGTACCATTTTTGTATTATTATCATATGGGCGCTAGTCAAATTCAAAATCTCAATCGAGCGGCATAACCGCACACCGGCTTTGACGCATTTCTCACCCATCCCTTTCAAAAACTTTGAGGCAAAATATCTCACCGGTGGAGTACCAATTTTGTATTATTATCAGATCGGTGCTTGTCAAATTCAAAATCTCAATTGAGCGGCTAAACCATACACTGACTTTGAAGTATTTCCCACCCCTTAGTTTCAAATACTTTGAGGCAAAATATCCCACCGGGGCAGTACCATTTTTATATTGTTATTACGTAGATGGTCGCCAAATTCAAAATCTCAATCAAGCGGCAAAATCACACACCAATCTTGAAGCATTTCGCACCCCTCCGTTTCAAAAACTTTTGACTTCAAAAATCCCATTCTACCCATTTCTGAAAACACTATGGGCAAGCTAAAGTCGGTAGCTTGGGGGCACGATCGTAATTATGTTTCTGTTCACCTCCTTAGTATTGATTTGCCCATATTTCCCCGCTGGTCCTTCCAAAAATCTAAGCCCCTCTCTCCCACGCCTTTACCTCCATGACCACCTCGCGCACCAGCCGTCGACAATTCCACGGCGGCTAGAGCCGCTTGAGCTGCAGTCTCGTGCACCCCTGCGGAGCCGCTTCACTGATGCTCACCCACCGGATCTGGTTCACCGGGTCTATCTACCACTGCACCGTAGCTGCGGTGTCGTTCACCATGTCCATGGCGTCATCGACTGCCCAAGCTCTGCTTCCTGGCTGTCGAAAGCTACCCAACCGTACCAGATCCGCTTCACTGGTGTACACCGAACGTGATCTAGTTCAAGGAGTTCCATGTCCACCGCTCTAGACTAGCTGCTCAGCCGTCGTTGTTCACTGCATTGGATCTGCCTCAGCGACGCTCTCATCCACCACGCTCAAGCCGGCATCGACCGACCAATATCTACTTCCCCGATGCCAACAGCCACTACAACCATAGCACCCTCAGCGACCTGGACATCACCCGCATTACTGATGATGCTTAGACGCCTATCTGACCAAGGTTAACCAAATCTCCAACCCATTATTGTTTTGTCAGCAGTATAGCAGGTTCAAGCCTATCGCAGTAAACTGCATTTTTGTAACCGTGCTCGTACATACAAGTCACTAGGCATGCCTATTCTTCGTGCTAGTACATACAAGGTCATTAGACATGTTGGTTTGCATTCGCTGCTCTACAAATTTCAAGTCATGGGAATGTCTGTTATTTTGTCATGCACATGTTCTTAGCTACTCCATACAATAGTAATTGCCTGCTACCGTGTAATTCTTGCAAAATCTAAAGTTAGTGGAAAATATTAGTGAGGATTCCCTGCTCTACAGTTGCTGAATCTATCTGGTTCGTCCTGGATCAGTTCCTGCTATTATTTCCTCCTTGGCATCGTTCTGCTATCCTGTAGTAGCCGTTTAAACTCTTCTTACTAATTTGATTATAATTTTGTTGTTGCCATCTGGTTCTTCAAAATCTGCATCACTAACTATTTCTTTTTTCTTGCATATAGCTCAAGATGGTACAATGAACATGTTGGTTTACATAGCCTATTCTACAGGTTCACAAGGGATGCCATTACTTCCTTATCTGGTGCTGGTTCATCCCGAGCAACGGCATAACTGTCCTCTACTATGTAGTTCACTCGTGGTTTGCATTCCTATTATAGAAGTTCTCTTATGATGCCATTATAATTTCTATCTGGTTGATTCTTAGCTATGCAGTAACTACATGCCATTGTGTAGCTCACCGTAAATTCTAAGTCACCCAATGACTCTATGCATTCCAGGAGATGCCACTGCTTCCATATATATTTGCTGAAATGACCTCGCTAGTTTATATTTGCTGAAATTCTAGACACACTTGTTTGATTGTTCATTTCATTCTAGGCACACTTGTCTAATGCTTGTTTGTCTTGTTCTACAAGTTCACGAGCGACGTCATTATATCTCTCATCTAGTTCTGGGTCAGGTTCGTCCAAAGACACGACATAACTATCCTCTACAATATATAGTTCATTCGTGGTTTGCATTCCTGCTCTACAAGTTCTCGTATGATGTGGTTATAATTTCTATCTGGTTCATTCTTCGCTATGACAGTACTGCATGCCATTTTGTGGCTCAGCGCAAATTCCGAGTCACCCAATGTCTCTTGCATTTTAGGGTTGAACTGCTTCCATATATATTTGTTGAAGTGACCTAGCTAGTTTATATTTGCTAAAATTCTAAGCCATACGCACACATTTTTTGATTGCTCGTTTCACGGTAGGCACACTTGTTCAATGCGTGCTTGCTTGTCCTATTTGTTTGATGTGTTGGTCAATAATTGAACCATTAACCAGTTGTAAACTCCAGTTCATAGCTCCTGTCATATCAGTCAAATGAGTAGTTTGCCTTGTTTGACGTATTAACTTGTTATTACTTAGTTTCAGACTGCAATTATTGCTATCGCCACCAAAGAGGGGGATGGAAGATGTGGGTGATCGATTGAGAAAGGAAATTGAGGACTCCGCTATCAACTTGATTGTCAACTGAAATGCCAATTTTTCTTTCCCTTGAGTTGATAATATGTAATAAATTTAAGAAGTTTGCAGATAATGTAATATCTAGATAACTCACATAGGCCATGTAGGTATTTAGTTGATGCTATCCACACATGGTTGTAGTCATTAGGGAACAGTACCATGCTTTGTTATTGGCCCGTCCTGTATTCGGCTGAGGATGAACAGTAAAAAATGCTTGCTTATTGTACATGTTTTATGATATTGGCATGGGCTTCAGAAAGGTTGAAAATGTAAAAGGTCCTAAAGGTAATGGGCTGACCCGCATGTGGCAACATGCTATAATAGTAATAGGTCGTAACAGTAATAAACCATAATAGTAACAAGCCATAACTGTAAAATGTCGTAATAGTAACAGGCCGTAACAGTAACATGCCATGACAGTAGTAGGCCAGAGCAGTAGCAAGCCAGAACAGAAATTTCCCATTACACTAACAGACAAGAAACTATAAAATGGTAGAATAGTAACATGCCAAAACAGTAGCGGGCCTCAATAGTAAAGGGCCGCAACTATAAAATGCCAAAACAGTAACGAGCCTGAATAGTAACGACTCGAGAAATTTCCAAATGAGGGCAGTAACAGGCGGAGAAATTTACCAGGCTAGAACAGTAACATGCCAGTTGTGGGCCTAAATGGCTTGCAGAACACTAAAGCGGAAGCGATGTGAGACCATCTCAAAGAAGGGTCGTTAGTAGGTGGCCCATGATGGGCTGTGATAACAGTGATGCACTGACCGCAGGCCTTAAGTGTACAAGAACGACATGGCGATGCTGCTAATGGGCCACAAAATGTTGGACCAACATGGGCCTTCTGTAGGCCGCAACAGAATCAGTCCTGAATGTTCGCGGGACACCGATGGCTGCACCGTTGGGCCCATTTCAAGCAGTGCAGGACAAAACCGTAATGGGCCATCTTCTTATTGGGATCTCCTCATCGGCTCGCCCAGTTAGTATTTAGCAGGCCTTGGTTGGGCCTGGCTTCTGCCATGGTTTCTCTGACCGTTAACGGCGGTAACTGGCCGCTAAAGGTGGCCGCCACGTGGCAGTTTGCATGACGTCAGCAGTCAACGCGGCTGGCCAACAGATCTATGACGGAACACGTTTTCGTGGCTAAAGGGTGTGATCTGCCACAGTCGGAAAAAAACCATGGTTAATTCATTTGTGACGGGTCTTTTACCATGAAGGTCAACCGTCGCGGAAGACTTTTTGGTCATGAAAAACAGGCCTTCAACCACGAAAAGCGTCCATTGTAAAAGCCAACTTTTCGTGTAGTGTTGTATGTGTGTGTATGAGTGTGCATCATTGTGGTTTTTGAAAAATACACATGGAATGATGCCACTCCAGCATGTGGTATCCAACAATGTCCAGGAACCCTAGCAGCATGCTAGGATTCAACTGGAGCATGCATTCTACCACAAGTTTGAAAGATGCTGCATCACCACACCCACTTGGATGTGTGTGTATGAGTGTGCATCATTGTTGTTTTGGAAAAGTACACATGGAACAATGCAATCCAGCATGTGGTGTCCAACACTATCCAGGAACCCTAGCAACAAGCTAGGATTCAACTGCAGCATGCATTCTACCACCAGTTTGAAAGATGCTGCATCACCACACCCAATTGGATGTGTGTGTGTATGAGTGTACATGATTGTGGTTTTGGAAAAGTACACATGGAATGCTTCCACTCTAGCATGTGGTGTCCAACAATGTTTAGGAACCCTAGTAGCATGTTGGGATTCAACTACAACATGCATTCGACCACCAGTTTGAAAGATGCTGCATCACCACACCCACCTGGATGTGTGTGTGTGTTTGTATGAGTGTTCATAATTGTGGTGTTGGAAAATTACACACGGAATGATGCCACTCTATCATGTCGTATCCAACAATGTCCAGGAACCCTAGCAGCATGCTAGGATTCAACCACAACATGCATTCTAACACCAGTTTGAAATATGCTGCATCAACACACCCACTTGGATGTGTGTGTATGTATGAGTGTGAATCCTTGTGGTTTTGGAAAAGTACACATGGAATGATGCCACTCCAGCATTTGGTGTCCTACAATGTCCAGGAACCCTAGCAGCATGCTAGGATTCAACTGCAGCATGCATTCTACAACCGGTTTGAAAGATGCTGTATCACCACACCACTTGGATGTGTGTGTATGAGTGTGCATAATTGTGGTTTTGGAGTACACAACGAATGATGCCACTCCAGCATGTGGTGTCCAATAATGTCTAGGAACCCTAGCAGCATACTAGGATTCAAGTGCACATGCATTATACCACCAGTTTGAAAGATGCTGCATCACCACACGCACTTGGATGTGTGTGTATTAGTGTGCATCATTTCAGTTTTGTAAAAGTACACATGAAATGATGGCACTATAGCATGTGGTGTCCAACAATGTCTAGGAACCCTAGTAGCATGCTGGGATGCAACTGCTACATGCATTCGACCACCAGTTTGAAAGATGTTGCATCACCACACCCATTTTGATGTGTGTGTGTGTGTTTGTATGAGTGTGCATCATTGTGGTTTTAGAAAATTACACATGGAATGAGGCCACTCCAACATGTGGTGGCTAACAATGTCTAGGAACCCTAGCAGCATACTGGGATTCAATCACAACATGCATTTGACCACCAGTTTGAAAGATGATGCGTCACCACACCGTCTTGGATGTGTTTGTGTGTGTATGAGTGTGCATCATTGTGGTTTTGGAAAAGTACAAATGGAATGATGCCACTCCAGTATCTAGTGTCCAACAATGTCCAGGAACCCTAGCAACATGCTGGGATTCAACTCCAACATGCATTCTACCACCAGTTTGAAAGATGTTGCATCACCATACCCACTTGGATGTGTGTGTATGAGTGTGCATCATTCTGGTTCCGGAAAAGTACACATGGACTGATGCCATTCTAGCATGTCGTGTCGAACAATGTCCAGGTAACCTAGCAGCATGCTAGGATTTAACCGCAACATGCATTCTAGCACTAGTTCGAAAGATGTTGCGTCACCACACCCACTTGGATGTGTGTGTGTGTGTATAAGTGTGCATCATTGTGGTTTTGGAAAATTACACACTGAATGATGCCACTCCATCATGTGGTGTCCAACAATGTTGAGGAACTCGAGTGGCATGCTGGGATTCAGCTGCAGCATGCATTCTACCACGAGTTTGAAAGATGCTGAATCACCACACCCACTTGGATGTGTGTGTGTATGAGTGTGCATCATTGTGGTTTTGGAAAAGTACACATACAATGATGCCAATCCAGCATGTGGTGTCCAACAATTTTCAGGAAACTAGCAACATGCTGGGATTCAACTTCAGCATGGATTCTACCACCAGTTTGAATGATGTTGCATCACCACACCCACTTGAATTCGTGTGTGTATGAGTGTGTATCATTGTGGTTTTGGAAAAGTACACATGGAATGATGCCACTCCAGCTTGTGGTGTCCAAGAATGTCCAGGAACCTTAGCAACAAGCTGGGATTCAATTGCAACATGCATTTAACCAACAGTTTGAAAATTATGCATCACCAAACCCACTTGGATGTGTTTGTGTGTGTATTAGTGTGCATCATTGTGGTTTTGGAAAAGTACACATGGAATGATGCCACTCCTGTATCTGGTGGCCAACAATGTCCAGGAACCCTAGCAACATTATGGGATTCAACTCCAGCATGCATTCTACCAACAGTTTGAAAGATGCTGCATCACAACACCCACTTAGATGTGTGTGTGTATGAGCATGCATCATTGCGGTTTTGGAAAAATACATAGAGAATGGTGCCACTCCCGCATGTGGTGTCCAACAATGTCCAGGAACCCTAGCAACATACTAGGATTCAACTGCAACATGCATTCTACAACTAGATTGAAAGATGCTGCATCACCACACCCACAAGGATGTGTATGTGTATGAGTGTGCATCATTGTGCTTTTGGAAAAGTACACATGGAATGATTCCACTCCTTCATGTGGTGTGTAACAGTGTCCAGGAACCCTAGCAGCATGCTAGGATTCAATCCCAACATGCATTCTTCCACCAGTCTGAAAGATGCTTCATCACTACACCCACTTGGATGTGTTTATGTGTGTATGAGTGTGCATCATTATGGTTTTGGAAAAGTATACATGGAATGATGCCACTCCAGTATCTGGTGTCCAACAATATCCAGGAACCCTAGCAACATGCTAGGATTCAACTCCAGCATGCATCCTGCCACTAGTATGAAAGATGCTGCATCACCACACCCACTTGGATGTGTGTGTTCTATGTATGAGTGTGCATCATCGTGGTTTTGGAAAAGTACACATGTAATGATGCAACTTCAGCATGAGGTGTCCAATGTCCAAGAACCCAGGCAGCATACTCGAATTCAAGCGCAACATGCATTCTACCACCAATTTGAAAGATGTTGCATCACCAGACACACTTGCATGTGTGTGTGCGTATGAGTGTGCATATTTTTAGTTTTGGAAAAGTACACATGGAATTCAACTTCGGCATGCATTCTACCACCAGTTTGAAAGATGCTGCATCACCGCGCCCACTTGGATGTGTGTGTATGAGTGTGCATCATTGTGGTTTTGGAAAAGTACACATGGAATGATGCCACTCTGGCATGTGGTGTCTAAAAATGTCTAGGAACCCTAGTAGCATGCTGGGATTCAACGCAGCATCCACCACCAATTTGAAAGATGTTGCATCACCACACTCACTTGGATGTGTGTGTGTTTTTGTATGTATGAGTGTGCATCATTGTGGTTTTTGAGAAGTACACATGGAATGCTGCCACTCCAGCATGTGGTGTCCAACAATGTCCAGGAACCCTAGCAGCATGTTGGGATTCCACCGCAACATGCATTCTACCACCAGTTTGAAAGATGCTGCATCACCACACCCACTTGGATGTGCGTGTATGAGTGTGCATCATTGTGGTTTTGGAAAAGTACACATGGAATGATGCCAGCCTAGCATGTGGTGTCCAACAATGTCAACACCCGGATTTTTAATCCTAGATGCCCGTTATGCCATACCTCCCAATCCCAGGATTACCATTTTTGCGAGACATAACGGATTGGATATCACAGTACATCATCCATTACAAACCATATATAAGGTCTTACACAAATAAGGATCTCATGATCCAGTCTTAATACAACAAGAAGCGGAAATAAAAGATAGCGTAGCGGTGGGGTCCATCTTCAGGGGCACAGGCAATGTTGATGAAGGCGGATAGTCCTAGTATCATAGCCGTCCTGCTGACCATCATCTTGATAATCTCCTTCATAGTCTGGCCATGATAATAGCCAAGGACAAAAGCCATGAGTACTATTTAAGTACTCGCAAACTACTATTAACAGGTACTATAATTCTAAATTAAAGTGCTAAATCTAAGTTTAACTATAAAGTTAAGTTTGAAACCTAAGCTGAGTTCTGAAGCAAAGAAAGGTAAAGTAAAGTTCTAGAATCACTTAAGTATGCAGATAATCAAACATAACCTTCCCTTTACACACCCTAGTATAAGCGCCTCTCCTATGAGCATGACCTCCCAACCATGACCATCAGTCATCTTAGGCACTGCATAGGTGGACAGCATTGAGAGGTAGCCTAAGCCCAAACCTGTCCCGTGAGGGAACTAATACTAATGCATATAAATTTCTAGCTAAGCCTTACCCAATTCAGGTAATGTGGTTGTATGGTAAATTTGGAATGGTATCGCATCCGAATCCAACCATCAATTTTATAAAAGGATTAAGGCTCATGCCTCATCATTTTCATCGTCATAAACTAGTTGTGTTTCTCAACACATGTCAAATCATCTCAATAGAATGACTCATCATTCCAAGGTTTTCACAATTCATTTGCACCAATTGTTCCCATCTAAAGTGACTCAAGTTTTTGATCTACGCTAAAATACTAAGTTAAGAGTGTTCACTAAGGTGGAAGGATGGGATCAATCTCATGCCATAGAATGATATCTAAAGGTTTCTAAGTAGGTAAAGTTTTATACTTTTTATGTACCTTCAAAAAAAGTAAAGAACTTTGTGTAAACTAAGGGAGGTAAAACTTGTCAATAAGACTTGAGGTACTAATAGTTAAAAGGGGGTGTGATCAAGGCATGCTTAAGGCATCTTTGCTAAACCATCTAGTTTGATTCTAGTTTGCTAAGTACTACACTTGCAAGTACTAACTTACAAGGGTTAATCTTGGATAGTGCTAGCTTGCTAAGGGTAGCTTGCACTGTTAATGGTGGCTTGCCTTGGTTGGTGAAGTGGTTGAAGTTTTCTTCGTCTTCGTCTTGATAGCACTCCTCCTCCTCGTAAGCTTGGTCGGTACTATCTTCTATAACAATACATACGGAGTACACAATCACCAAACAATACTTAACTAGGCTAGATAACATTCTAAGACACACAATTGATGATCTATTATCATCACAAGCATTACAAGTTTAATTCAATAGTTTCAACCTTTTTAATTTAGAAAAGTAATTTCTACTCATTGAAAAATTAACTAACATTTAATATTCACCACTTAAACCATGGGCTCATATGGACACATGTCCTCACCACATATTCTAACATGTGGGAATGAGATTTAAAGGTTGAATCAATATTACTTTAGTTTAAGTTTATTATTTAATGATTTAATGTGACTAGAAATGCCTATATAGCATTATTTTGGTACTAGTCCAAAGTCACTGCATGTAAACCTTAATCTATTATTACATATTTAGATATATATGATGAAATGTGATTTTGAGAGTTGGAATCAACTCAAAAGCTAACTCGGTTGATTTTAAAAAAATGTTGCAAGTTGCAAAAGCTTTTGTCTTCTTATTTTTATTAGGAGAGATCTATAACTCTAATTGAATTAAATCCAAAGGGCTTGGATAGATCATTTTAATACCTTTCAGACAAAATTGGTTTCATGCAATTTGGATTTCTAAAACTCTCTGAATTGATTTTCAAACTAGGGGACAAAAACTAGATTCAAACTAAAAAGAAAAATCCAGATTTGAATGGGTGGGCTAGCGCGGGAAAAGAAATGGGCCGGCCCAGTGGCGCTCTGCGGCGTGGGGCTCAACTGACAGCGGCGTCCCTCTTGTCAGCGGCACTTAAAACGTGAAACGGTACACGCGTTGTGGGCCATAGGATTAGAAGTGAGATCAACGGCTGAGGGTCGTCATCGACGACGAACAGGTCGCCGGCGAGCTCGAACCCTAGCGGCTCGGTGGGGGTCTACTGGGGGCGTACCAGGGCTCTAGCGGGGTCGGCGAGGCGGGCAAACAACATGGAAGAAGATGGCTAGGTGAGGCGCGGTTGCGGCGGAGCTTGGGGTGATCGCAATCAACGATGCCCTTCTCCTCCTACCACGGCTGCTCCGGCGAGGCAGAGCTCGCCTTGCTCCGGCTAGAGGTGGGTGAGCTTCAGAGAGGTGATGGGAGTGGAATGGTGTGGAGAGAAGAGGCTGGGGAGGGCTCCTTTTATAGGCCCGACGGTGAGACCGAGCGGGATGGGCAGTCGATGGTGGCGACATGGCTACGGCAGGGTAGAAGCATGGTTGAGGGTGGCGATCGATGAGTGGTTCCCTCGCGGTGCTCTAGAACTTGAATGCGAGCGTAGGGGAGGTGGCACGCGGTCTGGGCGAGGTGGCGCTCTGAGAGGCAGAGGCAGCGGTGTCCACAGCGAGCGGTGGCTGTGAGGCGTTGGGCGGCCAGCGGGGGTGTCTAGAGTGTTCTCCAGGTCGAGGCAGAGCGACGGGCGCAGGCTGCTGCCAAGGGGTGGTCTGTGCGAGCGGGGACCAAGCGCGCTCTGGGGGCAGCGCTGGCATGGTGCGGTGGCACTAGGCGCGGTTTGTGCTTGGTGGTCCACTTCTGCTCTTGGCTTGGACAAGGGACAGGGGGTGGCGGTGAGCTCCTGGCTACCTCCTAGACATGGCGAGGGAAGAGGGAATGGTCTGCTGCAGCGATGCAAGGGTTGGCCGGTGAGGCATGGCTCGGCATGGCATGGCATGGGGACTAGGGACAAGGGAGAGGGGTGTTAGGGGTTTGGTTAGATCAAGAGGAGACATAGGAGATAAATGAAGATCATTTGGGGGCAAAACCCTGTAGCAAACAGTGAGCTAAGATTAGAGTAGAGATTATGCATGCCAAGTGTTTGATTAAATGGCCGCATGAAAGAAAGTTTTGAATTTTGGTTTCAAAATTTTTGAGTGATCTCCACTAGTGATAGGTAGTTTCTGGTTGCAAGGGTTTTGAAAGTGGAGCTCAAAGAGATGGTTTTTGAAATAGGGGTGATCTATGCATATGCATTAGATTCAATTTTAAACTGTCATTTAAAATAGTTAACAAAATGTTTTTAGCAGATCAAAAGGTGGGCCTTCGTACCTCATTATGTGTACTAGCAAGGGGTGCAAGGATCAACAATTTTTTCTGTTATGTTTTGAGTACTAGGAATAGCCAAAGTAGGCATGCGAGTGAAATTTGCCAAAATGACCATTCCAACTTTTTAATTCTTTTTGATTTGATTTTCTTTAGGAAAAGTTTGGGAATGATGTAGATGATGTTTAAATCACCTAAGAAACATTTTACAAGCATTGGATCACTCAATCATGGCAATTCAAACAACTCCTATTTTAAATGCACACATATATGAATGCTTTCATTTTAAATTTGAAAAAGTTTTTGTTAACCCTATTTTTGGATGATTTGATCTTGATAAGCTTGGATTAAAGTTTTGGGATGTTACAAACCTTCCCCCCTTAAACAAAATCTCGTCCCGAGATTTACAAAGAAAACTAGGAACTAAAGAGATCTGGGAACTCTGTCCTAATGTAATCTTTGTGCTCCTAAGTAGATTCCTCCTCGGTATGGTTGCTCCACTAAATCTTGAGAAACTTGATACTCCTGGTCCTGGTGGTTCTGTAGGCTTCTTCTAAGATACGGATGGGCACTTCCCGATAGGTCAGGTCATTGTTGATTTCCACAGCTCTGTGATCGATGTTCTTGAAAACTTCCGTCTTCTCAGGCACTTCCAGACATTTGCGAAGTAACGAGATATGGAACACATTGTGGATGGCTGACATCTCTTCAGGCAGTTCTAGTTGGTATGATACTTCTCCTCGACGGTTTAGAATCTTGAAAGGTCCGATATATCTGGGGGCTAACTTTCCCTTCAGACTAAAGCGTTGAGTTCCCTTCAATGGTGAAACCTTGAGATATACAAAATCTCCGACATTGAAAGTCAGGTCTCTCCTTCTCTTGTCGGCATAGCTCTTCTGTCTGGATTGGGCAGTCTTGAGGTGCTCACGGACTTTGTGAACTTTCTCTTCTGCTTCATGGAGAATGTCGGGTCCAAAGATCTGACTCTATCCTACTTGCGACCAATTCTAAGGGGTATGACACTTTCTTCCGTATAGGAATTCAAATGGTTCCATCTACAAACTAGCTTGATAACTGTTGTTATATGAGAATTCTGCGAAAGGTAGGCAATCTTCCCATTTTGATCCATATTCCAACACACAAGCTCTAAGCATATCCTCTAGGATCTAGTTGACTCTCTCAGTCTGTCCATCTGTTTGCGGGTGATATGCGGTACTGAAGTTCAACTTGGTTCCTAATCCTTCTTGGACTTTCTGCCAAAATCTCAAGGTAAACTGGGTTCCTCGATATGATACGATGGTCTTGGGGGTTCCATGCAGACTAACAATCCTAGCAATGTATAGCTCTGCTAACTTTGCACTCTTGTAAGTTGTCTTGATAGGTATAAAGTGGGCTACCTTGGACAGTCTATCAACTACGACCCAGATTGAGTCATTCCCCCTACTAGAAGTAGGTAAACCGATGATAAAGTCCATTCCGATAGAATCCCATTTCCATTCCGGAATCTGCAATGGTTGCAATAGTCCTGCAGGTCTCTGATGCTCTGCTTTGACTCTTTGACAGATGTCGCATTTGGCGATGTAGCTTCCGATTTCTCTCTTCATCTTGTGCCACCAAAATTGCTCTTTAAAATCCTGGTACATCTTTGTTCCTCCGGGGTGGATAGAATAAAGAGTATCATGAGCTTCGTTCATGATAATTTCCTTCACTCGAATCTCTTTGGCACACGATCGCCCTTTGTACCACAAGACCTTCTTCGTCTTCGGTGAATCCAGGTACCTTTCATGTACCAATATGATGTTTGATTCTGTCGATACTTTCACTCCCCTTCTGGGCTTCCTTGATTTGGCTAATCAAAGTGGGTTAAAGTTCAATGCTAGCTAGGAATCCTTTTCTAACTAACTCAGTCCTGAACTGCTCCAACTCCTCATACAAACTTGGTTGCTTCTCTTTGATCATGGTGTTAAGCCTACACGACAATCTGCTAAGAGCATCCGCTACCACGTTGGCTTTTCCGGGGTGATAGTGAATGTCAAGGTCATAATCCTTGATTAACTCTATCCATCTCCTTTGTCTCATATTCAGCTCCTTCTGAGTGAAGATATACTTCAGGCTCTGATGATCTGAGTAAATCTCACAGCGATTACCCATCAAATAATGACGCCATGTCTTCAATGCTAGAACCACGACTGCTAGCTCAAGATCATGGTCGGATAGTTCTGCTCATGCTGCTTTAGTTGTCGAGACAGATACGCGATGACTTTGCCTTCTTGCATCAATACACATCCTTGGCCAATCTTGGATGTATCACAATACACATCAAACGACTTCTTGATGTCTGGCATGATCAAAATTGGGGCGGATATCAATCTCTTCTTCAGCTCTTGGAAACTGGCTTCACACTTGTCTGTCCATTCAAACTTCTTGTCCTTCCTCAACAATTGGGTCATTGGTCGGGCTATGCTCGAGAATCCTTCTACGAACTTGCGGTAGTATCCTGATAATCCGAGAAATGAACGAACTTGGGTTTGATTGGTTGGGGCTTCCCATTCTTCGACATCTTTGATCTTGGTGGGATCAACATAGACTCCTCCGGCAGACACAATATGTCCTAGGAATCCTACTTCTTTCAGCCAAAACTCACACTTGCTAAACTTGGCATATAACTGACGCTCTCTCAGGGTTTCTAGAATGATTCTCAGATGTTGCTCATGCTCTTCTTCTGACTTGGAGTAGATAAGGATGTCGTCGATAAGCACAATTACACACTTATCTAGGAAATTCATAAAGATCTTATTCATGAGATCCATTAAATAAGCAGGGGCATTGGTTAATCCTAAAGATATAACCGTATACTCGTATAAACCATAGAGAGTAGTAAAGGCGGTCTTTGGAATATCCGTTGCACGAATCTTAAGTTGGTGATAACCAGTCCTAAGATCAATCTTTGAGAATACCTGGGCTCCAGTCAATTGATCAAATAGATCCTTTATCTTTGGCAAAGGGTACTTTTTCTTGATGGTGACGTCATTCAACTTTCTGTAATCTGTACACAGACGGTTGCCTCCATCTTTCTTGTCGACGAATAACACTGGTGATCTCCATGGCGATGCGCTTGGCTGAATCAAGCATGTGGCTAACATGGCATCCAACTACTTCTTCAGTTCCACTAACTCTGAGGGGTTCATGGTATAGGGTCTCTGGGCTATAGGTCCGGTTCCGGGGATTAGTTCGATAATGAACTCAATATCCCTATCTGGGGGCATACCTGGCAATTCATCTGGGAATATGTCGGGGTATTCACAGACTACTCTGCCTTGGTCAATGGTGGGCAGGGCTACACTCTTGTTGCACTTGAATTGACGGGGTAAGGTTTCAGAGATATGCTCTACTTTTACTCCAGAACTACTGGTCATGGTGATGGCTTTCTTAGCACAGTCTATCAGTCCTTTATGCCTTGACATCTAGTCCATACCTAGTACTACTTCCAATCCTTTGGTTCCAAGTACAATTAGCTTGGCATAAAAATCTATCCCATGTCTTCTGATAGGTACAGCTATGCAAATTTTTCTAGCTTTTGTAGTTGAACCGGGGATTTGAACTATCATGACATGCTTCAGGTTGGTTGGGTGAATCTTAGTAGTGCATACAAATTCTTCGGTGACAAATGAATGTGATGCTCCAGAATCAAACAATACTCTTGCTAAAACTGAGTTGACAGAAAACATACCCAGCACTACATCTGGCGCTTCCTGGGCTTCTTCTGCGTTCATGCGGAAGAGACAACCGTTGCAGTTGTGAGGGTTCCCTGGGGAAATCTCCTTCCTGGTTGAACACGGCCGCTTTGCTGGCTGAGCATTCACATGGGCATTGGCGGAAGTCTTCTTGGGACACTCATTGGAGTAGTGACCCTTCACTCCACACTCGAAACAAGTGATCTGGGACTTGTCCTTGACAGCGACAGGTACAGCATTGCTTCCAGTTCTAGGTGCAGTTTTGTTGTTGTTGTTGTTGCTCTTGGGAGGGGAACGGTTGAAATTGTTGGCATTGTCGGAGTTGTGATTGTTTCCTCCATACTTCACATTGCCTCCACTACGGTTGGGGTAGCTTGGGCGAGAATTTGGGGGTCGGTTGTTCCTTGGTGCATATCCTGGTGAAGGGTTGGGACGGTACTTCTGGTGACTACTGGATCCAGACTGCTGCATCATACGACGCTTGCGATTGTCGTTTGCCTAGTTAATCTTCCCTTCCATCTGAATGACAGAGTCGACTAGCGCTTCGAGATCCTAGAAATGGATGTTGACGAGGACAGTCTGCATCTCATCATGCAGTCCGTTTAAAAATCTCTCCTTCTTCTTGGCCTCCGTGTTGATCTCATCCGGTGCATATCTGGCAAGTGACAAGAATCTGTCACGGTACTCCACCACAGTCATTCTTCCTTGCTTCAATTCGCGGAACTCATCTCTCATCCTGTTGACGAGACCTTGTGGCACGTGGGTGCGGCTGAACTTGACTTTGAATGCTTCCCAGGTCATCACCTGGCCATGGTTCATATTGCGGATGCTATTCCACCAAGCTCTTGCATCTCGCGCCAGATAGTGGGTGGCAAAGAGAACTTTCTCATTTTCATCAACTCATGCAACTTCAAGGTTGTTTTCCATGGTCTGTAACCAGTCATCAGCATCTAATGGGTTCTTGGATTGGTTGAAGATTGGAGGATTTGTGTTCTGAAATTTTTTGAGTTTGGATCCACGGTGATCCTGATTTCCATGTCCTTGGCTGTTGAGAGCCATTTGGGCGATCTGCTGCAATGTTGCTACGTTGTCTTGACGCTCGGCCCTGCTTGCTTCACGGTCCGCGATGAGATTCTACAAGATCTGCAGCATTGGGTCCTGCGACGAGCTGCTCCCTCCTTGGTTTCCACGAGTCATCTAAAGATTGAGATAGATATAGGGGTAAGAGGGAAATTCTAAGGTTCATGGTTTTGGGTTTTCAAAGCTAAAACATTGAGTTAGACTCAGGTTTTTCAACTAACTTCATTTTCATTCATGCAAGCAAGCACCCGATACAACACACACCACAACAATCAAAGGGGAAAACAGATGGTTTGAAGAACCATTCTGCAAGCTACGATACAATGAGATGATACATCTCATGCTACGACAGTGCTCTAGTGCATCTACTCATCGTCGATGAAGTCGGAGTCTTCATCATCAGTGTAGAAGTCCACAACATCTTATTCCAGAAAATCATCATCGTTGCTGAGGTAAGAATCCATATGTCCCTGGATGTCTTCACCCTCATCTTCTTCTTCCTTGGCGGCAAGCTGAGCTTCCTACTCCTTGACGGTCTTCTCGAGGTCGGCCACCTTCTTGCAAAGACGGGTGATGGTGCGATCCTTCTTTGCACGCTGGCGGCGAAGAGACTGGCGATCTTGGACGAGCAGTGCGAAAGTCTGGGCCTTCTGGTCGGCGATGGCACGGTTCTGGTTGGCTAACTCCCTGGCATTGTCCAGTTCCTGCTGTCTGTCATGAAGCAAGAAATCAAGTTTCTCCACTTGGCGCCTCAACTCTGGGTGACTTGGCATCTTCATCGGCATTCCCATGAAGTCACGTCTTGCATAGTGGGCAAAACGGGTTCCTTGGATCTTGTTGACGCTGAGGGAACATAGACGTGCAAGAGCTTCATGCATTGCCCTGGCTAATCCATCTAGCCAGTTGTTCTCTCTCACGGAGAACTGAATTTTCCAGGAAGTTGGTGCTTCGATGATTCCTCGAAGATCCGCGGTGACTAGCCACTGTAGGTCTCCTCCTCGGGGTCCTGGAAGTTGAGCTCCAAGAAATTCCGGATGTGGGCGTCCCAGTAACTCTGACAGCGAATCCAGATCCCTTTCGAAGATCAGCTGACCTCCGTTTCCCAACTGGTAAAACTTGCTGAACCGAGTCTCCATCTATAAGAATTAAGGATGAGGAAGTTAGTGAAGTGATCAAGTGTGTCAAATTTTAAGTAGTAATGTAAGAATTTTGAGGAACATGAAATTTTGAGAAAGAATGAGTTCACAAGGGTAAGAGGGGAAATAGTTTTTCAGAAATACTCACTTTGGTTTTGAAACTAAGTTCTTGTTTGAACGTCCATTCTAACTAGGGTCTCCTATGGTCAGGATGGCTCTGATACCAACTTGTCAACACCCGGATTTTTAATCCCAGATGCCCGTTATGCCATACCTTGCAATCCCATGATTACCATTTTTGTGAGACATAACGGATTGGATATCACAATACATCATCCATTACAAACCATATATAAGGTCTTACACAAATAAGGATCTCATGATCTAGTCAACAAGCAGCAGAAATAAAAGATAGCGTAGGGGTGGGGTCCATCTTCAGGGGCACAGGCAATGTTGACGAAGACAGATAGTCCTAGTTATCATAGCCGTCCTGCTGACCATCATCTTGATAATCTCCTTCATAGTCTGGCCATGATAATAGCCAGGGACAAAAGCCATGAGTACTCTTTAATTACTCGCAAACTACTATTAATAGGTACTATAGTTCTAAATTAAAGTGCTAAATCTAAGTTTAACTATAAAGTTAAGTTTGAAACCTAAGCCGAGTTCTGAAGCAAAGAAAGGTAAAGTAAAGTTCTAGAATCACTTAAGTTGGGAAGCTATTGTCATAAACACAACCCTGTTGTGGTCAAGTCAAGATTCATCATTCGTTTCAAGTTATTTAGAAAACATCTGACAACGAAATAGTATGGCCATTCCAACTGTCCATAACCGCGGACGCGGCTATTCGAATAGTTTGACACTCTGCAGAGGTGGTACACTTTCACCATAAGATTCGATACATCTGTCAGGGGTAACCCTGAATGATCATACTTAGTATGCAGATAATCAAACGTAACCTTCCTTTTACACACCCTAGTATAAGCACCTCTCCTATGAGCATGGCCTCCCAACCATGACCATCAGTCATCTTGGTCACTTCATAGGTGGACAACATTTAGAGGTAGCCTCAGCTCAAACCTCTCCCGTGAGGGAACTAATACTAATGCATATAAATTTCCAGCTAAGCCTTACCCAATTCAGGTAATGTGGTTGTACGGTAAATTTGGAATGGTATCGCATGCGAATCCAACCATCAATTTTATAAAAGGGTTAAGGCTCATGCCTCATCATTTTCATCATCATAAACCAGTTGTGTTTCTCAACACATGTCAAAACATCTCAATAGAATGACTCATCATTCCAAGGTTTTCACAATTCATTTGCACCAATTGTTCCCATCTAAAGTGACTCAATTTTTTGATCTACGCTAAAATACTAAGTTAAGAGTGTTCACTAAGGTGAAAGGATGGGATCAATCTCATGCCATAGAATGACATCTAAAGGTTTCTAAGTAGGTCAAGTTTTATACTTTTTATGCTACCTTCAAAACAAGTAAAGAACTTTGTGTAAACTAAGGGAGGTAAAACTTGTCAATAAGACTTGAGGTACTAATAGTTAAAAGGGGGTGCGATCAAGGCATGCTTAAGGCATCTTTGCTAAACCATCTAGTTTGATTCTAGTTTGCTAAGTACTACACTTGCAAGTACTAACTTGCAAGGGTTAATCTTGGATAGTGCTAGCTTGCTAAGGGCATCTTGCACTGTTAATGGTGGCTTGCTTTGGTTGGTGAAGTGGTTGATGTTTTCTTCGTCTTCGTCTTGATAGCACTCCTCCTCCTCGTAAGCTTGGTCGGTACTATATTCTATAACAATACATACGGAGTACACAATCACCAAACAATACTTAACTAGGCTAGATAGCATTCTAAGACACACAATTGATGATCTATTATCATCACAAGCATTACAAGTTTAATTCAATAGTTTCAAACTTTTTAATTTAGAAAAGTAATTTCTACTCATTGAAAAATTAACTAACATTTAATATTCACCACTTAAAACATGGGCTCATATGGACACATGTCCTCACCACATATTCTAACATGTGGGAATGATATTTAAAGGTTGAATCAATATTACTTTAGTTTAAGTTTATTATTTAATGATTTAAAGTGACTAGAAATGCCTATATAGCATTATTTTGGTACTAGTCTAAAGTCACTGCATGTAAACCTTAATATTATTACATATTTAGATAGATATGATGAAATGTGATTTTTGAGAGTTGGAATCAACTCAAAAGCTAACTTGGTTGATTTTATAAAAATGTTGCAAGTTGCAAAAGCTTCTGTCTTCTTATTTTTATTAGGAGAGATCTATAACTCTAATTGAATTAAATCCAACGGGCTTGGATAGATCATTTTAATATCTTTCAGACAAAATTGGTTTCATGAAATTTGGATTTCTAAAACTCTCTGAATTGATTTTCAAACTAGGGGACATAAACTAAATTCAAACTAAAAAGAAAAATCCAGATTTGAACGGGTGGGCTAGCGCGGGAAAAGAAATGGGCCTGCCCAGTGGCGCTCCACGGCACGGGGCTCAACTGACAGGGGGTCCCGCTTTTCAGCGGCACTTAAAACGCGAAACGGTACGCGCGCTGTGTGCCGTAGGAGTAGAAGCGAGATCAACGGCTGAGGGTCATCGTCGATGACGAACAGGTCGCCGGCGAGCTCTAACCCTAGCGGCTCGGTGGGGGTCTACTAGGGGCGTACCATTGCTCCAGCGGGGTCGGCGAGGCGGGCAAACAACATGGAAGACGATGGAGAGGCGAGGCGCGGTTGCAGCGGAGCTTGGGGTGGTCGCAATCAACGGCGCCCTTCTCCTCCTGTCGCGGCTGCTCCGACTCCAATTCCGGTGAGGCAGAGCTCGCCTTGCTCCGGCTAGTGGTGGGTGAGGTTTAGAGAGGTGAGGGGAGTGGAATGGTGTGGAGAGAAGAGGCTGGGGAGGGCTCCTTTTATATGCCCGATGGTGAGACCGAGCGGGATGGACAGTCGATGGTGGCGACATGGCTATGGCGGGGTAGAGGCATGGCTGCGGGTGGCGATCGATGTGTGGTTCCCTGGCAGTGCTCTAGAACTTGAATGCGAGCGTAGGGGCGGCGGCACACGGTCTGGGCGAGGTGGCGCTTTGAGAGGCAGAGGCGGCAATGTCCACGGAGAGTGGTGGCTGTGAGGCGTTGGGCGGCCATCGGGGGTGTTTGGGGTGTTCTCTGTGTCAAGAGCGGGCGGGCGTCAGCCGCCAAGGGGATTCAGGCGGGGACCGAGCACGCTCTAGGGGCGGCACTGGCATGGTGCGGTGGCACTAGGCGCGGTTTGTGCTCGGTGGTCCACTGCTGCTCTTGGCTCGGGCAAGGGACAGGGGGTGGCGGTGAGCTCCTGGCTACCTCCTAGACATGGCGAGGGAAGAGGGAATGGTCTGCTATAGCGGGGCAAGGGTTGGCCGGCAAGTCATGGCTCGGCATGGCATGGCATGGGGACTAGGGACAAGGGAGAGGGGTGTTAGGGGTTTGGTTAGATCAAGAGGGGAAAGAGGAGATAAATGAAGATCATTTGGGGGCAAAACCCTGTAGTAAACAGTGAGCTAGGATTAGAGTAGGGATTATGCATGCCAAGTGTTTGATTAAATGGCCGCATGAAAGAAAGTTTTGAATTTTGGTTTCAAATTTTTTGAGTGATCTCCACTAGTGATAGGTAGTCTCTGGTTGCAAGGGTTTTGAAAGTGGAGCTCAAAGAGATGGTTTTTGAAATAGTGGTGATCTATGCATATGCATTAGATTCAATTTTAAACTGTCATTTAAAATAGTTAACAGAATGTTTTTAGTAGATCAAAAAGTGGGCCTTGGTACCTCATTATGTGTACTAGCAAGGGGTGCAAGGATCAAGAATTGTTTTTGTTAAGTTTTGAGTACTAGGAATAGCCAAAGTAGGCATGAGAGTGAAATTTGCCAAAATGACCATTCCTCCTTTTTAATTCTATTTGATTTGATTTTCTTTAGGAAAAGTTTGGGAATGATGTAGATGATGTTTAAATCACCTAAGAAACATTTTACAAGCATTGGATCACTCAGTCATGGCAATTCAAACAACTCCTATTTTAAATGCACACATATATGAATGCTTTCATTTTAAATTTGAAAAAAGTTTTTGTTAACCCTATTTTTGGATGATTTGATCTTGATAAGCTTGGATTAAAGTTTTGGGATGTTACACACAATGTCCAGGAACCCTAGCAGCATACTGGGATTCAAGCGCTGCATGCATTCTACCACCCGTTTGAAATATGCTGCATCAGCACACCCACTTGGATATGTGTGTATGAGTGTGCATCATTGTGGTTTTGGAAAAGTACACATAGAATGATGCCAATCCAGCATGTGGTGTACAACAATGTTCAAGAAACTAGCAGCATGCTGGGATTCAACTTCAGCATGGATTCTACTACCAGTTTGAAAGATGGTGCATCACCACACCTACTTGAATTCGTGTGTGTATGAGTGTGCATCATTGTCGTTTTGGAAAAGTACACATGGAATGATGACACTCCAGCATGTGGTGTCCAACAATGTCTAGGAACCCTAGCAACATGCTGGCATTCAAATATAGCATGCATTCTACCACCAGTTTGAAAGATGTTGCATCAAAACACCCGCTTGGATGTTTGTGTATGAGTGTGCATCATTGTGGTTTTGGAAAAGTACACATGGAATGATGCCACTCCAGCATGTGGTGTCCAACAATGTCTAGGAACCCTACCAGCATACTGGGATTCAAGCGCAACATGCATTCGACCACAAGTTTGAAAGATGATGCATCAAAACACTCACTTGGATGTGTTTGTGTGTGTGTATGAGTGTGCATCATTGTGGTTTTGGAAAAGTACACATGGAATGATGCCACTCCAGCATGTGGTGTCCAAGAATGTTTAGGAACCCTAGTAGCATGCAGGGATTCAACTACAGCTTGCATTCTACCACTAGTTTGAAAGATGCTGCATCACCACACCCACTTTGATGTGTGTGTGTGTTTGTATGAGTGTGCATCATTGTGGTTTTGGAAAAGTACACCTGGAATGATGCCACTCCAGAATGTGGTGTCCAACAATGTCCAAGAAACCTAGCAGCATGCTAGGATTCAACCGCAACATGCATTCTACCACCAGTTTGAAAGATGCAGCATCACAACACCCAATTGGATGTGTGTGTGTATGAGTGTGCATCATTGTGGTTTTGGAAAATTACACATGTAATGATGCAACTCCAGCGTGTGGTGTCCAACAATGTCGAGGAACCCTAGCAGCATGCTGGGATTCAACTGTAGCATGCATCCGACCATGAGTTTGAAAGATAATGCTGGGATTCTACTACCAGTTTGAAAGATGGTGCATCACCACACCTACTTGAATTCGTGTGTGTATGAGTGTGCATCATTGTCGTTTTGGAAAAGTACACATGGAATGATGACACTCCAGCATGTGGTGTCCAACAATGTCTAGGAACCCTAGCAGCATGCTAGGATTCACCTACAGCATGCATTCTACCACCAGTTTGAAAGATGCTGCATCACCACACCTACTTGGATTTGTGTGTGTGTGTGTGCATCATTGTGGTTTTGGAAAAGTACACATGGAATGATGCCACTCTAACATGTGGTGTCCAACAATGTCCAGGAACCCTAGCAGCATGCTGGGATTCAACGGCAACATGCATTCTACCACCAGTTTTAAAGATGGTGTATCACCACACCCACTTGGATGTGTGTGTGTCTTTTTGAGTGTGCATCATTGTCGTTTTGGAAAAGTACACATGGAATGATTCTAGTCTAGCATGTGGTGTCCAACAATGTCCAGGAACCCTAGCAGCATACTGGGATTGAAGCGCAAATTGCATTCTACCACCAGTTTGAAAGATGATGCATCACCACACCCACTTGGATGTGTGTGTATGAGGTTGCGTCATTGTGGTTTTGAAAATGTACACATGGAATGATGCCACTCTAGCATGTGGTGTCCAACACTCTCCAGGAACCCTAACAGCATGCTAGGATTCAACTACAACATGCATTCTACCATGAGTTTGAAAGATGATGCATCACCACACCCACTTGGATGTGTGTGTATGAGTGTGCATCATTATGGTTTTGGAAAAGTACACATGGAATGATGCAAATCCAGCATGTGTTGTCCAATAATGTCTAAAAACCCTAGCAGAATGATGGATTTAATTGCAGCATGCATTCTACGACCAGTTTGAAAGATGCTGCATCACCACACCTAGTTGGATGTGTGTGTATGAGTGTGCATCATTGTGGTTTTGTAAAAGTACAGATGGAATGATGCCACTCCAGCATGTGGTGTCCAACAATGTCCAGGAACCCTAGCAGCATGCTGGGATTCAACCGAAACATGCATTCTACCACCAGTTCAAAAGATGTAGCATCACCCCACCCACTTGCATGTGTGTCTCTATGTGTATGAGTGTGGATCATTGTGGTTTTGTAAAAGTACATATGGAATGATGCCGCTCAGCCATGTGGTGTCCAATAATGTTGATGAACCCTAGCGGTATGTTGGGATTCAACTACAACATGCATTCTACCACGAGTTTGAGAGATGCTACATCACCACGCCCACTTTGATGTGTGTGTATGAGTGTGCATCATTGTGGTTTCGGAAAAGTACACATAGAATGATGCCACTCCAGCATGTGGTGTCGAACAATGTCTAGGAAAACTATCAGCATGCTTGGATTCAACTGTAGCATGCATTCTACCACCAGTTTGAAAGATGATGCATCACCACACCCACTTGGATGTGTGTGTATGACTGTGCATCATTGTGGTTTTGCAAAATTACACATGGAATGATGCCACTCCAGCATGTGGTGTCCAACAATGTCTAGGAACCTTAGCAGCATGTCGGGATTCAACTGCAGCATGCTTTCGACCACCAATTTGAAAGATGATGCATCACCATACCCACTTGGATGTGTTTGTGTGTGTGTATGAGTGTGCGTCATTGTGGTTTTGTAAAAGTACACACGGAATGATGCCACTCCAGCATGTGGTTTCTAACAATGTCTAGGAACCCTAGCGGCATGCTGGGATTCAATTGCAACATGCGTTCTACCACCAGTTTGAAAGATGCTGCATCACCACACCCACTTGGATGTGTTTGTGTGTGTATGAGTGTTCATCATTGTGGTTTTGGAAAAGTACCCATGGAATGATGCCACTCCAGCATGTGGTGTCCAACAATGTCAGGGAACCCTAGCAGCATGCTGGGACTCAACTGAGCATGCATTCTACCACCAGTTTGAAAGATGCTGCATCACCACACCCACTTGGATGTGTGTGTATGAGTGTGCATCATTGTGGTTTTGGAAAAGTACACATGGAATGATGCCACTGCGGCATGTGGTGTCCAACAATTTTCAGGAACCCTAGCAGCATGCTGGGATTCAACAGCATCATGCATTGTACCACAAGTTTGAAAGATGTTGCATCCTCCATAGTAACCATCACTCACCCTCTGGTCAAAATCACTGTAGCATGGTACTATAGTATACCATTCCCTTTGATTATTGTGTTTGGATGAAAGGGATGCAAAGGAAACCTCAATTCTTGCCATCTTTATTTACTTGCTACACGACAACACAGTACCCCACACACCCTCTCCACTGCCCCCATTCACCTATCCCTGCCCAGCTACCTCTCCCATGCCTCCCCATGGACATACTCCACCTTGGATCATCCTCCTCTATAATAAAAGGACACAAGATCCTGTAGATCTCCTCACCTCACTCATTTCACTCCCTTGCCACCGGAGCACCACCCCACCAGCCCCTGCTCACTACCTCTTCCTCCATCACCATGGAGAGGAAGAAAATCTTCCTCGGGCTATTTCTTAAAAAGGGATGAGGCTTCTGGTGAACCAGGCCACCTCCTCCTCTTCGCTGTTGTTCATCACTCCTCTTGGTTGGATCAACTCTCCCCTGTCCCCTTTCCTTGTAGGAACACCGGAGATGTCCACACCCATTTCATGCCCGGAAGGAGTTTCCCCGGTGAACCACACCCGTTCAAGCACCTGACGACAAGCATACTAGTTTCCCTGACCAAGGCGAGTCTACAGAACCTCAATTCAGCACCCCTCGATGACATGCATGAACCCGAGGTGCCGTCTCGACAGCAATCTGCAAGCTTTCTGGCAGCCTTCGCACATGCCTCCTTAACCGGCACCGAAACCGCCTCTTCGGCCAATCTCCTGAGTTGGAGCCACGTGCCGCGTCAACCTGCCACCCTAGCACCCCTCCATGCCCATAGGTGAGCCTCGCCTCTCCATCCTTCTCCGCTAGGGTTTCCACCCCACCGCTTGTTGTTCATTAGAGATGATGAAGGACATCCGTCCATCTCGACTTGATCCGACAGCTGGTATCGCAGGATACCGCTTCGCTCCGCCAACCCACTGACCCACGTGTCCCACACTTCTGCTTTTGAAACTACTCCTCCCGTGCCTGGATTAGCCCGAGTGGGTCTATTCTGTCTTCTATGGCCCATGCCCTTCTGGATCAGGCTCAGGCACCCCTATTTCTTTTTCATTTACCTAGATCTATTAAATTGACTGTTTGGAAGAAGGGAAAATGACCTCTAACTTCATTGAACAAAATTTTAGCATATCCTTTAGTGATTTCTGTAACATGTAGAACACGTCCCTTTCCCAAAGTAGCTTTCTTTATTTTTTGATTTTACATCTTCTAACTAGTATCATTTCCCTTGAATAAATTCCTTAGTAAGCTTACCATCTCCAAATGGAATGAAACCAACTTCCTCAGTAAGGTATTTGAGGTACCTATCTATTAACCTTGGTCTCAATCTAAATCGAGCTATGGTTTACCATAGAAAAATAACAAATAAATTCTCTTTTGCCTTTACAAAACTCTATAGGACAAACTATGAAATTAATTGACCTAATTCCAACTCTCATGGATAAGCTACATCAAGATCTATCATATACTAGGATCCCTCAATTATTTGAGCTCCTGATGAATTTTAGTGAATTAAACCTCTCTACCTATGGTTATTTCACTAGATAAATCCTTACAGTAAATCGACAACTCCAAAAAGATGACTCCAATTTATACTGGAAGGTACTTGAGATAGCTATCCATTGTCCTTTGTGTCATATTGTTTGGATATATAAAATAAATCTGGTTAAAAAGACAAGTTGTCAGCAGAATTGACTTTGGGAATTTCCCAAGGGCATTCTGGTAATTATTTTGAAGTGAATCCAACTATCAAAAATAATAAACTCAAATGCATATAATAAACTACGAGGACAAATTTATTTGAGCTACAAGAAATTTTCTAGGAATTATTCACCAAAATTGGGGTCTATTTCACTAGAAAATCCATATCAAATTAAAGAAAAGTGCAAAAATATTGAAACAAGTTTTAGTGGCCTTTTTATTTCATTACCTATCTGCTGATATTATTTTTGTACATTGGTATCATACACACACAAGACTTAATTAAAACCCCTTCATTAGGTGGTATTTGATAATTAAATCATAAAAGAAGTTCCACAAATGCATTTCTAGTAATTCCAATTGTAATAAACTCAATCTATCAAAACCTACTGAAGTATTTTGATTCCTTTCTCTTTGGTTTTCTATATGGTATTTTTATGGTATGCCTTGTGTTGATTGTCGCTTCTTTGCTTGCATGTGTGCTCCTCGACGATGATAGTTGCGATTTGTATCGAATTCAAGACGGAAGAGATAATGGTTATTATTATGGTATTCTAAGAAGAATCCTAGAGAAATTTTGCAATATTGCTAGTCACAGGCAAGCTATCGACTTTCTCATAAGCCTTGTCCTACTGTTTTACTTATGCATGTTTTATTTACCTGTTTATGAAAACTGCAATGTTTTACCTTATGATGATCTATATCTGGTCGTGGCTTGGCTCCTCCAAACTATTATATAGTTGTACTACTAAGTACAACCCATTTTATGACACCTACTTGCCCCTAGTATTATAAGTGGTGTATAACACCATACCCCTTGGAGACCTCATTTTAGCCGAGCAAAACTATAGGATCGTAAGACCCCGGAAAAGTTTGCAAAATGTTTTATGGTAAAACCTTCGTGAGGTTTGACCTACCAAGAGAGTTTTGAGAAAGAAAAAGGCTTTTTTTAAATGATGTTGAAGAGGACGTGGAGAAGAAAATTGTTTATGAAAATGCACATCTTTTTTTGCAGCTTTAGCTATAACAACTAAACCATGCAACCACATTACCCTGGAATGGGACATGGCTAGATTTAAAGTTTGTCTACTTTGGTATGGTATTCCTCGCAAATACTATAAGGGATCATCTCCCCCGAATGCCAGGCTTCCGTAATAGAAAGGATCATCTGTGGAAACTATGACCTGGGGGAGGTGCGAACCATCCTTGTAGGCGGCCAGGCGATACTATGAGCCACTCACTAAAAGTGCATACTCTAGGTTTGAGTGGAGAGCTCCGGTTGGTTTGTGGATCCCGATGTCCCGGTGTCGAGGGGATCAACGCATAGGGTAGGGCATGTGCTAGAGTGGCATTCGAAGAGTCTTGATCAGTTACTCGACCCACGATCTGCGCGGGATCAGGGAAGGGTACCCTAATGGTGTGGGTGAAGTGTACAACCTCTACAAAATGTAAATCTATCCGAATAGCCATGTTCGCGGCTAAGGACGGTTGGAAAACCTACTATAGAGCAGTGGTGGTTTTGATTTCAAAAAGGTTTTCAGAAGAGAAAGAGTTTTCTGGAAAGGGTGGTCTGGAGTACCACAGAGGAAGTGAGGTGATCTTGAAGGATCATAGAAGATGGGAATTCCAGACATGTGATGACCAGGAGATTAGAAATGGGTGACCCAATCCTAGTGTTGTCCAAAACTTTTCCAATCCTCATGTAGACCTCCAACTACCACAACCATACCACATATCCTCTTTTATTGTTATTTCTCTTAAGGTGGTTTGCGAGTACATTCTATGTACTCACTGCATTGTCCCTGGCTATTAACTTGGTTAGATTCAAGAAGTAAGGTGAAGAAGAAGGTGACATTGATGACTATGTGAGCTAGGACGTCTCCTAGTCAGCTGCTTGTAGGTTAAGGCATGGCTCGAGCTCAACGCTTGATAAGTTCCGCTGATGATGATTGATGTAGCCATAATGGAAATTGAGTTATGACTTGTATCCGCTTAACTAATGGATGTTTGCTTTGATACTGGTCCGTTATGTGCCACGACAGACTAATCATGGGATCATGGTGATATGCATAACAAGGATTCTTGGAGGATTAATTCGGGGCCCCACACTGACCGGGCCGACCGTGCTGATGGTTAGGCTGAACATGGTACCGTCATACCCATAGAGGATGCGCATGAATCCCCTCGTTCTTGCTGGTGGTAGAATCGGGATCAGCCAAAACAAGGCGCTACCGTATATGGCCCTAGTTACTATGACCTCGTGGGCCTCCTTCATGTGGGGAAGGATCCTTGTCAGCGAGGCGATGAAATCACAGGTGGGATCCATGTAGGGGTATGGGCTATGCGGGCTCGTGATCTTGTGATTGTCTAGCTTGTTGAAGCCGACCAAGCTAAAGCAGTCGTCATAGGGCCACTCAATCATCGTTGCAGACTCGGAAGCATCCATAGCCGCCGGCTCGCAGTCGAATCCGCCGATGTGGTACATACACTTGTGGAAGTGGTTACATAGGGAAGAACGACTTGCCATCATAGTGCCCGCCGTGCTGAAACACGGGTTGGGTTTATTAAAGACTATACGGATTGAGTTTTGTACTATATTGGTACGAGTTTACATGAATATGCTAGGAATCATTGAACTAGCGGCCACTGAGGCTCTCCCTCTATACACTACGTGGTAGTAAAATGCAATATTTTAGTGTAGACTACTTCACACCATGCTTCACACTGCTTTGTCAAATCAAAAAGGCTACAGAAAGTTAATAGGTGAGTAAAGAAATTGTCACCTTGTACTATACAAGACAAACAAATCCATGTGAAAGGCAAGAATATCTACTCCTAGAGAGAGACAGAAAATCCTGGGTCTTGGTGCATAGTGTAGAGTGCTACAGGGGAGAGACCGAGGATTGCATGCATGTCTTCGACACCAACCTATAATTAACTTTTTTGGTCTTATAAAATTTAAATGGCCTTAATAATCCCAAACAGAGGGAGTACTGGTAGTATTACTAGTACACAGTTTACTAGTAGTATACTCCCTCGGTTCCATTGTACTACAACATCTTAGAAAAAATCAGACAAACTAGTACTACATGTATTAGTAGTATTTTTCTGAGTTATTATTAGTAGTATTACTTATATATCTAAACAACAAATCCAAGTTACTACTGCAATAGAGAGTATGATCACTCTGTTTTATGTGTTCTTGTTTACTACTAATAGTAAAATCTAGAATGTAGATTATTTCAGAAGAAATTTTGGCTCTACAATATGTAGAATACGTGCAAACCTTAGAAGATACTTCATTTCATAGTTTCAGGGTCCTTGTGCTAAAAGCATGGACTTGGATGTCATTTTAATTTTTTGTGAGGTCCTTGATGTAACTTGTACTTCCACCAACCGTGTTAACTAAAGCCACTAGCTCCTACGGGACCGATCACAATTAAAATAAAATGACACGGCCCAATTATCAGACAAAGGGGACCATGGTTTCTTATAAATCCCTATTTTTTAGTACTAGGATTTTTCAAGCTTCCTAGCTAACTTCGCACACTTCAATGACTTTTTGCCGATTTAATGAAATTAGGTCAAACTTTTGTTACACAAGTAAGCACAATATATTGTTGTTGAATTAAATGTAGTTGCATCTTCTTATAGTAAACAATGTCGTCGGTGTGAGTTTCCAACTATCAAGAATGAACATTCAATTCTCAATTTTCCATGTAATGATGAGATTGTTCCTTTTCATAAACAAACTCTGAAGAATATGGATCTGAATGCCACAAGCCAAGTCTTAGTGGACCAACATGTTGTACTAATGATACCCATGTTTTATGAGCTTTCAAACTTCCTAGATAACTCCGCCAACTTGAATGACTTTAAGCCAATTTATCGAAATTAGATCAAATTTGAAACTACAAGTAAATTGTAGGTTGCTTTGAAAGTTTTAAAAAAAATCTTTCGTAGGTACCCATCGGAGGGTAACAATTCATATACCAAAAGCACCAATAGTTTGGACGATAGGTTCAACTTCTTGCTAATATTTTGCATCTTGACAATTTAACAAAATTAGGTCAAACTTGAGCTACAAGTAAGCGCGATAGATTGCTCTTGAATTAAATGTATTTTCAGAGGTATATGGATGTATCTTCTTGTAGTAAACAATGCCGCCAATGTTAGTTTCCAACTATCAGCAAAGCACATTCTAAATTTTCCAAGTGATGACGAGATTATTCTCTACCATGAAGAAAGTATGAAGAATATGGATCTGAATGCCACAAGCCAAGTTTTCACACATCTATAGTGGAACAACATGTTGTACTTATAATTTCCCGTGTTTTATGAGTTCTCAAACTTTCTAGATAACTCCTCCCACTTGAATGACTTTATGTCGATTTATCGAAATTAGGTAAAATTTGAACTACTACAAGTAATTGTAGGTTACTCCGAAAGTTTTACGAGAAATCTTTTGGAGGTAACCATTGGGAGGCCACAATTAATATACGAGAAACCACCAAGAGTTTTGATGACAACTTCAACTTCTTGCTAAGATTTTCCATCTTGGCAGTTTAACAAAATTAGGTCAAACTTGAGATACAAGTAAGCATGGTAGATTGCTCTTGAATTAAATATATTTTCAGAGATAGATAGGTGAATCTTCTTGTAGTAAACAATGCCGTTAGTATGAGTTTCCAAATATCTCAGGAAAGAACAATCTCAATTTTCCCAGTGATGAAGAGATTGTTCATTCATGTAAAGAAAGTCTGAAGAATATGGATCTTAATGCCACAAGCCAAGTTTTCCGACATATATAGTGGACCAACATGCAACACTTAGGATTTCCCATGTTTTATGAGTTATCCAATTTCCTTGCTAACTTCGTCCACTTGAATGACTTCATGCCGATTTATTGACATTAGGTAAAGTTTGAACTACTACAAATCAACTATAGGATGCTTTGAAAGTTCTACAATAAAGCTCTTGGAGGTACTGAATGGGGGGGTCAATTAATATATATCAGAAACCACCGAGAGTTTTGACGACAGGGTCAACTTCTTGTTAAGATTTTGCATCTTGACAGTTTAATGAAATTAGGTCAAACTTGAGCTACAAGTAAGCGCGATATATTGCTCTTGAATTAAATGTCATTTCAGAGGTATATGGGTGCATCTTCTTGTAGTAAGTAGTGTCATCGGTGTCAGTGTCCAACTACCAAGAAAGAACATTCTCAATTTTTCTGAGTGACGACGAGATCGTTCTTTTCCGTAAAGAAAGTGCAAAGAATATTGGATCTGAATGCCACAAGTTAAGTTTTCAAACATATATAGTGGATCAACAGCATGTTGTACTTGCGATTCCCATGTTTTATGAGTTTTCAAGATTCCTATCTAACTCCTCCCACTTGAATGACTTTATGTCGATGTATCGAAATAAGGTCAAATTTGAACTACAAGTGATAAATTGTAGGTTGCCTTGAAAGTTTTATGAAAAAATCTTTTGGAGGTACCCATCGAGTGGTTAATTAATATATTAGAAACCAAAAAGAGTTTTGATGACTATTTTGACTTCTAGCTAAGTTTTTGCATCTTGAAAATTTTGAACCCCTTTTGAAAATAATGACATGAAATAAGGAGAGAGGGGAAATGATTTTTCTATTCTCTATGGGAAACCCACAAGCTTGAGGTGCACCTTAGGCTTAAAGATAACTTTATTTTCTCCACAATGTATAAGGTGAACCTTAGAGGATGCCCCATAGGCCTTACGGTATGTATGTGGAAAAACTTGTTAATAAGATGGGTCCCCAATACTACACCATAAGCTAATTGATTGCACGACAATGTATGTATACAAACTTGTCCATAAGCTAGGACCCACATGTAGGAGCTAACAACATACATTCTTGTAAATAAATTTAATTTAATATTGCTATGTGTACAATATATTATTATTTAGTGTTTGTGGAATACCCATAAGCTTATGGGTCACCCTTAAGATTTTTGGCTTGTGGACAACCTTCACTATGTACTAGTATATGGATAGCTCTTAAGGTCTACTTTTTGGCTTATGGTGTGGTTGTTTGCACATAGTGGGAAAAAACAAATAGTACAGTAGTATATTTCTTTGCTTAGACATATAATCATCTCTGTCCACGTGTTGTACATGCTGAGAGAATAAAACGTAGGTAGGGGAAGTGGGCAGGAGGGAAGAGGAGCTAAAGGAGGTTCGATGTCAGAGAAAAGTTATGATAGGTTCCTCACATGAGGTACTCCTGCGGCCTTTATAGTCTACTAGTAGTAAATTTGAGGACCTATGCACGCAAAAAAAACTATGTTTTTTCTCCCTCCTTTGCTGCCTCTCACCATCCATCCTCCATCTCTCCTCCCCTTTCCCCTCGCGTACTGGCTCGACTGATCTCTCCCTCGTCCATAGCATGGCACTATGCACGTGGGACTTGGTAACGTGTCTTTGTGTCTCTGACGTGTTTGGCAGCCGCATTTGTGTGGAGTAGGAGGAGTACAAAGGAAGGATACCACTTTGGCCATTGGCGGCAAAAAAATTCAAACTTTTTCGGCTTTTGAAATTTTCACTTGATTCCCAAACACCGGGAGGAAGGTTATTCAAAAGATCGGCCATTCGCAGTACTTATTATCTTATCTTTACCTTTTCTTTTCTCTTACAATACCATACCATTGTATAGTGTACGGATAACTTTGAACGTTGACCGCTGGATCAAGACTAGCAAATCCAAACATTGCTAACTGTTGGATCTTCTTTTCCATTCTTAGCATCTAGAAGATATGAACTTGTGCAAACTATAACACACTTCATTGCTCAGTTTCAGGGTCCTTGTGCAAAATGCATGGACTTGTATGCAATTTTTATTTTTTATGAGGTCCTGGATGTAACTTGTTCTCCCACCGATCTTGTTAACTCAAGAACCTTTCTCCTACGGGACCTACCATAGTTAAAAGAAAATGCAACCACCCAATTATCACACAAACTGGACCACCGTTTCTTATACATAATACCCAAGTTTTTAGTACTAAGAATTTTGAAGTTTCCTAGCTACCTTCGCACTTCAGCGACTTCTTGCCGATTTAACAAAATTAGGTTAAACGTGAGCTACAAGTAAGCATGATTAATTTCTCTTGAATTAATGTCTTTTTAAAGGTAGATGGGTGCATCTTCTTGTAGTAAACAATGTCGTCAGTTTGAGTTTACAGCTATTAGGAATGAAAATTCTCAATTTTCCGAGAGATGATGAGATCGTTCTTTTCCGTAAATAAAAGTCCGAAGAATATGGGTCTCAGTGACACAAGCAAAGATTGCAGACATATTAAGTGGACAAACATGTTTTACGTACAATTCCCATGTTTTATGAGTTTTCAAGCTCCCTAGCTAACTCAGCCCACTTGAATGACTTCATGCCGATTTATTGAAATTAGGTCAAATCTGAGCTACAACTAAAATGTAGGTTGCTTTTAAAGATTTACGAAAAACGTTTAGAGGTACCCATTGGGTTCAATTAATATATCAGAAACCACCGAGAGTTTTGACAACAAGTTTAACTACTTGCTAAGATTTTGCATCTTGACAATTTAAAGAAAGTAGGTCAAACTTGAGCTACAAGTAAGCGCGGTAGATTGCTATTGAAATAAAAGTCCTTTTGATGGTAGATGGGTGCATTTTCTTGTAGTAACAATGTCGTTAGTGTGAGTAGCCAACTATCAGGAAATAAAATTCAATTCTCAATTTTCCAAGTGATGACGAGCGAGGTTGTTCTTTTTGCTTAAAGAAAGGTCTGAATAATATCGGATATGAATGCCACAAGCCAAGTTTATAGACATATATAGTGGACCAAAATGTTGTATCGATGATTCCCAGGTTTTATGAGTTTTCATACTTATTAGCTAACTCTGCCCATTTGAATGACTTTATGTCAATTTATCAAAATTAGGCCAAATTTGAAACTACAAGTAAATTGTAGGTTGCTTTGAAAGTTTTATGAAAAATCTTTTGGGGGTACTCATAGAGGGTCACAATTAATATTTCAGAAACTAGCGATAGTTTTGATAATAGGTTCAACCTCTTGCTACGATTTTGCATCTTGACAATTTAACAAAATTAGGTCAAACTTGAGCTACAAGTAAGCGCGATAGATTTCTATTGAATTAAATGTCTTTTAGGAGGTATATGGTGAATCTTCTTGTAGTAAACAATGTCGTATAGGTTCAACAATGCAGTCATTGTGAGTTTCCAACTATCAGGGAAGACCATTATCAATTTTTCGAGTGACGATGAGATTATTCTCTCCCTTAAAGAAAGTCCAAAGAATATGGATCTGAATGCCACAAGCCAAGTTTTCACACATATGTAGTGGACCAACATGTTGTACTTACGATTTCCCATGTTTTATGATTTCTCAAACTTCCTAGCTAACTTCACCCACTTGAATTACTTTATGTCGATTTATCAAAATTAGGTCAAATTTGAACTACTACAAGTAAATTGTAGGTTGGTCTGAAAGTTCTACGAAAAATGTTTTGGAGGTACCCATCGGGTGGTCGCAATTAATATATGAGAAACCACCGAGAGTTTTAATGACAGGTTCAACTTCTTGCTAAGATTTTTCACCTTGACAGTTTAATGAAAATAGATCAAACTTGAGCTACGAATAAGCACGATAGATTGCTCTTGAATTAAATGTCATTCTAGAGGTAGATGGGTGCATCTTCTTGTAGTTAGTAGTCCATCGTGTGAGCGTCCAACTACAGGAAAGAACATTCTAAATTTTCTGAGTGATGATGAGATCGTTCTTTTCCATAAAGAAAGTGCGAAGAATATTGGATCTAAATGCCAGAAGCCTAGATTCCAGACATATATAGTGGATCAATGATACATTGCAAATGTATCTATAATTTTTGATGTTCCATGCTTGGTTTTATCCACTTTCTTGTGTTTTGTCCACACTTTGGAGTACTTTTCATACGATTTCTTGGACTAACCTATTAACAAGAGCCATAGTGCCAATACTGCTTTTCTACCTGTTTTGGTTCCAGGAAAGTCAGAAAATGAATATTCTCGGAATTGGACAGGACAAAAGCCAAAGTGCCTATTTTTTCGGAAGTAATCAGATGCCAGAATATGAGACGGAGAAGGGCTAGGGGCCGGCCACACCACCTCGTCAAGACGGCCAGCCTGGCGTGCCAGGGGTGGTGGCCGACCCAGACCCCTCGGCCGCTCCTTCCGCCTATATATTGCTCTCGGGACGAAAACCCTAAGTACCCGATCAAAAATCCACTAAAGAGTCCGTAGCCGCAGTCATCTCCATCCCTAGATCGGGAGGGATCTGAAGCTCTTCCCGGGACCCTGCCGGAGAGGGGAATTTACCCTGGAGGCCTTCTTCATCATCATGCAAGCCTCCGATGTGATGCGTGAGTAGTTCATCTTTGTACTACGTGTCGATGTAGTAGCTAGATGGCTAATTCTCCTCCTTTGTGCTTTCATGTCTAGATCTTGTGAGCTCCGTTCATGATCAAGATCATCTATTTGTAATTCTGCATGTTGTGTTTGCGGGGATCCGATGGATATTGAGATGCTATTTCAGATTGATTATAGATTCTATCATGTCTTTGTTATTTGTGAGCTTGCATGCTTTCCGTTGTTAGTAGCTATCTTGGCCAAGTAGATGCTAGCAACTCCAAGAGTTAGTATTTATGCTCGATAGTGGGTTCATGCCTCTGGTAATCTGGGGAAGTGATAGAAATCTCTAAGGTACTAGATGTGCTATTGCTACTAGGGAGAAAACAACAATCCTTTATTCATAGAACAATCATATTGTTTACTTTACACGCAATTCATAAAGCAATAATCTATTGCTTGCAACTTAATACTAGAGGGGGTTCGGATGATAAACTGAAGGTGGATTATTAGTCATAGATGTAGTTGGATGACGGTCTATGTATAATGTTGTAATGCCCAATCGAATCTCAAAGGAGTCAAGATGATTAGTATATGAATATATTGCTTTCTCGATGTTTGTCAATTGCCCCGCTGTAATTTGTTCACCCAACATGTTATCTATCTTAAGGAGATCCACCTCTAGTGAACTATGGACCCCGGTCCTTTCTTTTACATGCAATCTATAAACTATTTACTGCTTTGTGTTTACTTTCTGTAAACTATTACTTCCTCCCATTCGATACGTTTAATCCTTTGTTTTCAGCAAAACCGGTGAGATTGACAACCTCATCGCAAGTTGGGGACAGAGTTCTGTGGTTGTGTTGTGCAGGTCTCCACGTTGCTACTAGAACCGGTAGTGCGCCCTGCCAAGGCTCAGCTAGCAACACCTTTGGGGTGTTTCCTTGCTCCTACTGGTTTGATTAAACCTTGGTTTCATAACTGAGGAAAACTTGCCACTATGCTCATCATATCTTCCTCTTGGGGTTCCCCAACGAGCTTGTTAATACACGAGCCAACAAGCAAAACTTTTCTGGCGCCGTTGCCGGGGAGTCAAGGACATCTTCACAAGGGGAGTCCCTCATAACCAATCTCTTTACTTTGTTATTTTTGTTTTTCTTAGTTTCTTTTTGCTTTGTTTGCTTGTTTCTTTATCAAAAACACAAAAAATATTAGTTTTACGAGTTTGCTTTCTTATTTGAAAAAACAAAAAAATTAAGTCTCCCTTAGTTGTTGCCTCTTCCTTAGCTCACAATGTTAATCCCTAAATTCACCCTGAAAGACCTTTCAATTGGTAGTGGTTCTATAATTGGGAAAGATAATATTGAAGAATTCTTTAATCATGTTAGTAAGCATGAAGATACTGAGGATAGATCCCTTTCAGAACTTGCTCCTATCACTATGTCACTTGAGGAAATGATTTTCACTTTTAAACAAGGAATTGAGGAAAGCTTCAAGGAAGCTTGGTCTAGAATCTCTAATCTACATGAAAAAACTAAGCCTAAAATGACTCAAAGCTTGTTCCTTAGCAGTTTTTACCTTGGAATTGCTCTTTGCTATAGATATGCTTTAGATGCTGTTGTGGGAGGAGATTTCCTCCAATGTAATTAGGATGATGCTATTAATGCTACAAAGAAATTGATCCTCACTTACAACTTGCCTAGCCAAACTGATATTTCTTTCGCAAGCATATTTGCTAGATTAAACATTCTTGAGACCAGCACTGCTAGATTGAAAGATTGCTATAATACGCTTAGGGAGCATCATGATTATGTTCCAATAAATTTTGAACCATCAATGTGGCTTCCCACAATAAAGATTGATATAAATACTGAAACTTTTCAAGCTCGCTGTGATATCATGTCTGAATTTTGTCTTATGCCCAAAGATATTTATGAATCTTTGAACCTTTGGAGGCTTACTAAAGGGGGAAAAGAAATATCTCTTGCTAATAATGCTACCATATTACCTATTGGAATAGCTGAAGGAGTGTTTACAAAGATGTTTGGGAAATGATTTCTAATGATTATCTTATTATTGAATGTGTAGGAAAAGGACAAATTACACTTGGAAGGTCCCTATTAGAACTCTTGGAGCAATAATAGATGTGGGAAAGGGGACCATGCACCTTTCTTCTCCACCAAACAATCATATTTTCCCCTAAGGTTAAGAATAAAAGTAAGAGAGGTAAGGGCAAGAAATTGGTCTTAATGCTTCTTCATTTGAGAACACTTGAGTCTTTTTCTTGCTTCTTATGCCTTACTTAAAGGCGTTAAAGAAAAGCACTTATTGGGAGATAAGCCAAACGTTTTAGATGAGTCTTGGAAGTTATTAGTTTAGTAATAACCGCTCCTTATCCTTTTTATTTGATTTTTGTGCCAAGAGTAACCTCTAATGAGAGAGAAGTAATGATTGGGAAAGTTGTTGTCCCGAAACAGATTTCTGTGCTTCACCATAAAAATTCGTGTAAAATCTCTAAACGTCTTTTCGAGGCGTGAATTTTTGTGCTTCTTCCCTAGGTTGTTATCTAACTTTAGTTAGTTCAACACTTTTTGATTTGAGCAACATAAGGTCTTCGAAACAATTCGTCTTTACCTGTAGGTCCGTTATGATAGATTTCTGCCATTTTCTGCATTTGCTTCTTGTTGGTTCCTTTTTGAGTTCTTTTGGGGAATTGAGATTTTTGAGGGAAGTGATTCAGTAGATACTGTTCTATTGGAAGTTTATTGGTGTTGGAACTGAACCTTAAGACTTATTATCTTGAGTGCACTAATGATGCTAATAAAGATTGTGTGAAGTTTTGTATGAAGGAAAAATTTCAGGTGTATGGAAGGAATGAGTAATAATATGAAGGATGGACTAAAGATCAAGCTTGGGATGCCACGCGTGTCACCCCAAGAAATATCCAAGAAGTACAAGCGTCAAAGCTTGGGGATGCCCAAGGCATCCCCTTCTTCATCAATTAAAATCCCAGGTTTCTTACAAACGCTTCATTTTTATTGTTTCATGCACAGTTGTGTTGTTCTTGGAGCGTCTTCTTTTTCGTTTTCGTTTTGGTTTTTTGGTTGCTTGGTTTTCTTAGTTTTCTTAATAAATTGGTTGGACCCCCTCTTTCATATATTGGTTTTCAAATAGATTGGTTTGGTTTGGAAAAGAGTAGGAAAGTTCATGCTTATGTGGTAAAAAGAGCTCGTTTTTTACTATGGCCTATGCTTTGTCATGCCATGCTTGATATTGTTTTGGCTTTATGCTTGGTATTATTTTCTGTAGCATGACTTGTTATAAACAATTGAGATTGCTTAATGTGCCATAGATGAATCATGTGTTGTTTTAGCATATTAAAGCATAGTATAGTGGTATTCTCCTTTGATGCTTTATTTGGGTTGACTTGGCGCATGCTCACACCATGTTATGACTATCTCAAGTCACCATAGCCTTTATGATCCTTTAGTTTTCAACTTGTAGTATCACTTTATGCTTTGTTCAATGATGTTTTGTTGCTCTGCATGATTATGTCCATTATTGCTCTCTTAGTTTGTCGCTCCCAGTCTTTTGCTAGCCTCCACAACCAAGTATGAGTTCCACTCATGCATCCAACTCCCTAAACCAAGTTATTCCAAAGAGTCCACCATACCTACCTACTAGCTTATGCTATTCCAAGTATATTCATGCTTTTGTTTACCTTTCGAATTAAACTTGTTATGAGAAAACTAGTGATTAAAGCTCTCACGAACTTGATGGCACACTTTACTTTTCTTTCCCTTAATAAACTTGAACCATTGTGTCGTCTATGTTGTATATGCTTGCACTTATTTGTTGGGAATTAGCAGAACCATGTTGTCATGGGGAACGCTTTCAACATTGCACTTGGTACTTGTACCTAGTTGATATCATGCTCTTTTGTCTATGGATGTCGTCGGTGTGAAATTAAAGGGGAGCTTGTAAGTCCATGGAGTTATGTATATGTGTTAGAGAAACGCCTGGGCCGCTGGTCTAATCCATGCTGACATGGCGGAAACCAGCAGCGTAACCATAATGATCTGTCTATGAAGCATTCTTCTTATAAAATAAAGAGTCCTATATTGAGAAAAAAAGAGAAAAAGAAAAAAAGGAGATTATGAAAAGGGGAAAGAGAGAAAAAAGCACCATATTCCCATGGTAAATAAGAAGACTGCTGAGATGCTCGTTGTCTGCTTGCCTTGTCATTTTTGATATGGGGATTCTTCCGTATCATCGGGCAAGGGATACCCCATTGGCGGTTCTCTATGATACACATGTACTTACAATTACAAGAACTTACCGGTGACTAAACTTGAGTAGCATGAGGAGCGGCCCTCGTATTCAAGGGACATGAGATTTCTAACTTATACTTCGTCAAGCATATACACCATAGTTTGTTCACTTTAACCTTAATCACTTCAAGATGCTTATGATAGGGGCAATGAGAGCTGAAAGCTATAAGTACCATAATTTTTGGAAGCTCTTTATGAGACTTGAATCCCTACTTCCTTTTATGAAGTCCTTTCTTCCACCATTATATTGAGTCTCCACCTTCTACCTTTATGCACCTACTTTGAGAGCATAGTGGCCATTCTTAGTTCTATGTGCATTGTCCCAAGACTAGTTGATTGATGCATAACTTGATATTTCTTGTTTTAAACTATTTGTATCTAGTCACTCTTATGAACTTTGAAGGTGTCCTATGCATTTATATTTACTACTCTATGAGGGACAAGGTGAATACTATTATGCTATGTTTTCTTTATGTGAAACAAACAAACGTCTTGCAAAGCATTGTTATTCATGAATCTTTTGTTTGTGCCTCTTCATGTTACATCATATTTTCTTTATCTTATTGCTAGAACTTTGTCTTTCATGTTATGATTCAAGTATTATGATCCCAGAATGTTTTACAAATACTTTGATCAAGTCTTTGATGGTGCATTTCACCTCAAAAATTATTCTTTCTTTTTATCACTTACCTACTCGAGGACAAGAAGGAGTTAATCTTGGGGATGTTGATACATTGCAAATGTATCTATAATTTTTGATGTTCCATGCTTGGTTTTATCCATTTTCTTGTGTTTTGTCCACACTTTGGAGTACTTTTCATATGATTTCTTACACTAACCTATTAACAAGAGCCATAGTGCCAGCTGCCTGTTTTCTGCTATTTTTGGTTCCAGGAAAGTCAGAAAATGAATATTCTCGGAATTGGACGGGACAAAAGCCAAAGTGCCTACTTTTTCGGAAGTCATCAGATGCTAGAATACGAGACGGAGAAGGGATAGGGTCCGGCCACACCACCTGGCCGCGTGGCCAGGCCTGGCCCACGCTAGGGGGTGGTATGGCTGACCCCAGCACTCCCTCGGCCTCTCCTTCCGCCTATATATTTCCCTCGGGATGAAAACCCTAAGTACCCGATCAAAAATCCACGAAAGAGTCTGTAGCTGCCGTCATCTCCATCCCTAGATCGGGAGGGATCTGAAGCTCTTCCCGGCACCCTGCCGAAGAGGGGAATTCACCCTAGAGGCCTTCTTCATCATCATGCAAGCCTCCGGTGTGATGCGTGAGTAGTTCATCTTTGGGTCCATGTAGTAGCTAGATGGCTGGTTCTCCTCCTTTGTGCTTTCATGTCTAGATCTTGTGAGCTGCGTTCATGATCAAGATCATCTAGTTGTAATTCTGCATGTTGTGTTTATGGGGATCTGATGGATATTGAGATGTTATTTCAGATTGATTATTGATTCTATCATGTCTTTGTTATTTGTGATCTTGCATGCTTTTCGTTGTTAGTAGCTATCTTGGCCAAGTAGATGCTAGCAACTCCAAGAGTTAGTATTTATGCTCGATAGTGGGTTCATGCCTCCGTAACTGGGAAGTGATGAAATCTCTAAGGTACTAGATGTGTTGTTGCTACTAGGGAGAAAACAACAATCCTTTGTTCATAGAACAATTGTATTGTTTACTTTACACGTAATTCGTAAAGAAATAATCTGTTGCTTGCAACTTAATACTAGAGGGGGTTTGGATGATAACCTGAAGGTGGATTATTAGTCATAGATGCAGTTGGATGACGGTCTATGTATAATGTTGTAATGCCCAATCGAATCTCAAAGGAGCCAAGATGATTAGTATATACATATATTTCTTTCTTCATGTTTGTCAATTTCCCCGCTGTAATTTGTTCACCCAGCATGTTATCTATCTTAAGGAGAGCCACCTCTAGTGAACTATGGATCCCGGTCCTGTCTTTTACATACAATCTATAAACTGTTTACTGCTTCGTGTTTACTTTCTGCAAACTATTACTTCCTTGCATTCGATACGTTTAATCCTTTGTTTTCGGCAAAACCGGTGAGATTGACAACCTCATCGCAAGTTGGGGACAGAGTTCTGTGGTTGTGTTGTGCAGGTCTCCACGTTGCTACTAGCACCGGTAGTGCGCCCTGCCAAGGCTCAACTAGCAACACCTTTGGGGTGTTTCCTTGCTCCTACTGGTTCGATTAAACCTTGGTTTCATAACTGAGGGAAAACTTGTTGTTGTGCTCATCATACCTTCCTCTTGGGGTTCCCCAACGAGCTTGTTAATACACGAGCCAACAAGCAATCAACAACATGTTTTACTTGCGATTCCCATGTTTTATGAGTTTTCAAGCTTCCTAGCTAGCTCCACCCACTTGAATAACTTTGTGTCAATGTATCGATATAAGGTCGAATTTGAACTACAAGTAATAAAATGTAGGTTGCTTTGAAAGTTTTATGGAAAATCTTTTGGCGGTACCCATCGAGCGGTTAATTAATATGTCAGAAACCGAAGAGAGTTTTGATGACTGGTTCGACTTCTATCTAAGATTTTGCATCTTGAAAGTTTTGAAGCACTTTTGAAAACGATCACATGAAATAACGAGAGAGGGGATATTATTTTTCTATTCTCTACGGGCAACCCACAAGCTTTAGGTGCACCTTAGGCTTAAAGATAACTTTATTTTCTCCACAATGTGTAAGGTGAACCTTAGCGGATGCCACATAGGACTTAAGGTGTGTTTTTTATGGAATGGGAGTACCCTTAGGGCATCACCTATGTGTGTGTGGAAAAACTTGTCGATAAGATGGGTCCACAATACTACACCATAAGCTAATTGATTGCACCACACTATGTGTAGAAAAACTTGTCCATAAGCTAGAACCCACATGTAAGAGCTAACAACATACATTCTTGTGAATGAAATTAGTTTAATATCTATATGTGTACTAGATATTATTATTTAGTGCTTGTTGACTACCCCATAAACTTATGGGTCACCCTTAAGTTTTTTGGCTTGTGGACAACCTCCACTATGTATATGGATAGGTCTTAAGGTGTACTTTTTTGCTTATGGTGTGGTTTTTGCACATAGTGGGAAAAATAAAATAGTACAATAGTACATTTCTTTGCTTAGACACATGCTCACCTCTGTCCACACGTTGTACATGCCGAGAGCATAAAACGTAGGAAGCGGAAAAGGGTAGCAGCAAAGAGGAGTTGAAGGAGGTTCAGTGTCAGAGCAAAGTTATGATGGGTTCCTGACATGAGGTACTCCTGCGTCCTTACATTGTACGCTCTACTAGTAGTAAATTTCAAGATCTACGCGTAAAAAACAAATTGTGTGTTTTCTCTCTCCTTCACTGCCTCTCACCATCCATCCTCCATATCTCCTCCCCTTTCCCCTCGTGCACCGGCCAGGCTGATCTCTCCCTCGTCCATAGTGGCTCTATGTCTCTAGCGTGTTTGGAAGCCACGTTGGTGTGGAGTAGGAGGAGTACATATGAAGGAAACTACTTTGGTCCTTTGCGGAAAAAAATCAAGCTTTTCTGGTTTTCGAAAATTTTACTTGCTCCCCAAACATCGAGAGGGAAGGTTAATCAAAAGATCGGTCATTCGCAGTACTTATTATCTTATCTTTATCTTGTCTTATCTCTTACAATAGCATACCATAGTATAGTGTATGGATAACTTTTAACATTGACCGTTGGATCAAGACTGGCAAATCCAAACATTGCTAATCGTTGGATCTTCTTTTCCATTCTTATCATCTAGAACATTCTATTGATAGTTTTAGCTCGATGAATGCTTGTATGCGTAAACCTAAAAACACACTTCATTGCTTAGTTTCAGGTTCCTTGCGCTAAATGCATGGACTTGGATGCATTTTTCATTTTTTTACGAGGTATTAGATGTAACTTGTATGTCCACCGACTGTACTAACTCAAGCACCTCGCTCCTACGGGACCTACCGCAGTTAAAATAAAATGCAACCACTCCAATTATCACACAAAGTGGACCACGATTTCTTATACGTTATACCCAAGTTTTTAGTACTAGGAATTTTCAAGCTTCCTAGCTAACTTCGCACACTTCAGTGACTTCTTGTCGATTTAATGAAATTAGGTCAAACTTGAATGACTTTATGTTAATTCATCAAAATTAGGTCAAATTTGAACTACAACTAAATTGTAGGTTGCTTTGGAAGTTTTACGAAAAAGCTTTTGGAGGTACCTATCGAGGGGTCAACCAATATATCAGAAACCGCCGAGGGTTTTGACAATAGGTTTAACCTTTTGCTAAGATTTTTCCTTTAACACAATGAAAACATGGATAGACATCAAAACACACTTCTCTGACCATTCTAAAATATTTTATGCTCAAAATATTCCAACTTACTTTTTCAATAGAACTGCCATTGTTTTATTTTTTTATTATCTTGTGATGAAACTATATTTTTATAAATAGTCATTTTTGTTTTGCATATGGAGGTAAAAAATGGGGTACTTAATTACAAGAGATGTATTTCGAATGATATGTCATACTTCCATTATACAAGTTCTCTCGCGCAAGGCACGTGTAACTTACTAGTGTGACTCAGAATGCCACCACCCTAATTTCACACAAAGTGGACCGTGTTTTATAGATAATTCCCAAGTTTTATTAAATTTACAATATCTAGGCAACATGGGACATGTTCTTAATTAAAGGTATGCATTGGAGTTTCTCGAAATAGTGGCACAAATTATTTTGCAAGGAATAGGGGTACCAAGTAGAATAGAAATGGAACTTACCACCATCATATGGTACAATAAAGGGTCTCCCCTTCGATCGAAGAAAATCAGCCAACACTCTCTCTATCTCTCTCACATCCTTTTTTTGAATAGAATAGGCCTCGAGAGGCCCATAAGATGTATTAACAAATCGGCGAGTACAAGTTTACATGGAGACCCATAACATTGCTTGTCCAAAAAAACCAAAAGTTTGAGGATAAGGCCTCCCAATTTACTAAATGACCCTGGCATGAAAAATCAACTGTGTTTGGACCCTTGTTTGTTCTACGGCTCCACAATGGTAGCTGCTAATTGTAGGTCGGGCTTTCAGGTTCGTTCTGTAAGGCATCTGTTTATTATGCGGGTCTGTGTTTATGTGATGAAATTGTCATGCCATTAACAACTTATTTGTAAACCTATCTTGCAAAAATGTTTAAATAAATCCTTCCACCCTTATTTCCTAAAAGGGCTTATATTGTGGAACAAAGAGCGTAGATTTGAAGTTGTTGCTGCTGTGCATGGGTCCGTTTGTGTGTGTTGGTGTGTTAAAATAGTTTGCATCAGTATTTGTTTGGCCTCATTTTTTGTATGGATATTTGCATCATCTTTGCATCTGATTTGTGTTACTACTAATTAATTAGCCCTTGGCAATGACTACACAGTATAAAGACGAAAGTATTTGGTGAAAACCAACTTTCAGTAGAAACCAGTGAAACCACTTAAAACTGATGTTTAAATTTTCTAAAAAAATTAATAAAATGCATTGTATTTGGGAGATAGAGTTCTATAGACATGTAAAATTTCAAGTTGAAACTCAAAAGTATTTGGGAGCTATGAAAATGGCAAATTGAGCTATCAATAGTAGAATACAGTAAACTATATTATTCATTACTGAATTTGTCTTTTATATGACCATGAAATGAATATGAGTTTGAACTTGCAATTTTGCATGATTGTATAACATCATCCTCCCAACATGATGTAAATATCTCATAATTTATTGAAACTTCTAATTATGGTTTAATATGTATGATATTATTCTTCTTCGAGATTCCTGAATATTGGGTGTACGGCCATGGATCATCAATTGAGGTGTTGGATTCCTGAACAAAGAGGGAGTACGACCTTGGATTCCTGAACAGAGAGGGAGTACGGCCTACAATTTTTCTATTATTACATCGACCATGATCAAATTCAAAACCAAAATAAAGAGGTAAAATCTCCCACCTATCCAGACATACTTCATGCCCCAAAATTTTAGATACTTCAAAATTCCCATTCAACCCCTAGTTAATCCGGTTGGTGGAGGGCTTCACTAGTATTTTCCTAGTATAGTACTACTAGTACCTATAAACCCTACCCCTCTCTCCACTCAAGGAAGATGTCACTGTCAGGAACATCCCGCTGCACTTTAGCCGGTGTACCTGCCAGACCTGATCTGCTCAACCAACCCTCTTATCCGGTGCGCTGAGAAAATCATCGACTCCCTCGGATCTGCTCCATGGACATTGTGGCCCGCCCAAGATCTGCTTCCCCATCGTCGACACCCACTACAATCGCAGCACCTTCGGTGACCTCGATGTGACCCGTGAGGATGCAGAGGAGGCCTAGACGTTGCCCCAACCGAGGTAACCAGATCTCCCTGCGTGATTTGCTTTGTTGGAAATGTAATCTATTCGTGTTAAATTTCCTAACTAATAGGTTCTTTACTTGATATACATGTAATGTACTAAATTAACTCGCTGTGGTTAGTCTTATACTCCATGCATTGAACTATATATATATATATTTCTATGTGAATTATTAGTACTTAACATATTTTCTTAGATTCTCAGTTGTACCGGTCGACGTGAGATATGATTATATAATGTCTCTCTCATTGGCCAATTTATGAAATATAGTATTTCCATCCGGCTATTGTCCTGCTATCTATACTACACATTTACACACGTCATACTATTTGACCATTATGTACTATCGATTTGATCCCTCTTAACCTGCGGCTATCACTATTTGCTGTTATTATGCAAGGAGTAGCCTCAGTTTGCACACAATATTATAGAGTGAATGTCTCCTATAATCTCGTAAGGCCCCATCATTTTTGTTTCACTTCATGTAGATCATGTTGGCACGTGTTTTTATTTATAGTTGGCCTTACCTTTATGTAGAGGAGCAAAAGTTGAGTCAATAGTCCGCCCGTCCACAGGAGCCACCATAGAACTCGTGTAACTCCTACCGTAGGCCGCCCACTCGATGTTTGGTAGCCAAAGTTTGGTCCTTGACACATTATTTTGCTTAAGTTGACCATTTGTCTTTCTCATTTTCATTTTTTTTGCCAAAAATTAGCGTCAAACATTTTAGCCCCACTATGGTCTGCTTTTATCCCATGTGCTTAGTTCAATTTCCTAGATATGCAGAGGCCGGGTGTATTGCATATAAGTTGGATGATAATAAGAACAAGGCCGCACTAGCAATTAGATCATGTATAATACACATGTATCATAAGGAACTCTGTGAACTTCATCTCACTCTTGTATATACTGTGTATCATAGTTACTTGAACTGGATATTTTAATACGAGGGACGTGATGGTTTAGTTTGTTGCTCTCAGGCTACTGGACCATTGAAAATATCAGGCTACTCATGAATAACCCAATGTATGATTGCTTATTTCCATGTTTGTCTAGAATGATCTGGGTACTATATTTGAGGCACATGATTGATGTGTTTTTGTCGACTGAGGTACTCTTTTTTTCTATGATTAAAACAGTGACAAATTTCATTGTGTAGTGCCTGGCTAGTTTATGAGAAACACAATGGCTTAGTTTTCACATTTGTTATATTCATGTTATGCACATTCTAGTTTGATCAGTCTGCATATGGTACTTTGGTTGATTTCTCACATTGTTATTCGAAATGAACTTGTAGTTTGTTTCCCAAGTCTGTTGTTTAAGAAGCTTGTTTTGTCTTGGTCTCAGCCATCTTCAAGTAGAGAAGTCATTTCACAGAGGAACACATGCTCGCATCGCTACATGGCGTCAACTGGTCCAATTATTCAAGACGAAATAGATGTATGAGTCACCACTTTTAATTGTTTCTTTCCTTATACTCCCTCCGATCCATATTAGTATTATCGGACTTTTCTAGATTTGGATGTATCTAGTCACGTTTTAGTGCTAGATACATTTGAATCAAGACAAATCTGAGAACATTAATTTGGATTAGAGGGAGTATCACCGTATTGAAACATTTAAATGTCATGGTGGTGTGATTGAATTGTAATGCTGTTATAACTTATTTTGTGTTTGTTTTAGGCTGCAAATATCCCTTTGAATGCTAAATAAAGACCCGCTTCTCCATGTTTAGATTTTGTTTCACACAATAGCAGTGACAATACCTATTTCTCATGGCACACCGCTTTTACTGATCCTCTTATTCCAGCCGAAAGATTATTTGAGGATGCCCTCCAGGATTCCCTTGATATTGTTCAGCAAGAGGCCAAAAATATAGATTTAGTAATCACCATAGCATGAAAAGACTTATACGAATTGAAAAATAGGCAAGCTTTGACGCAGAAATCTCATCTAAAGCTCTCATGGGAAGCCAATTGTTACATGTCCCGCGATGCAAGCTCCATAGAGAACTTTTCTGTAACACTAGTTATGGTGTTTTTTTAGTTGTGCTAGACACTAATGCAACTTTTATGCTTTATTTCATTACTATCATGTTTACTGAGAATTATAATAATCTACTGTAATTTACAGTTGTAAATTGTTTGAGGATTGTTAGGAACCAAGCATTTATCAGAATTACTACATGTACATGAAAAGACAACGAAATTGTAAGAGGTACAGCACATGATCTTTAGGAAACATGGAGAACATCCATTATATTATGGGCACCATAGAACTTGCGTAATTCATAAACGTTCACTCAACAGAGTGAACACACAAAGAGCAAACCTAAAGAGAATACAACAGGAGCAAACCCACATGAGCCATCATTTTGACGGATAGCCGTTGTAGTAATCATAGTGGGTGGTACCATACTCGCCATAAGGAAGCACCATCTACTGCTTAGAATGCTCGACTATTCTGCAATACTCCACTAGCAATCAATTGAGTTCGAAAGGACGGTCATTGACCCATAATTCTCCTACTCCATACCCATGTACAACCATTGGCTCCTCTTCCCACACAAGAGCCTCAAAATTGTAAGATCTAATCTAGGATATGTCCACATAGTATATGTTGCCGGCCTACACCGTGGGTACCATAGCGCTGTCAATCCAGACGCACTAATTGTTAGCAACAAAGAGAGCAGGACTTCTGATGCCTTTGACTGGCTGAAGGACACGATTTTGGGTATCAACCTGGTAAACAACCAGCCTGCCGTAGTAGACCGGTCCACTCACAACAAACAATAACTCCCTGTTAGACTCTATGAGGTAAAATGATTCTCTGCGAACTGGCAGCCTGGAACAGGGCCTGCAATGGTGGTGTGCATCTCCAGGGCCCGTGTTGGGGATATGCTAAATGGGTGTCACCATTGCATGTCTCTAATCTGGTTAACTCGGGTGGCCCACAGTTGGTAGCATAGCGCATGGACTGCTGGGTGACCCAGTTAGACGGATCCAGAAGGGAGGCCCATGACGGATATAGTAAGGCTAGGTGGGAGTCACCGACATACTCGGAACTGTGGAGTACAAGACACAAATACTAGTTAGTATTAGTGTAGGACTCTGTAACTTGTCCGACAAGGTTCTTTCCCTATAACCCTAGGTTCTGGTGCCTTTATAAGCCGTACCTATGGGAGCCTTTAGGGCGAACAATCAACGTACAATGTACACCCTCGCATAGTGAACCAATCTCTATAACTCGGCGTATTGCCATTATAGTTATTTATAGCAGGAGTAGAGTTCCGCCACCGTTGTGGGACTTGAACCTGGGTAAGCTGTGTTACCACGTATCCGCCAACTCGCCTCCTTACCCCACCTCTTTAAACACACTTTCTAAGGACCCCTCCATGGATTATACCATTCATTTGTTAATGCTTATGGCAAGGATTCTACTGGTTAACTGCCAAGGAGGACATCAACAAGTTGGTACAAACCTATCTTGGGTGCCAATTTTATGCAAGACAACCAAATATTCACGCCGAAGAATTGCGAACAATACCAATCACTTGGCTGTTTATAGTCTGGGGCTTGACATGGTTAGACCTTTGCAAACAACACCTTGTGGATTTATAGATATGCTAGTAGTTGTTGACAAGTTCACAAAATGTATTGAAGCTACACCCATTAGAAAGCTCGATGGGGCAACAACCTAAAATTTGTCTGAGGTCTGGTGGTGAGATTTGGTCTCCCACATAGCATCATCACTGACAACGGCAAAAACTTGTCTCTTGGAGAAGTTGAAGAGTATTGTCATGAAAAAGGCATCCGCCTTGACCTAGGATCTGTGGCACATCTACAATCGAATGGGCAAGTTGAACAGTCCAATGGACTAATTCTGCAAGGAATCAAGCCACGCTTGGAGGAACTGCTACATAGAGCAGCTGGAGACTAGGCGGAGGATTTGTCATATGTGTTGTAGAGTTTACGAACAACACCCAACAGATCCACCAGCTTGACCCCTTTCTTCATGGTTTATGGAGAAGAAGCTGTCCTACCATCCAACATCCTCCACGATGCACCAAGAGTCACTGCCTATGATGAAGATGACGCTGAAGAATCCAGATGCTTATCTGTGGACCTACTAGAGGAAGAGCACGTGCTGGCATGCTAGAGATCTGCCACCTACTAGCAGAAGCTATATGGCTACCATAGTCACCGTGTTAGGTATCGCTCATTTAAAGACCGGGATTTAGTGCTTAGACTCAAGCAGAGAAAATCACACGAATTACCCCCTCCTTGGGAAGGACCGTTTGTCATAAGCAAAGCATTGATCAATGGTTCCTATTACCTCATCGATATTCGCAAGTTGAAAGATAGGAACAAAAAGCACAAGCAACATGACTCCGATGATGATTTCCTGGAGATAGATCGTCCATCGAACATAGCACAACTACGTACCTTTTACACTTAGCATACTTTATATTATGTAATAAGTACCTTATATGAGCGATGAAATAAAGCATTTGGTTCACTCATATTTTCTGAGTCTTTTACCTCCTTTAGTTGTTCATTTTTGGATCATATAAACTCTTCATGTGCAAGTTTGCTTTTTGCACTTGTCAAAATTCCGCCTATGGGTGTTAGCTTAAGTTTTCTGGTCTACACGTTTTCTGATGTTTTTATGTGAATTCTGGAGTACTGACTTTTCAGCACTCAAAGATGGCGATTTTGCTCTTAGGTTCTTGATGGTGCTATTAAGCATCATCACCTGAGAGCATAGTTCTGTGCTGAGGGTCTTCCATCTCACGAAATGTTAATCATACGAACCAGAATAATGGATAACCAACACTTGCTTAAAAAATATATATATGCTAGATCTAGTTAAGTAGCAGGAGGCTATTAGCCAAGTTTTTTGCCTTACAAACACATGTGTTTTTCCGCATACATATTGCAGAGATATATTTAATAAATCAATGTTTTTATGACTCTGCTGCAGGGGACTTTGCGACTACATCATCAGCAACAGGAGAGCTAGGCCTAGAGAGATCATCAAACTCGGAGGGTCCTGGACTAGAGTCTAAAGACGTTGGTTCATCATCCATCTCCTCGACAGGCACGTAGTCATCCTCCTTGGTCCGCTTGGAAAACTTGGTATCGTAGCCCGCGAGGGAGTTCCAAATAGCATCGCTATCGATCTCATTCCCTTCCTTGTCAAACTTCGCCATGCCGTAGGTTATCAAGTCCATGTCGGCCTCGTCATAGTGCGCTCTGACCAAGGATAAGGGCATCCTTGCACCAGCCCGAACGCAAGAAGCTTTCCAGTCCTTGATTTTCCTAGGGGCTTGGTGTAGGATCTCCGTGGCTGGGCTTGGTGGTGATGTCTAGGGGCTTGGCTATCTCCTTGGCTTGAGTGATGGAAGTGTTGATGAAGTTGCTGGAAAGAATCATGCATTCATTTGGATCCGGAGCACCTTCACCCATGTTGGTCAAACCAATGGGGATATGTTTTCTCTAGAGACAAGGACTGTGAGTATAACAATACAAGTGTCCACCTTACAGAATTGACAAGGTTAGAGTAAAGTTACCGAAGATGCTTGACTCAGCTTGCTTGCAGGTCTCCGCCAAGGTGTCATGCTCCTTCTAAAGTTTCTTGTACACCTCATGGTTCCGATCATTTTGCTCTTTGGCAGCTTGATTTCGTTCCTTGAGATGTTCAATTTCATTCTTCAGGCGCTACATCTTGGCGTCAGCAGATTCTTGAATCTCCTTCATTTCCTCTTCGTGGCCCTTGACAGCATCAGCTAGGTATTTCTTCAAGATTGATTCTCATCATCAAGCTCCTGGATATGCTAGGACTACTCAACGATGCTCTTGGCTTTGGTAATGGCCTCTGTAAGACGGAACATGAATAGCATTGTGAGAATTCGAACAAAATTAATCCATGAGAAAAGAAAGGACCTATTAGAGGAAAACAAACGCTTGTTATTTTTGATATCTTCCTTCAGGAAGGCTGTTTTACCCTTTTCAATCTCCAGAGCATCCTGTAGCTTGGAGTACTTCTCATTGGCGGCCAGCCTCCAGCATTCTCATTCTGCAAGGAGATATTATACTTAGTTTCTCTAGAACATCTAGCCGAAACTTCTCAGTTTCAACTAAACGCTCGGGGGCTACAATATCAGATTTGAAACCACATGTAAGTATTAGTGTTAGTGTAGGACTCTGTAACTTGTCCCGCAAGGTCCTTTCTCTGTAACCCTAGGTTCTGATGCCTTTATAAGACAGACCTATGGGAGCCCTTAGGGTGAACAACCAATATAGAATGTACACCCTCGCATAGCGAACCAATCTCTATAACTCGGCATATTGCCATTATAGTGATTTATAGAAGGAGTAGAGTTCCGCCACCATTGTGGGACTTAAACCTGGGTAAGCTGTGTTAACTCGTACCCTCCAACTCGCCGCCTTCCCCCACCTATCTAAACACGCTTTGTGAGGACCCCTCCATGGCATACTCATTGGCAATACCACGATAGTCCAAGCAGAGCACTGCAGCTGGACATCTCTATGAGCAGCACCACACATAGTCGAGAGGACAGACCCATATCTGTCTACGATGAAAACATCACCGGCATAAGAAGTCACGCTCTGGAGTTCTGCGAAGTCATACGGTGAGTACGAATCTTCACCAAAGACCGGGAGACTCCCTTCCTCTATGCTCTCATTCGCCCACGAAATGGTGGTCTTCTGATGGTTTGATGTAAACACCATCAACGATGGGAACATCGTCACAACAATAGAAGCCACCTGCTCGGTTGGTATCTCCACCCTCAGGTGCTTGATAGCGCCCGAGAAGGGGTTGTAAAATTGGGTATTGTACGACTACACCCTTTGTCCAAGCATAAGGAGGCTGCCGGTTGTGCTATCCATTTAAAAGTACCTTCTAGAGAGAGAGAGAGAGAGGAGAGTCAGAGATTCTGTCAAGGTAAACAGGCTAAGATTCAATCAAGGTAAACCATGGAGTGAAACCTTGACCAACAAGTAGATGAAGAAACAGAACTTAAAAAACAGATAGTATAGGAGGTGAATGCAAAAAAAGGATCGCATATGTAGAGATGAATATCAAGAAAGAACCTAGGAATCCCCGAATAATCTTCTTCTCAAGGTGGCAGCTAGTTCTCATGTTCAGCAAGGTGATGGTGGCATCGTCTACCAAATACTCCGCCGACAATTGGTGCTCTAGAACTATCCAATTGTCTGGCATAAAGCGCTCCTTCATGAAGCCGCGCCAGGGGCTCTAGACTGCTGGAAAGGCGATGTAGTAGTCAAAGTCGTCAGTTGAAAGGAAGATGTCACCTGTCTTCTGGATGAGTACCTCAGGGAGACCATCCCACGAAGAGTCCTGCTGCTTCTTGTCGGCCATGGATGATGGAGCTCATGGGGTCTCGGTCCTATCAACTAGCAGAGGAAGAAGTTCTAGAGACACACATTTAAACGAAGTCTTGGGAATACCAATCGAAGCGTGTAGAAACGAGACGACGACATGCGCACAACAACCACAACCGCAACTGTGTTTCATCAAACTAGCACAGGCACGCACATGCGCACGCGCACAAATTATAGGACAACGGACGTGCACACCAGCTTACGACTCCTGGGAGCACGTGATGTGTAGGATAATAGTAGTAGTAGTAGTATATTAACCTCATATGGATGATTAGTTGATATGACTCTTGGCCATGATTTCTTGACTAGAAAGTTATACATTCTACCACCTTTATTTACTACTACTACTACTAGTACATGTACGCTAGCCAAATTCAAAATCTCAATCGAGCGGCAAAATCACAAACCCCGACTTTGAAGCATTTCCCGGCGCACCATTTCAAAAACATTGAGGCAAAATCTCCTATCGGGGGAGGACCATTTTGTATTATTATTAGATAGACACTAGCCAAATTCAATATCTCAATCGAATGGAAAAACCAAACACCGACTTTGAAGCATTTTGCACCCCTCCCTTTCAAAAACTTTGAGGAAAAAACTCCAATCAAGTGAGTACCATTTTCATAGTTTTTTAGATGGATGGTTGCCAAATTTAAAATATTAATCGAGCGGCAAAATCACACACCAACCTTGAAGCATTTCTCACCCTTCTGCTTTAAAAACTTTTGACTTTAGAATTCCATTCTACCCGTTGTTTAGACGCCCTATGGGCAAGCTAAAGTCGGTAGCTTGGGGGCACGATCGTAATTATTTTTCTGTTAACCTCCATAGTACCAATTCGTGTGTATTTCATATTGTCCCTCACAAAAATTTGAGCCTCCTCTCCCGTGCCATCACCTCCATGACTGGAGCCGCTTGAGCTGTGGTCTCTTGCACCGCCCTAGAGCCGCTTCACTGACCCCCAACCCACCAGATCTAGTTCACGAGGTCTCTCTGCCACTCCACCGGAGCTATGGTCTCACTGACCATGCCGATGGCGTCGTCGACCGCCCAACCTCTGCTTCCCTGCCGCCGAAAGCTACCCAACCTTACCGGAGCCGCTTCACTGGTATCCACCAGACATGATCTAGTTCAATGAGTTCCATGTACACGCTCTAGACCACCTGCATGGGCAGCGCCGTTCACTGTACCGGATCTGCCTCAGTGATGCTCTCGTCCACTATGCTTAAGATATCATCGACCACCCAAGATCCGCTTCCCCGACGCCAACAACCACCGCAACTGCAGCACCCTCGGTGACATGGACATCACCCGCACGATACAAACGATGCTAGATGCCTCTCCGACCAAGGTAACAAAATTTACAACCCATTTTTGTTTTGTCAGCATTATAGAAGGTTCAAGCCTGTCGCAGTGAACTGCATTTTTGTAATCGTGCTAGTACATACCAGTCACTGGGCACACTTGTTGTATGTGCTACATACAAGGTCATTAGACATGTTGGTTTTCATTCACTTTTCTATAAATTTCAAGTCATGCACATGTTTGTTATTTTTTCTGGCACATGTTCTTAGCTACTTTGTACAACAGTTGTCGTGGGAATGACCACGGCAGTCGCTACCAGGGGTAGAGATTGAATCGGTTGGGGGAAAGAGCGAGTCGTCATCCGCGGGTCGGATTGAGGGCAGACACAAGGGTTTACCCAGGTTCGTCCCCTCATAGGGTAAATACCTACTTCCTGCTAGATTGTATCGATTGCAAATGGATTACAAGATCGGAGAGCTCAGCGGTTAGGCAGCGAGTCGCTTGGATGGGGTAGCTAATAGCACATAAGTACAATGAGTAACCTAGGGATGTTTATATAGGGTCACCTTGCTAGGGTTTACAAGATTAGAACCGAATTAGTTTAGGTTTCAGAGGGTTTGACCTAATCTGACTAGGCCTAGCTAAGGTGTTGGGACTTCTTCTTCCAATCGATGGGATTCATTCGAAGTGTCCTTCTAGTCGCCATACCAGTAGGACCACTTGCCACGGTCCTAGGCCAGTGGAATATCTTCTACCCCTGATTGGTATATCCCCATTTGTAATCCCCGAGTGCGTCAGGGATTCGGTGAAGGTGTTAACTTGGCAGTCGGAGTAGACGATTTCGAGCAGATGCCCAGTCGAATCGGTAGCGAACTCCTCCAATGAAGGGAAAAGTATTTTCTTAGTCGCAGCTAGGCGAGTCAGCGAGTGCTCGAGTCGCCTCGCTTAAGATATTAGAATGAGTGAGTGAAGTGAGCAAGTTGAGTGATCAATTAGATCGAAGTTGGACCGTCAGCTTAGTCAAAGTAGTCATTAAGTAATTTCTAACCGTAACCTCGGCAGAATTACCACCAGGAAATAGCTAACTCTGGTCATTTTACTAAACCCTCCTTATAAAGGGGGAATGGAGATATGTAGTACGGATATTCCTGCGTATTCCTCTACTCTTTCTTCTTCTCGATCCGCGTCCGACCCATATTTCCAAATCAAGCGACCCCCTTTCTGATGGCACCCTCCAAGGACCTCTGGGGGAAATCCAAGTACATAGTGGCCATGTTGTAGTCGTTCCAATACACCAAGATCCCTATCAAGGCAAACTGGCGAATCCCTGCGGCCCGTGAGACCGAGCCAAAGCCGCGGCCGCTGGAGTTAATCTGCTTCCTTACCCACATAGAGAAAGGTCTAGGGTTTCCCACCTCAATCTTCTTCTGATGGTTCTGCATGTACTACAAGATCAAGACCTCCGATCTGGGGCCCCATAGCATCGAGCAACTCGCCATTTTTGTTTCTTTCTACCAGTGATACTTGGGGTGCCGACCATACTTCCCCCTTTGGATGGAATTATTTCATGGAAGTGTCATCCACGAGGCGAAGGACCGACTCATCTTGTCGGCGGGAAGCGTCATGTTGCAACTAAATCCCAATGCCAAACTTGTGAAGATGATGCTGCCAAAGAAGGCGGTGAATGAGTGGAAGAAGTTATGGTTTTACGTGAAGGAGTCCACCCCCGCTAGGCGAGGTGGCAATCCTGGCATACACTATGGAGCAAAGCAATCACGGAGGTTGTCACCGAAGAAGCTCCCAGGGAGCAGAAGATGAAGGTCGAGGAGACGTGGTCCTAAATCACGAAGCTAGAAGATGATGGATTGGAAACCATCAACCTCTACAATTGTTGGCTCGGGCGATGACTAGTTCCACTAGCCACCCGACCCCACTGGATGTACGAGTACACCGGGTCATCGGAACTACCAAGGTCGAGCACCAAAGGGTGGGCCACGGAAGATTATGCCGCAGCTTTGAAGATCACATACGCGAAATTCACCAGCTCATTAGTGGGGCTTCGCCCCTACATAGGTGGACAACAACTAGCCACCTAGTAAGTCTTCTATGCCCACAGTCGTCATTTTCATTCGCTTTCCTAAGCCAAATTATTGACCCAAGCGGATTGGTTTCATCTTTTCCAGGTTCTAGAGAACTGGCTTCCTCTGCTCGACGAGGAGGTCCCTAATAAGCTTCTGGACGAGGAAAAAGTAGACGACTCTGAAAGCAAGGAGGAGGTCACGAAGGAAGAATAGCCTGCCTCCGTAACTTGGAAGACGCATGGCTAGATGCATAGCGAGGTCGAGCCCAGCCACAACCTCAAAGAGCTCGATAGTGGCACAGAGATCATTAAGGAGAAATGCTCCTAACAAGTGCCCACTCCGACCAATCCTACACCGAAAAGGAAACCACCGACGAAGCCAGTGGCCTAGCCAGGGGAGGTGTTTGAATCTGAGGATGAAACCTTGGGTTTTGAGAATTTGACTTGATTTGGGTAAAATGAAAGGAAAAGAGGATCTTAAGCATTGTTAATTTTACACCTTCAAAACCTTGTTGGATCTTGGGGCTCAAATCTCCCCTTGGATCATGGGCTATATGGATAGACCGACCAAGTGATGTAGATAACCATGGTATAGAGGTTTGAGCTTGATCATGCTTGAGTTCTCTAATGATTGATTCTAAACTTTGAATAAAATAAGCCTACCAAAGCAAATTATCAAATAGACTTCTAAACCTTGTGGGTTTTTGTCGAGGGGATGACCCCCGGATACCCCAACTAGATAAGAACTAAGGTAGGCGGCTCGTGTTCGGCTAGTAGGCCTTAGCCGAACACGGGCAATTCGTACTGGCTACTAACCGGTAGCCGGAACTAGGAAAGGCGACAAGGCTTAAGGACGGCTACACGGAAGTATCCGGATGCAATCAGGAGGATAGGACGATGTGCTGCACAGTGCACGGTACGACCTGGTACAGCCACAAGACCCGCAACAACAAGGCCATACCGAAGACTTTGTGGGTGACATAGGCACAGTGGTTGGTTGATGACGACAGGCTCACACGATGTTCACTGTACCCACGACGACCCACAGCACATGTACTTCAACTGGACATACCGTACCAGATACTGTAGATGACCAGCCGGCTGGGGCCCGCCTCTGGGACCCGCCAGCCAGATTGGCCAGTGGGACCGTTCCCCCTCTACCTATATAAGGAGGGGCAAGTCTCTCATAGAAAGGGTTGAACTCTGGGCATTTAAGAAGGTAGCTAGATCATACAACTCGAGGAGCAATTATACTCCGTATTCTACGCTTAGTCAGATCAGCAGGAGTAGGAGTTTTACCTAACCACGAGGGATCCGAACCTAGGTACTTTGTGTGTCTCACTACACTAGCTCGCACCCAATCCCTCCCACGGACGCTGTCGAGATCTTCCCTGCTAGTCCCCACACCTATATCTAACCTTTTCAGGTACTGTCGTTGCTAATACAACGATAGTTGGCGCCCACCGTGGCGCTAGATGGCTTCAACCGAAGTCACGTTCCGCACGGGACCCCGCACTTCAGTCGGTGAGCGCGTGGCCTCCGACCTAGTGCTTACTCTCAGCAAGTTTGACTGCATCATCGACAACGCGTCGTGTTTCGCTGGATCCACATTTTCGGCAAACAGTTCCATCTTGATTTTTGGCGACCTTCCCATCTACATCGCCATCATGCTGGAGCATTTCCCTAGGGAGATCATCTCTGTCACAGAGTCGTTGCTCCCCATCAGTGGCATTTCCGTCGCTTATCGCGGTGTTGAGGTCATGATGGCCGGCTCCAGCTCCCATCCTCGCCATCCTCTGGAGCAGGGCGATGATGAGCCCAGAACTTTTTCCCCGCCGCGGTCAAAGAACCCGGTGGAGGAGGCCATTGACCGGATCCTTACTCCAGTTACCCTCGGGGACAACCCAGAGGAGGCAGAGGCGAACTTCGCCATGGAGATGCAGCTTCTCCTGCAAGAGGCCATCGAGCTGGCTATCGCCAAGCAGCAAGTCGACATCACCCGGCGTGAGTATGACCATGCCAACTACCCCACTTTGGCTACCCAAGAGCCGAGCCAGCGCGGGTAAGTGCGGCACCGGGGCGGCGAGCTAGGCGGAAGGATGGAGAGGGACCGCCAGCTGGATCCACCACCTCTCATCGCCCGGCCTACTTACAGCATGCCCATCAAGAACCTGCGCGCGACGCAAGCCGTGGCGGACGAGCTGCCCAACATGGAGGGCGAGGAGCGAGACCGGTAACAGACCCGGGTACAGGACCTTCTATGGATCGCGGACGAGCAGGCTGATGCCATCCTGCAGATGCACAAGGACCATAGCTGCTCCAAGGGAAGCAAGCCGCCCGGCAGTAAAAAGGGCACACCCCGCGATACCCAGCAGGCATCCTCTCCTCCGACTAGATCCCGCCCGGCAGCAACAAGGGTGCACCCCGCCCGGCAAATAGCAATCTTCCGGAGGAGAATAGAGCGATCATTATGCATGAATGTAAGCGGATCGTTGGTGGGTACAACCTCATTGACTTGTGGGAGAGGAACGCGTTGATGAGTGTACAGATTGACAAGCTCCCACTTGCACTCGGTCCCAAAAATGGCGATCCAATCTCCATTGGCACCTACCCACTTCTTACCCATACAATTCGGGAACACATCGTCGGAGGAGAACCTGTCCAGCGGCGTCAAATTTCATGTTGTGCCCTTTCCCTCGTCATACTCATTGTATTCCCATGGTTTCTTAGTTGGGTGAGAATGAAGAACACAGGGGAGGCCAAACAGCTGTGAAGCATGAAAATTTTCACTATATTTTGCCGAGTCAAGAATATGTTTGGATGAACAAACACTCTCATACTGTGCGGTGAATAGGATCGGAAAGCGACATTGTGGAGGAGAAGAACGGCGACGCTTGGCATAGAGGTAGGGTAATGGGGAACTGGGGATAGACAGTATAGGCGAGGTTGAATAAAATGAAAACATACGCATGTTCGTCTACTCCAGTTCCCTTCAGAATAGTACTACTCTACTTCCCTCCACATTAAATCTTTCTTGTAAAATGAAAACGGTGTACTACTTAGTAGAATGTAGGGATAGCTATATGAGTAGCAATCCACCTGTAATAATAATTTCTCCCGTTCTCAAGCTCTTTTGTGGTACTAGTTTTCAACAAGAAAACTATTGTGTAATTTCTGGTCAAATTGATGGCCATGCCAATTTATAAGAAAGATTTCTATATATTCAGATTGAAACAAAATATGCGGTGTGATTCTGATGTGTTTTATTTGTACTAATACTTACGTCACAAAATATGCGGTGCGATTCTTGCACCTGCTAATTTAATATGCTATTTTTTGGACATAAAGGATCCAACCATACAGTGAAAACATTGTTTACCATGTACAAAATATGGGCACATTACCATAAACTAAGAAATATATATGGAATTTGGCCTCGGTCATCTTGCTTGAGACCTAGGAATGATATAGTAGGCCATATTGCGAAACATGGTTTTTGAAAGGCTGCCAATTTTTTTCCTTGTTATGAAAACAATCAAACAAAAAATAATAAGTACTAATAACAAAAGAATTCACACAACGTTCTCCTGCATGTACTACTTTCCGTGAAGATAAACATGAGTTATGACAACTGTTTAAAGATAAACATGAGTATGAACATTCTTGGATTTCAAGGCGAACGTCCAAGCTCAAAGCCATATCTACATCATACTTTATGCCGACGATCCCGTATCCAAGAATTTGCATGGTGACAAATTTGGCCATATTTTGAAAGCAATCATAGAGGAAGTAGTATGAAGAGTAGGGCTCGATCATCTGCTCTCCGGAGAGGGAGCCAAACCCGACTGTTTCTTTGCTAAAGTTTAGGGTCCTTTTATGCTAAATGTATGGACCCCGATGTAATTTTTCCCTTTTTAGGTCTTTGATGCAAAAGGTACGCCCACCATACGTGTAAAATTCTAACTAAAAAGTGTAAGTGGTGATATTTAAAAAAATTTAAGCTTAGTTGTCAACAAGTATGAACATTCTTGGATTTCAAGCCGAACGACCAAAGTCAAGGCCATATAAACATCATACTTTATGGTGATGATCCCATGTCCAAGAATTCGCATGTCGATAGATTTGGAGATATTTTGAAAACAATCGAAGAGGAAGTAGTATGAAGAGTAGGGCTCGATCTGCTACTCTCTCAAGAAGGAGCCGTTCATGACTATTTTCCTTGCTTCATTTTAGGAGGGTGATAAATTTATGGACCTCGATGTAATTTTCCCTTTTTTAGGTCCTTAATGTAAAATGTAGTTCCACCGCCCGTGTAAAATTCTAACCTAAAAGTGTAAGTGGTGAAATTTAGATGATTTTAAGCTTACTTGTCAATAAGTATGAACATTCTTGGATTTCAAGCCGAACGACCAAGGTCAAGGCCATCTCAACATCATCCTTTATGTTGATGATCCCATATAAGAGAATTTGCATGGCAATATATCTGGACATATTTTGGAAACAATCATAGAGGAAGTAGTATGAAATGTATGGCTCGATCAGCTGCTCTCTCAAGAAGGAGCCAAACCCGACTATCTTCTTTGCTCAATTTTAGGGTCATTTGTGCTAAATGTATGGACCTCAACGTAATTTTCCATTTTTAGGTCCTTGATGTAAAATGTAACCGCACCGCCTGTGTAAAATTCTAACCTAAAAGTAAGTGGTCAAATTTAAATGAATATAAGAATAGTTGTCAACGAGTATGAAAAAATTCTTAGATTTCAAGACAAACGGCCAAGGTCAAGGCCATATATACATCATACTTTATGCTTATGATCCTGTATCCAAGAATTTGCATGTTGAAAAATTTGGCCATCTTTTCGAAACAATCGAAGATAATAAAAACAAAAAAGAATCAGTTTCAATTTTCCAAGTGATAGGAATTTTTCTGAAAAGCAAGTAAGAAGAATTTATTTCCTTTTTTCCGTTAGAAAAATAAAGAGCGAGAAGAAACTATGAGCACAGAGGAGGTAGCGAAAGATGATGGGGATATACCGAATGGGGTATGCCCGGTAGGACATTCCAATCGGGTCAAATGCCTCGTGAGTGGGCCTGCAGGACGGTGACTGGAATGCGACTAAGGAGAAGGCCTGGCGACTGGAGACTGGAGGCCCAGAAGCAGACTCAAAGCCCAGTCGAACTAGGTCAAAGCCTCCGAATCCATATCTTGTTCGGTTGTAAATTGTAAACCCTAGCGAGGTGCCTCATATATAAACCTCCCTAGGGTATCCTGAGAACGTACATTCTATCATACACCCCTTCAAGCGACTCGCCGCTTAGACGCCGAGCTTGTCGTCCTTGTAACTCGCTCTCTACTAATCCAATCTTGCAGGAGTAGGTCTTTACCCTCCAGGGGGACGAACCTAGATAAATCCATGTGCATCCTCCCCCATCTCGCACCGCAGATGGCCGCCAGCTCTCACCCCTGATTCAATCAATCGCTTCCTACTACAGCGACTGACGTGGCCATTTCCACGACAGTGGCGCCCACCATGGGGCCCAGCCGGACTGGCCTGAGTTCTGTGGCGAGACCCTACTCGCCAATCGATCGGCCGATCGCCACTGGCTGCATGATCGCCATCGACGGGATCCTATAGATCCTTCACAGCATCTACATCCCGGCGTCGCGTCCGATCACCCACAGCGTGATAATGCCGGCCGGATCCATCAACCTCTTCATCAGCTTCACCTCGCAGTCGACCCAGCGGCGACGGTGATCGTTGGCGGATCGCCGCCGCACCTTGATCTGCTCTCGAAGGAGTAGGTCTGCTCCATCAGGAGCCTCGTCACCGAGTACAACTCGGCCGCCAGCAACGCGGCCGAGACCAACACCGTCGCGGACGATGCGGCCCTAAACGATGATGCCGACTCCGCTACCCCTCCCTCGTTCGATGGATCTATCACCGCGGCATCACGGGAGGACTCCATCATGCGGGTCTCCAACCTTGAGGACTTCGAGGACCCCTCCATCCTCGGGATCTTCGATTCCGATTCCGGCTCGGAGTCCCCAGAGGACTTCCGCGCCAGATCCAATCGCTTCAACACGATCTACATGGCGGGCAACACGGCCGCCCCACTAGATCCGTTCTCCACACCGATCCTGCCAACCGCCACGGCCACGGAGGTGGAGGAAGCCCGCCAGTGACTAGAGGAGGCGACGCGCAAGGAGATAGCCGAGCACGAGAAATTCCGCCTCGAGCGGGCGACAGCGCAGGAGCTCTTGCTCTACCACCAGCGTCGCATCAGGACCCGCCTGAACTCCAACGTTCAAGGTCACGTTCTAAACTTCAACAACGAGAGCGACCTTGCACGTGCGACGGAGCGCAAATAGTACGAGAACGCACCATCAGGAGGCAGCAATCGACCACCACCCGACGCACCGGCGACTGGGGCCCCGCCACCACCCATCGATCGCGCACCCCTGCCGGACCAGCCGCGAATCATAATCTCGCCACAGGCCCGCGACGCCAACGGACTCCCACTCTATTCCACCCTGATGGAAAATGTCATCGCGGACGACAGGGCAGTCGCCAACCGCAATGTCCAGGGAGCGGGCGCGATACAGATCCAGTACGCCAAGACCCTACTCGCCAGGGCCGTCAAGCAGCAAGCCGTGGGAGTCGACCCGCGGGGGCGGATGTATTCCCGCTCCTCGGCAAGCAGGGCGGCCTCAAGCGGTCACCCTACCTTCACCAACACCGTGACCTGCCCACCATCGCAGCCCCTAGCGACCCAGCCATGGGCGGCCAACCCCGCGCTCTCCACCAACGAGCAGCGACCGGTGAACAACACGGTCGCCGCCAACGGGCAGCCCATCGACGCCCGCAGGCACATCGTCAACAACCAGGCTTGGCGGGCGTGCTAGCCCAACGACTTGAGGCACACCCTCAGTAACCGCGACGACCCCGAACCCAGGGGCTCACTCAGCCGAGTCGGCCCTCAATGCTTTGGACCTACGATCCGAGGGGAAAAGTACCCCTCCAACTTCAAGGCGCCCAAGGAGATTGAAAAGTACAACCCGATGTACGACCCAGCGGTCTGGCTGGACACATACCTCATGGCGATGGGAATCGCTGGCCACACCGACCTGCTAGGTGCTCGCTACCTCCCCCTGATGATGGAGGGTGCAACCCGGCAATGGATCAACAATCTCCCCGCCAACAGCATCGACTCCTGGGAGGAAATGCGGGATGCCTTTGTCAGGCACTTCGTGGGCTCATACACCCGCGCCACCACCATCGAGGACCTGGAGCAATGCATCCAGGGACAACACGAGTTGACCCGCCATTGGATCCAAAGGTGGCAGCAACTGTGGATCAATGCCTCCTACATCCACATGGACACGGCGATACATTGCTTCAAGAACGCGTGCCGGTATGAGCCCCTAGTCGCCAAGATCAAGAGGGTCTACCGGATGCTCGTCAACATCCCCGACCTCCTCGAGATTGCCAAGCGCTATGCGGAGGAAGACCCCAACCAGGACTCCGACGACAAGTCAGGAGGAAGACGCCGCACCAACAGCCACAACAGCGGATGACAGCGCGACATGCGCTACAGCAACACTCGCATCACCGACAAGCGCCGCACGGATGGGCGAGTCGACTTCATCACCAACGCCGGCTACGGCCAACGCAACTCCAAGAACTACCGCCGTGACGGAGGAAACTACCGCGACAACAGAAATTACCGCGCAACAACGCAGCAAGGCCGAAATTCGACCCTGCTGCCCTGCTCAACCAGCCCTGCATCTACCATAGCAGGAAGGGGAAACCCGCCACCCACACCACCGCGGACTGCCATTCTCTCAAAGAGATCGAAAAGGCAAGGCGAGCAAGGGAGGACCCCAACAACAACCCGCCTCGGGACAATGGAAACGCCGGCGGCTTCGGCAACGCCGGCGGCTCGCTACACACCTTCACCGGGCTCGGCACCAAATGCGAGAAGAAGGTCCTCGCCCGCATAGTCGCCATCAACGCGGTGACCCAAGTTGACATCCCCTGCTTCCTCAACTGGTCCAAACAGAGCATCACCTGGAGTCGGCAGGATCACGCAACCAGGATCGAATACCCAGGGCGAATCGCTCTAGTGGTCAGGCCCAAGGTGGTTGACAACTGGCTGCCCAAGACACTGATGGATGGCAGGAGCTCCATCAACATCATGTACCTGGACACGTTCAAGAGGCTCCAGCTCCCAGAAGCAGGAATCGAGCCGACCCTGACAACCTTCCATGGTATCGTCCCCGGTCGGAAGGCGTATCCGATCAGAAAGGTGATACTGCCAGTCACCTTCGGCACACCGGCAAATTACCGCACAGAGAGGATCGTGTTCGAGCTGGTGATCAGTCCTGGGACGCCAAACATTTACCAAATTCATGGCGACCTCCCACTACGCATACAACATGATGAAGCTCCCAGGGCCGAGCGACATCATCACCGTCCACGGCCACCTCGATATGGTCGTGGAATGGAAGGACAAAGGCGCTGAGCTCGCCGACACCATCATTGTCGTGGAGACTGATCACGCGGAGGATCTCGTGAAATACGCGGGAAACATCAACAAGGATGACCCCACAATCCTGAAGAAGCCAACCGCCGTGAACTCCACGTTCGAGGCGACCACGCATACCCGCACCGTGGAGCTCATCCTGGGCGACTCCAGCCAGACTGTCGCCATTGGGGTGCACATGAGCCCCGCATAGGAAAGCACGCTCATCGGGTTCCTCCGTGAGAACCGCAACATCTTTGCATGGAAACCTTCTGACATGCCACGTGTCCCGAGGGAACTCGCTGAGCACAAGCTAAACGCCGACCCCAAAGTGCGACCAGTAAAGCAGTCGCTACGACCCTTCAATGAAGATAGCCGCCGAGCAATCGCCAAAGAAGTGCAACGCATGTTAGCCGCAGGCTTCATCTGGCCAATAAAATACTCCAAGTGGATGGCAAACCCAGTCCTGGTTCTGAAAAAGAACAACACATGGAGAATGTGTATCGACTACACCAACCTCGACAGCGCCTTCCCGAAGGAGGAGTTCGTCCTACCGTGCATCGACCAGATCATCGACTCGACCGCGGGATCATAGTCGCTGTGCTTCCTCGACGCGTACTCTAGGTACAACCAGATCAAAATGGTGGTCGAGGATGAGGAGAAGATTGCGTTCATCACGCCATTCGGCGCCTTCTACTACACGGCCATGACATTCGGCCTGAAGAACGTCGGCGGCACGTACCAAAGGTGCATGCAGGAGTGCCTCGCGAGCCAAATTGGCCACAACATTCACGTCTACATCGACGACGTGGTGGTAAAGTCCACCCATCAGGATGACCTGCTCGCCGACCTGGCCGAAATCTTCGCAAACCTGCGGAGGTAAAACATCAAGCTAAACCTAGGAAAATGCACCTTCCGTGTCCCAACCGGCCAGCTCCTGGGATACGTGGTCTCCAAGCGAGGAATCGAGTCCAACCCCACCAAGATCGACACCATCACGAGACTCGGGAAACCCAAGTGCCTGCACGACATCCAGAAGTTGGCCAGGCGAGTCGCGGCTCTTAGTCGCTTCATCCCCCGGCTCGGTGAGAGGGAAATGCCCCTCTAACGCCTAATGCGCAAGAACCCCACGTTCCAATGCGACGTGGAGGCAGACGACGCACTCAAAGTGCTCAAAGAAGTGCTACTCGCGGCACCACTATTGGCCGCCCCAGTCGACAAAGAACCGATGCTAGTCTATGTGGAGGCCTCCACTCGATTCGTTAGTGCCGTGATGGTTGTCGAACGGCCAGAAGAGGGCAAGGAATACCCCATACAGCACCTCGTCTACTACATCAGCGAAGTCCTGACGGACTCAAGACAGCGCTACCCGGAGTACCAAAAACTGGTATACGCGGTATTCCAAGCCTAACGGCGACTCCCACATTACTTCCAGGAGCACCCTATCACGGTCGTCTCCTCCACACCACTGCAAGACATACTACTCAACCGCGAGGCGACCGGGCGAGTCGCCAAGTGGGCCGTCGAAATCGGCGTCCACAACATCAAATACGAGCCCCGCAAAGCGATCAAGTCGCAAGCCCTGGCTGACTTCCTCGTAGACTGGGAAGAAGCATAGCAGCCGGAGAAGCTACCATACCTCCACTACTGGTCGCTCCATTTCGACGGGTCCAAGAACACCGATGGCGCAGGGGCCGGGGTCATCCTGACCTCCCCTAAGGGACACAAGCTTCGCTATGTGCTCCACCTCAACTTCAAGCCCTGCACCAACATCATGGCAGAATACGAGGCCCTCCTCAACGGCATGCGGGCCGCCAGGGAGATGAACATAAACCGCCTACGGTGCTACGGCGACTCCGACCTAGTCGCCGGCCAGGTCGCCGGAACCTGCGATGCCGTCTCCCACACGATGATAGCATACTGACAAACGGTAGACCAGCTGGGAGGACACTTCGACGGCTATTTAGTCGAGTGGATCGACAAACGCAAGAATGAGGAGAGAGATGCCCTTTCCCGCATCAGGTCGGCTCGACAAACGTCACCCGCAGGCGTCTTCCTCGACATCATCCACAAACCTTCGGTCTGCCCACCGAAGGAGATCGACATCGGGATAACACTACAACCCGAGCCGGCCCTAGTCGCCATGATCATGGAGCCCAGCGACTGGACGGCACCATACGTCGCCTTCCTCGAGCACAAGATCCTCCCAAGCAACGAGACGGAGACACAAATTATCGTGTGCCGCTGCAAATCCTTCGTCATCATCAACGGCGAGCTCCACAAACGCAGCATGACTGGCGTGTTCCAACACTGCGCACAACCAGAAGAAGGCCGCAAGATCCTCCAGGACATCCACGCCAGCGACTTTGCGGCCATCACGCCGGCGCCAAGTCGCTGGTCGGCAAGGCCATGCGGCACGGTTTCTACTAGCTCACCGCGCACGCCGACGCCACCTACATCGTCCAATAGTGCGTCAGGTGTCAGAAATACGCGAACCCGACACACCTCCCTGGATCGGCACTCAAGACCATCCCCATCACATGGCCATTCGTTGTATGGGGCATGGACATGGTAGGCCCATTCAAGAAGGCCCCATCCGGCTTCACCCATCTCCTGGTCACGGTCGACAAGTTCACCAAATGGGTCGAGGCCAAGCCGATAAAAAAGTGCGATGGCAAGACAACCACCAAGTTCTTATGCGAGCTCATCTACCGGTATGGCTACTCGCACAACATCATAACAAACAACGGACCTCGCCTCAGTCGCCCACCCGGGGTCGAATGGTCAAGCAGAACGCGCCAACCAGAGCGTCCTCCACGGGATCAAGCCGCGACTCCAGGTGCCCTTCGAGCGCACCCCAGGATGCTAGGTAAAAGAGCTCCCCTCTGTAATATGGGGGATCCGCACCTCCATCAACCGCTCCACGAGGTTCACACCATTCTTCATGGTGTATGGCACCGAAGCCATAATGCCAACCGACCTGGAGCATGATTCACTTCGAGTCGCCAACTATGTCGAGGCGATAAACGAGATCGCCCGCCAAGACAGCATCGACCAGATCGACGAGGCACGCGACCTGGCTCGCTCCCGCACCGCCATCTACCAACAGGGGCTCCGCCGCTACCACAGCTGCCGAGTCCGGACATGCACCTTCGAGGAGGGCGATTTGGTCCTACGACTAGCCCAGGACAAGAAGGGCATGCACAAACTCTCCCCCCATGGGAGGGGCCATTCACCATGGGGGGAGTCCTTAGCAACGACGCCTACTACCTCATCGACATACGAGGCGATGGCCAGCTCGAGGTCGGGAGACCGTGGAATGTAAACCTCCTTAGAAAGTTCTATACATAGTACTCAAACTTGTAATCATGTGACATATAATGAAATTCATTCGGATCACACAAATTGTGTCTACTTGCCATATCCTTGTGCCACTCGCACTCGTACAATCATCAATATGCTACCTACGGAAGTCAACCCTTGGTCGAGCGACCGGCACGGCTAAGTAGTGCGGCCCAAAGGCATCGAAAATATTCGGGCCTTGTGCCGTCCACGAACACTCCAACCCAGAGCCATCATCGGAGTCGCCTAACTCGACTGGCCCACCGGGCCAAGACGACCGGCATGTGCTTCTCACAGCGACCTGTCCTTCCCATCCTCGCGCAAAGCGACTCGAACGGTTAAGTACCACGCACGGGGACTCAACCCTCACGCGGCTCGGGAACACACCAAGTAAGAGAGCTGCCTTGGACTCGCCCAGCGACTGGTTCTATGAACTAGGGGAGGAGACGCGTTACGAACAACGCATCAAAAACTCGCAAGAGGAACGCGCCCAAAACAGCTAAATACTGCGCTCGGGGACTCGCCCATAAACAATCCCACTCGTGCTCGGGGACTCGCCCCTTTTAGAAAACGCAAAATACAAAGAATAAAAACCAAAGAAAACACACACGTATACAAATGAGTTATACCCCATTAAAGGGTGGACATGCTCGGGGACTCGCTTACACAAAAGTTAAACACAACACAAAATCAAGCGTGCATTGCGAGTCGATTGACTCCTCTTACTTTCATACAAAATATTGTTCATTTTACAAAGTAGTCGCCACTCGGCATATCTTACATGTTGCCTAGAAAAGCTGTCTATTTCGCAGGCCCCGGTGATGAAGCGTCCACACCACCCTTGACATGAACGAACGGCTGCCACGGGTTCATCGAATAGGTCGACAGCGACTTTGACAGTGTCGATCGAAAGTGTAGATCACGATGCTCCGACTTCAGATCACGATGCTCTGGCTCGGGGTCGCCTGGCGCCACCATCATCTCTTTGTACGGCAGAAGGTCCCGCATCGCCAAAACCCGATAAGCGAAGGGGGCAGCCTTGGCGGTCATCTTCAGTACCTCCAACATCTCCACCGTACCAGTCGCCGAAGGATAGCCACTGGTGACATCGTCGAGGTCGAAGTCGTTGGGGAAGTGAGGGAGCCCCAGACTCAATGCTGTGGTGGCCCCGCGCCTGAAAGATGAGCACGCCATCCATTGCACGACGCTGGGTACATCCCTTGAAGAACTGCCTAGGTGGGGGACATCGCTTGAAGAACTGCCTGGACGCACAACGCCGAGGCAGTGGCCGCATTCACCATGGCAGTCACGCTCTGCGAGGCGTTGAAGGTTTGCACCACCGGGTCGCTTTGCCTATCACCGCTGCAACTTCAGACATCAGTGACACTATGGATTCCCCCACTCGGGGACTCACCGTACATGTTAAGAAAAGAAACAACGACTCACCAAGAAGCTTCCGGCAGTACTTGGTGACGTGCTTCTCCAGGGCAGCGTGATCACTTTGCAGCCCAGTGTAACACCCTCGAATCAGCCCTATGCAAGTTTTAGCGATTCCCGCCAAACCCGCATAGAAACGATTCAAAGATGCCAACCAGGCACTTGCGTGCGGGTGGAAAACAAAGTAATATCATTACACAATAGTCCATGATGGAACCCACAGAAGATAGATATACAACAATGACTCAACGAGTCAAGAATACAGATATACAGTACAAAGATCCAAATCACCTTGAAAACGATACAACATCCGAGTATGGATAAGATGCAAATCAGTCTAAGAGCCCTGAAGAATAACCAATGGCATCCATAACCCTGCCCAGGCCAAGCCGGAAGGGTAACCCTGCTAACGACGTCGAACACATACCTTTTAAAAAAAAGGAGTGCCGACAAAGGGCAAAGGAAAAAGGGAGCGGCCAGTACTGAGGCTAGTACATGACGAGGCTAGAATTCGGCGGCTCTCCCCTACATAGGTATGGTGGACTGAAGCGGTAGCGAAGCATGCACTAAACAACCTATAGAGACTCGATACAACTGTCGGCTATTAGAGAGGGATAAGAGAGACCTATTCAGGACCAACCTGATACTAACACCAATCATACCCATCCTGGTATTTCCCCTCAAGACCACACGAGGAAGTCAAGCTGAGGAACTCACATAGTTGGTAGTTTTATTCATTCCCTTGTAGTTGCAGCACTTACTAGTCAGATATAGATAGCATGAGTCATCCTGATATCATAACAGTGGGTAGTTTTAGTTAACCATTCCGTTGTAGTTCCAATATTTACTAGTCAAATACATTAGCTGATTACTAGTCATTCCAAAGTCAAATTTATAGCACTACTTTAGTTATAGTTGTCTATGATCGAGATACTGTGCTCTAAGTCGTCCATAACCGCGGACATGGCTTTTAGAAAGTTTACCCTGCAAGGGTGCACAAATAGCAACACACACACGATCAACCTCGGGAAGAAACAAATAAAAAGCAATGTGGCCTCACGACAATGCATTCACAGGATTCATAAATTATTTCAGGGGGCCACCCGACTAAGCTACCCGCAACAAAGTTGGCCGGCTCCGAGACGGACCCAGGGTTTGTGACAATGGCTGTAAACGACTGGGAACCCGAAAGTGTGACTGGGCTTGTCGATACCGCGAAAACATTCCACGTTCCAAAAGCGATCTGGTCTGCCGCACAATCGTAAATAAAGCAGTAAAGCATGGCATAAATACAGGATAGTAATAAAGCCCCAAACTACTTTGTAGCCCCAAGAAATAAAGTGTGAATCAAGCTCAGTTAAAGGGGGATTCATAGAGTCTGGGAAAACACTGTTGGAGATATATCTAAAGAACTTGTTGATACTCGCATCCACTCAACGGCCTGTTCCGTGAAGAAGCAGAGCACTAAAAGAAACACCGGATGCACTATTTAATACTACGGCAAAAGATACGGCATGATGCATGTATGATGCATGACATGGCAAAGGGGCGATGCAATTAGGCAATATTAAGTAGAACCGGGGTCCCGACAATTAATTATATGATTCAAGTTGTTTAGATACCCCACAATTAAAATGTTGACTTAACAAGACAAAACATGGCATCGGTTTGCTACACTAATTTAAATGGGGCCATTATAAGACTAGAACAGCCCGCATATACGCTCCATATTTAATTAAGGTGAATCATCGAAATAGCCCCAAACACCCACAATATGCATGCAAGTCTGAACAATTTAATATGCAACAATTAATATAGATGGCATTTACAAAATAGTGGCTCAGATTAGGGACACACATTAAGCTCCGAAGATCTTGGGGTCTTGAGGGATCAGGCCTGATTTCAGACTCTGAGATCGGGTCTTCGGGTTCCGTGACGAAGGTCATGGCATTCCAGGAAGGAAAACTTGGCGTTTCGCGTCAAAGGCCTTTGGGTACGGGGTCTTCGGATCGGCTTCGCCGCTCTCGATTCGGACTTACTACCAATGGCGGGTTTTAGCTATAGGTAGTTCTCGATGCCATCTCGGGGACACATGTACTTCAGGAGATCTTGGTGACGGTCCTGCCAGCTTCGAGAGGCTTGCTGCAGTCTTTACCGATCCACAACACAAACATACGGTATCAAGCAAACACCAAACGGAAGAGATTAGGGACACACATTAAACACCTTGTGATCGGGGAAACAGCGGAAGGGGCGGCGCTCTCGCATGAAGGAGCTCATAGGAACCTTAGCGGAGAGGTCACGTCCGTGGTGGAAGAACCGCAGGAGAGGGCACCGAGACGAGAAGGCAGCGGGGCGGGCGGGGGCAGCAGGCACAGGCCGTCGGTGATTTGAGGCGAGAGAGCAAGGCTTGCATCCCTGCGACTGCGAGGATCCCGGTGGAGAGGAGGGCGTTTTCTCCTGGCGGCAAGGAGGCACGGAAGCGGGGGTCAGACAGGGTCTGCACGGGGTAGGTCGAGGTGGCGGCGGGAGGAGACAATGGCGGTGCCTACTGCTCTCGGGGTTTGGGAGATGGCGAGGACGAGCACAGGTGGCACTGATGCGGGCTCGCTATGGCGGCAGCTACACACGGAACGGTGCGAGGCGAGGCCGGCGGGCGCAGGAAGAAGCGGCGACCACGCGCGCTACAGACAGGACTCATGCCAGCAGCGGCAACAGGGCCAAGCAAGGTGGTGGCAGATCACGAGCGAGGTCGCGCGTGCGTGAGGTGCGAGGCGACCCTGGCGGCGCGAGCGAGCAGCAAAGGGGAGTGGCTCGGAGGCGGGGCTGGTCGAGCGAGGAAGGAGTCGAGAGACGCGAGGGGTCACGTCACGATGCAGAGAATTGGGGCTAGGCTGCATGGGGATCAGGGCAGAATCTAGGGCATGTCACGTGAGTGGGTGGGGTCGGGTGTTGTTGGTCAGGACAGTTGGTGGCGGCGGGGGCTAAGAGGTGTGGGGGTTGGGATTGGGTAGGTTAGGGCTTCATATATGGGGTAGTAGGCTGGCTGGCTAGACCTTCAGGCCTGGACGGCTGCCTCCCCTAAAAAGATTTTTATTTTTATTTATTTTATTTTTAGAGAGGTTTTTATAGATATTTTTAGACAAATAAAAGACCTAGAAAAGATCGGAATTTTGATTTGAAACTAAAACGGGGGATATTTAGAAAATAAAGATAGGCTTTTCGAAAATAGTTTTAAAGAAATGCATGATGACATGACAATGCTCAAATGCAATGTGGCATGATGACATGAGCATTCTATCATGATGATGCACAAGGGAAAAACATAGCGATTTTCTGGTAGTGGATTTACCGGGGTGCTACAATTCGACACCACTAACAATGGATCTCGCCCTTGAGATCCACCTCATGGTACGGGAAAGAAGGCTGATGGTCGGAACTCTTCTCACTTCGTGTAGATCCTCGCGACACCACTAACAAGATTCTTGATCCATCTTGAAGTCAGCGACACCACCAACAAGGGGTCGTTGCTTAGGTTCGCTGAGAGAACGCTCCGGAGAACAGAGAAGGAAGTCAAAGGTATCAAAAGATAAGGCCACCTCTAACTTCTGTGGAAGGAGTAAAATTGCATTGATTCACCATTCAATATACAAAAGCGAATGATAAGAGTACTTGTATGGTAGCTACTCCATCCCGCAGTCAAAGCATTACTCTCTACATGAACAAAAGAATCGTGCAACCAACTCTTGAAATTTAGACTGAAGATCTTTATGAGCGATGTTCGGAAACAAAGGATTGGTGTAGGCTCTTCATCAGATCTAATGCAGATGAGGTCATCGCTTGGAAACCACCAGAAGATACAAAAGAAATCGTATGAAAAGACACAATGATTAGGTTCCGCGATGGTTCCATTGGCATGAACAACACATGCTCAAGGTATACTCCAACTTCACCAATGCTCATCCTTCTCATAATGTTTTTCAATGATATGGCTATCCATCAAGGGGAATATACAGATAAAGAGTTCAGAGACAAAAAGATTGGGTGAAGGTTACAAGAACGAGATGCAGATTTGATGATTGTAGCTACACCGTTATAAAAGGGAGAAAGAGAAACACTGAGGTATGACGGAAACCCAACCACGAGAAATCCTGGACTTGAAGGAAAGATAAGAGTAGATTCAAAACACGCAGAGGTAAGAAGAGAATAGCATAGGGGTAAGGAGTAAAAACAGAACTAATAAGATCTATCCAACTGATTTTGCAAAAATAGTTCTAACACTCTACATCGGCCGTTAGCTAGGTTATCCTACAGGCTGGACCAGTGGGGTATCGCAACTGTTGAGCTCTGATACCACTTTGTAACACCCTCGAATCAGCCCTATGCAAGTTTTAGCGATTCCCGCCAAACCCGCATAGAAACGATCCAAAGATGCCCACCAGGCACTTGCGTGCGGGTGGAAACGAAGTAATATCATTACACAATAGTCCATGATGGAACCCATAGAACATAGATATACAACAATGACTCAACGAGTCAAGAATACAGATAGGCAGTACAAAAATCCAAATAACCTTGAAAATGATACAACATCCGAGTACAGGTAAGATGCAAATGGGGCTAAGAGCCCTGAAGAATAACCAATGGCGTCCATAACCCTGCCCAGGCCAAGCCAGAAGGGTAACCCTGCTAATGACATCGAACTCATACCTGTTAAACAAAAGGGGTCCCGACAAAGGGAAAAGGAAAAAGGGAGCAGTCAGTATTGAGGCCAGTACACGGCGAGGCTAGAATTCGGCGGCTCTCTCCTACATAGGTATGGTGGACTGAAGCGGCAGCGAAGCATGCACTAAACAACCTATAGAGACTCAATGCAACTATCGTCTATTAGAGAGGGATAAGAGAGACCTATTCGGTACCAACCTGATACTAACACCAATCATACCTATCCTGGTATTTCCCCCTCGAGACCACACGAGGAAGTCAAACCGAGGAACTCACACAGTTGGCAGTTTTATTCATTCCCATATAGTTGCAGCACTTACTAGTCAGATCTAGATAGCATGAGTCATCCTGATATCATAAACAATGGGTAGTTTTAGTTAACCATTCCGTTGTATTTGCAATATTTACTAGTCAGATACATTAGCAGGAGACATCCCAAATCCAGGAGTTGTTGGCACTTTTATTTACTCATTCCATCATAGTGTAGCTTATTACTAGTCATTCCAAAGTCAAATTTATAGCACTACTTTAGTTATAGTTGTCTATGATCAAGATACTGTGCTCCAAGTCGTCCATAACCGCGGACACGGCTTTCAGAAAGTTTTACCCTGCAGGGCTGCACAAATAGCAACACACACACGATTAACCTATGGAAGAACCAAATAAAAAGCAACAAGGCCTCATGAAAATGCATTCACAGGATTCATAAATTATTTCAGGGGCCACCCCACTAAGCTACCCGCATTGAAGTTGGCCGGCTCCGAGACGGACCCAGGGTTTGTGACAATGGCTGTAAACGATTGGAAACCCTAAAGTGTGACTGGGCTTGTCGATACCGCGAAAGCATTCCACGTTCCAAAACAGTACAGGTGCTCCACGCACAATCGTAAATAAAGCAGTAAAGCATGGCATAAGTACAGGATAGTAATAAAGCCCCAAACTACTTTGTGGCCCCAAGAAATAAAGTGTGAATCAAGCTCAGGCAAAGGGGGATTCATAGAGTCTCCCGTTTGTGGGTAGTGCGAATAGTCAAGGAACAGTTATCAAGTACTCGGGGCCTACGAGACACAAGTGAGCGTGGAAGAACCAAATATTAGCTATTTCCCACTGGTGCCTCTGCATTAGTTATATCTATTCCCAGCATTTTATTTATCAGTTGAAATTAAAGTCATGATCATCTCCACCATTAAACATGTGCCAACCTTCCAACAATGGTGGAACAACAATGACACGAAGCAGCACCTAAGCAAGCAACTATGACTCGCAAGGCCAACCATCTATCAAACAACAGGCAATAGGATGTGTCCAAGGCAATATAGAGGTTGCATGGAATATAAATGGTGCACGGAAAACTAAAGCATTGCACAATGATAACAATAGATCAAAAAGATGAAGTAAAGACTATAAACGCAAAATAGGTAAAAAGGGGAGAATGCTCGCATGGGAAAACACTGCCGGATATATACCCGAAGAACTTGTCGATACTCGCATCCACTCAACTGCCTAATCTGTGAAGAAGCAAAGCCTAAAAAAAACACCGGATGCACTATTTACTACTACGGCAAAATATCCGGCATGATGCATGTATGATGCATGACATGGCAAAGGGGCGATCCAATTAGGCAATATTAAGCAGAACCAGGGTCCCGACAATTAATTATATGATTCAAGTTGTTTAGATACCCCACCATTTAAATGTTGACTTAACAAGACAAAACATGGCATCGGTTTGCTACACTAATTGAAATGGGGCCATTATAAGACTAGAACAGCCCGCATATACGCACCATATTTAATTAAGGTGCATCATCAAAATAGCCCCAAACATCCACAATATTCATGCAAGTCTGAAAAATTTAATATGCAACAATTTATATAGATGGCATTTATAAAATAGGGACTCGGATCAGGGACACACATTATGCTCTGAAGATCTTGGGATCTTGAGGGATCGGGCCTGATTTTAGACTCTGAGATCGGGTCTTCGGGTTCCGTGACGAAGGTCATGGCGTTCCAGGAAGGAAAACTTGGCGTTCTAGGAAGGAAAACTTGGCGTTCCGCGTCAAAGGCCTTCGGGTACGGGGTCTTCGGATTGATTTCACCGCTCTCGATTTGGACTTGCTACCAATGGCGGGTTTGTAGCTGTTGGTAGTTCTCGATGCCATCTCGGGGACACATGTACTTCGGGAGATCTTGGTGACGGTCTTGTCGGCTTCGAGAGGCTTGCTGCAGTCTTTACCGGGCCACAACACAAATGCACGGTATCAAGCACACACCAAACGGGAGAGAACAAAAGCACAATGCGAGGAAGGCCATGTCCCGTTCGGGCATTAACCCGAACACCTTGCGACCGGGAAAACAGCAGAAGGGGCGGTGCTCTCGCAGGAAGGAGCTCATAGGGGCGATGCGCGCGAGAGGCCGTCCGAGGTGGAGACGCAGCCGACGGAGGAGAGGGCACCTGAGACGAGAACAGAGGCAGGCCCACGCACGGCAGAGATTCACGGGGCGCAGGGTCGGTGATGAGGCAGAGTGACAGCGCGCTTGCGTCCCTACGGCGACGAGGATACCGGTGGAGAGGAGGGCGGCTGCTCCTGGCTGCAAGGAGGTGCGGAAGCGCGAGTCCGACGGAGTCCGCGCGTGGTAGGTCGAGGTGGCGGCGAGAGGAGACGCTGGCGGTGGCAACTGAATGACGGATTGAATGCAAAATCTCCATTACGGTTACAGCAATACATATACACGAGTATAGTGCGTGGGTATCTAGTGCCGCACGTGTAGGTCATCCGATCCTAATAATCAGGGACTAGCCTATGACTAAGGACAGAGGTACAGTACAACGTTAACACAAAAATAATGTACAACACGTGACATATATAGGGACAGAGGAACTACGCGGGGAGCAATGTTCAGACTAGAGCGGAATTCCTCAAAGACGACGGTAGGCAGTCCCTTGGTGAAGATGTCGGCAAATTGAGAGCTAGTGGGAACATGAAGAACTCTAGCTTCGCCGAGCGCCACACGATCACGGACAAAATGTAGGTCTATCTCGGTATGCTTTGTCCGCTGATGCTGTACCGGATTGGAAGTCATATACATGGCCGAAACATTGTCACAATAGACCATCGTGGCACGGGAAGGTGGATGGTGGAGCTCCTGAAGAAGTTGGCGAAGCCAACACGACTCGGCGATGCAGTTTGCCACCGCACGATACTTGGCCTCCGCACTGGACCGGGACACGGTATGTTGGCGCCTAGAAGACCATGAAACCAAGTTGTTGCCAAGAAAGACACATAAGCATGAAGTAGACTTACGAGTGTCAGGGCAACCCGCCCAATCAGCGTCAGAGTATGAGATTAAGTCCAATGACGAAGACCTGTCAAGATGCAAGCCATAATGCGAGGTGCCCCGTATATATCTCAAAATCCGCTTGATCAATTGATAATGTGTGTCCCGAGGAGCATGCATGAACACACATACTTGCTGAACCGCATAGGATAGGTCCGACCTGGTGAGTGTGAGATACTGAAGGGCCCCAGCAAGGCTCCTATAGAGGCTGGGGTCAGTGAAAGGAGAGCCATCCGTGGCAGAGATCTTGGCCCGAGTATCAATGGGAGTGGATATAGGATGGCAATTGAGCATCTTGGCTCTATCTAGAATTTTCAGGGCGTATTGTTGCTGTGAAAGAACTAACCCCTCATGTGTGCGATGAACATTAATTCCAAGAAAATGGTGGATGTCCCCCAAATCACTCATGGAAAATTCATCCTTAAGGGAGGTGATGATGCTGTGGAGAAGGTGGGTGGTGTTTGCAGTGAGAATGATTTCATCAACATACAGGAGCAAACATGCAATGGAAGACCCATTTTTGAGGATGAAAAGGGAAGAATCACTTTTAGAGGCAAAAAAACCAATGGAGGTGATGAACCGATGAAAACGATGAAACCATGTACGAGGAGCTTGTTTGAGACCATAGAGTGATTTATGCGATCTACACACATGAGTGGGTTGAGAAGAGTCAATAAAGCCAGAAGGTTGCTCGCAATATACCGTCTCCTGGAGCTGACCATAAAGAAAGGCATTCTTGACATCCATTTGATGAATGGTCCATGAGTGAATAGTGGCAATACTAAGAACGGTACGAATGGTCGCTAGCTTCACCACAGGACTAAACTTCTCATCATAATCCACTCCATATTGCTGTGTAAATCCACGGACTACCCAACGGGCCTTGTAGCGAGCAAGGGTACCATCGGGGTTCAGCTTGTGGCGAAAGATCCACTTCTCGGTCACCACGTTGACACCTGCAGGACGAGCAATTAAAGACCAAGTGTCATTCCGAATTAGAGCAGTATATTCATCAAGCATAGCAGCATGCTAGTTAGGATCTTTAAGCGCAGAACGGTAGGTAGAGGGCAGTGGAAAATTTTAGAATCGGTGGAAGTCTGCAAGGAAAAATGTTGTTTAGGCATAAAATAGCCTGATTTACCGCGTGTGACCATCTGGTGTGGATTATGGGGTGGAGCTACTGATATGGCTTTGGGTGGCAGGGGATGCTAAGCGGGCTGGCTAGGAGCGGCTGAGGCAGGCTGTGGGTCAAGAGACAGAGAAGGACGGTGGGGGCTGCGAGGCGTGTCGGAGCTGGGAAGACGCGATGCATCGAGCGTGGTGGATGGGGAGTGGTGCAGAAGGCTGGTGTGGGGTCGTGGAGCTGGTGGGGATTGTGATGTGACATGGGCAGGTGGGACAACAGGCGAGCGAGATGGCGCGTGGGTGGGATGGTGCGAGGCGGGCGGGGCGATGGATCCGGCGACCTGGACTTGGACCGGATCGGCGAGCGTGTGCATAGGTGGGACCTGGACCGGATCGTCTGCAGAGATAGGCACATGATTAGCTGAAAATAAGGAAAGCAAGACTCATCAAAAGTTACGTGTCTGGAGATAATTACTCGTCGAGTTTCCAAATCTAAACAGCGATATCCTTTGTACTGTCGGGGATACCCAATAAACACACCGAACAGATCAAGGAGCAAGTTTGTGAGGTGTGGTGGCGTACAGGTTCGGGAAACAAAGGCACCCGAATACACGCAGGTGAATGGAGGCACACAAAAGAGGCGGAAATGCAGCGTCTAAAAGTGCACAACACGAGAGGGCCGAAGATTCAGGAGATGGGTGGCTGTATGCAAGGCTTCGACCCAAAAGGGAGGTGGGAGGTTGGCTTGTAGAAGCAGGGTTCGTATGATGTCATTAGTGGTGCGGATGAGGCATTCGGCTTTGCCATTTTGGGGAGATGTATGGGGGCATGAGAGACGAAACGAGACACGATGAGTGGCAAAATAATCATGGAGTGCACTAGTGAGAAATTCCGCCATTGTCACATTGTAAGCAACGAATAGTAACATGAAACTGAGTGAGCACATAATGAAAGAAACGTTGCAAAGTGGCACAAGTATCGGATTTATTTCACAACGGAAAAGTCCAAGAATAATGAGTATAATCATCTAGCACAACAAGATAATATTTGTAGCCCGAGAAACTAATAACGGGAGATGTCCACAAGTCGCAATGAATAAGTTGAAATGCAGCGGAGGTGTGGGAAGATGATGTGGGGAAAGGCAAATATGGCTGGCACCCAAGCTGGCACGCCTCACAAAGAGGCGAGCGACGAGTGGTAAAATCATTATTGCTATTACAAGATGAAAGAAAATCTGAGGATAAACGAGATAAAGACGCATTGCTAGGATGCCCAAGTCGTCGGTGCCACAAGTTGCCGGTGGTGGTGGTGAGAGCCGCTGGGGTGGAGTTCTTGGTGCCAAAGAATGGATAGAGATCACCATCACTATTGGAGCGAAGAAGAAGGGTCTTGGTGGCTAGGTCCTTCACAGAAAAACCAAATGGATCAAACTTAATGGAAACATAATTGTCACGGGTAAATTGGCGAACCGAAATAAGATTTTGGACGATGTTAGGAGAGACAAGAACATTTTGGAGATGAAAAGAAAAAGAAGATATTTTAACAGAACCTACCGCAAGAATAGGAATTGTAGACCCATTACCAACAGTGATATGCTGTGAATTATTGCCTAAAAGGGAACGAGCCGTAGTCAGGTTACCCGTCTTACCAGTGACATGGGACGAGGCGCCAGAGTCCATGATCCACTCAGGTGGGGGCAGTTGGTATGCAGAGTTGCTCAAGGCGCCATGTATCATTACAGCATGGTCGAAGGAGTAGAGCGACGGAGCAGGCGTGGTGGCGCTGTACATGACCGGATAGGCCTGGGATGGCACACCAGGGCGCGACCCAAGAACACCAGCGGCGTTGGGAGGCACCCAGGGAGCACGGGCGGGCGGGAACAGAGTCCCCCACGGGGCAAAATATCCCATCCATGGTTGTTGGGAACCCACGCACAGCCCACAATGTTGATATCCGCCTCCAGACTGGTAGCCGTGTCCATGGCCATGGCCGCGGCCGCGGCCACGGCCGCGCCCGCCTCCGCCATGATGACCACCTTGAGGCGGGACGTTGTGGAACCCAGTGTGTTGGTAGCCGTGCCCTCCATGTTGGCCACCCCTGTGACCACCGTTGAAGCCACCGTCGTTGAAGTCGCCGCGCGCGCCGTACTGGCCGCCGCCACCTGCGGAACCACCTCCGTTGTGGAAGCAACTGCCACGACTGCCCCCGCCGTTGGAGCCGCCGCGCCCGCCGTACTGCCCGCCCCCGCCGTTGTGGGCGTTACCGCGTCCACCACCACGGTCATTAGCGCCATGCACGACCATGGCCTAGGACCCCTCGGTGTGTTGCTTCTTGCCGAGGTCGATCTCGGCGAGCAGAAGACGGGAGCAGGAGGCGGCAAAGGAAGGGAGAGGCACAGTGCCCTTGATGATCTCAGACTGGAATTTGAATTTCTCACCGAGGCCATCGAGGAACTGAAGAGTGAGGGCATGATCATCCAGAGGAGTGCTAATGGCACCAAGGTCGTCGGAGATGGCCTAGAGGCCGCTGGCGTAGGTGGCGATGTCCATATCACCACACGGCGTGTTCCGGAGGGCTTTGCTGAGGTAGAGGTGCCACGAGGCCTGATTGTCGAGGAAGAAGCGGTGGAGTCATGTCCAGGTGGTGCAGGCGAGGCCATCTGTGCCGTGGACGAGGCGGTGCAGATCATCCGCGAGTGTGTCCATGAACCAGAGCGAGATCCGAATGTCAACGGAGCGCCACTCGTCGTCGTGATCACGCGGAGCCGTCCCCTCGGTCACGTGATCCAAGGCCTTGTACATCGTTAGGAGGAGCATCATGGTCTGCTTCCACTTAGAGAAATTGGAGCCATTAGTCTGCACTTTGTAGTCGATGTAGTTGGAAATAATAACACCATGAATGGAGTGAGGAGAAACAGCAGGGGCTAGGGTGGGTGGGGCAAAGCACGGGTATTGGAGACCAGAGGTAGAGATGCAGCTGGCGGGGCGTCGAACAGGTCGAACTCACGAGGATTCATGGGGCTGGGAGCAGCTCGAGGCATGGCAGGTGCGCGTTCCGGAAAAGGTGTCTGAGGATCAATATCTAGAGGATTAAGGTGGGGAGTGATGGAGCTGCTGGAGATCGGCGCAGTCGCTGCCGCCGAGGAAGAATTGGGGTCAGCCATCGAGAGAGAAGAGGGAGCGTTTGTGCTCTGATACCAAACTGAATGACAGATTCAATGCACAACCTCCATTACGGTTACAGTAGTACATATACACGAGTACAGTTCGTGGGCATCTAGTGCCGCACGTGTAGGTCATCTGATCCTAATAATCAGGGACTAGCCCATGACTAGGGACAGAGGTTACATAGTACAACGTTAACACAAAAATAATGTACAACACGTGACATGTATATTCAACCGTGGTTGCTGCTCTCGGTGTTTGGGAGACGGCAAGGACGAGCACATGCGGCGCTGCTGCGGGCTCGCCGCGGTGGTGGCTACACGCGGAACGGTGTGAGGCGAGGAAGAAGCGGCGACCACGCGCTCTATAGACAGGACCAAGGCCAGCAAGGAAGGAGTTGAGAGACACGGGGGGTCACGTCGCGATGCAGAGAAGTGGGGCCGGGCTGCGTGGGGATCGGGGAAGAATCTAGGGCGTGTCGCGCGAGGGGGTGGGGTCGGGTGTTGTCGGTCACGACAGTTGGTGGCGGCGGGGGCTAGGAGGTGTGGGGGTTGGGATCAGGGTAGGTTAGGGTTTCATATATGGGGTAGGCTGGCTGGCTGGGCCTTGAGGCCTGGCCGACTGCCTCCCCTAAAAATATTTTTATTTTTATTTATTTTATTTTTAGAGAGGTTTTTATAGATAGTTTGTAGACAAATAAAAGACCTAGAAAAGATCGGAGTTTTGATTTGAAATTAAAACAAGGGATATTTAGAAAACAAAGATAGGTTTTTCTAAAATAGTTTTAACAAATATATACATGATGACATGACAATGCTCAAATGCAATATGGAATGATGACATGAGCATGCTATCATGATGATGCACAAGGGAAAAACATAGTGATTTTCTAGTAGTGGTTTTACCGGGGTGCTACACCTAGGATGATCGAGTCCGTGGCCTTCCGGTCCTCTTCAGCCGCGGCGACCGCAACCTTTGCCCTGTCCTCAGAAGAAATCGAAGCCGCTTTCGCCTCCTCCAATTCTTTGACTAGCGACTCGATATGCCCATTCGCCACGTCCAGCTTGGCAATTGGGACATATCCTTCTAGGGCCTTGACAATCGCAGCCGGAAGACCATCTAAACAGGAAAAAAGTGATTGTCAACACTACGGAATACCAACAGCTCGCAGCCGAAAATGTATCAAGTACTCACCAATAGTCTCCTGGAGTCGCTGGTTTGCCTCCTACGCCACGCGTAGATCCATCTCCAGACGCTCCTTTGCGGCCTGTCGATCGGTCGACTCCCTCTGCAAACCCTACAAGAAGAACAAAAAGTTAGCAATTACAAAAACAGATATTCAGTTCCTAGCTACTGAAATTCAGCGACCAGGAACTCGGGGACTGCGACTAGAAGAATTTCAGTTCCTGGCCGCTGAAATTCAGCGACCAGGAACTCGGGGACTAGAGACTAGAAGAAACTAAGTGCCTAGCCACTGAAATTCAGCGACTAAACACTCGGGGACTAGACGTACCTGAATGGCGGCGCCAAGCATCTTGTGAAGCTTTCCAGCATCCATCGAAGGGACCATGAAGGAGGTATGCCCGCGATGAGACCCAACGTCTTCGTCAACGATCTCTGGGCTCTGTGGATACTGGTTGTCCGCCACGCCCGGAAACCCCTTCAGCATGAAGCGCGGAAACGTCGCTGACGCTCTGGCCGGGGCACTGGTCGTCGGAGCCGATGGTTCCATCGCCGGAGCACCCGTGGCTGGCTCCGATCGGGTAACCGCCACCTCTTCGACGCCCGCAGCAAGATCACCCTCCTTGGCGCTATCCATCACCACAGCATCGTCGACACCGCCCCTCCGCTTCTTCGCGCCCTCTGCAGGTGTGGTGCCTTCAGCAGGTTTCCTCTTCTTGGGGAGATCGCCCTCTCCTATGGTGGCGACTGGCGGAATCTTCGCCACCGAAGGGCGACCAATCTTCTTGATGCCAGATCTGCCAAACCTCCAAAGTCAGCCTAGAGAGAACACAAAAACGGAACATGATTTAGAAGGAAAAATTCGAAGCTTACTTGGCGACAGGGAGCATGCGCAACACGGTGCTGATATGGGCAGGCTTGTCTAATTCCGGCCCCAGCTTACGTGTAAGACCTCTCTCGAAGACATCTGAAGCCCACGACACCACGGGCTTCCTTGACGATGAAGCCGCGGTCACTGGGATGTCCGGCTCCGAAGACGCTGCCGCTCCTGAAGCTTGTGGCGACTTTGAAGCCGCGGCTTCGGCCGCTTCCTGCCCCGTCGCCGTCGAAGCCGGTGGTGCGATCACCACGACAAGAACCTCAACCGCTGCCTCGGTGTCTTCAACCTCCAATCCCATCATTGGAACCGTGCCCTCTGGGATCTTGCGTGAGGTCTCAGCCGTGTCGTCCTCAGACTCGTCGTCTGACTCGAACACCACCGCCGATCTGGATGGTGATGTCGCTTTCTTTGCTGGCGACTTTGCCTTGCGAGAGGGTTTCACCGGCATGGCTGTTAGCCAAGAAGTGTGCTCTTGCAAGACTTCGTCGCCTTCTTCGAGACTACGACTCGCCTGGAGCTTGTGCTGCTTCTGCATGCGAGTCTTGCAGGCCGAAGGAGCTAGGGGAGGAGCCTCCACCTCCTCCTCTTCCTCTTCAGAAGATTCTCCGGAGGCCCCCTCTTCGAACTCGTGGGGAACCTCCTCGTCGAGTGGGGGCAGCCAGCCCTCCCAAACCTGAAACAGTTGAGAATGGGCACGAACAACTTTCAGATGATACGGTTGCAAATTGCACCACAAGAACTACGACTGAAGATAAAATTGAAAGAAACTGTGGGGGCTTCATTCTTCACAGGAATGTACGGAGCGAGCCCGGCTGACGTGGTTGTGAATTCCGCGTTAGTGATCTTCTTCAGGGCGGCCTTGTAATCTTCGGCGTCACATGATTCCTTGCTGGTCGGGAAGGACCGTTCTTCCCCGCTATACTCATAGATCCAGTGCGGTCAAGCTGCTAATGGGACCAATCGCCACCCAAGCCAGCAATTGTACAAGTTAACTGAGGACAAACCTTGGTCCTTCAGCTTCTGAATCTGGTCCATCATCTCCGCGACAACCATCCTCTGGTCGTCGGGGACCCTATCCATCGCCAAGCGATGGTTCGCTTCGCTCGATTTAACTCTAAAGGCGTTCTCGCTACGGGAGTGGATTCCTTCACATAGAACCAGCTCCTCTTCCACTCGCTCGTGGGCTTCCTCAGCAGCATGAGCTTGACGAAGTTGGCCTTCGCTTCAGCTGGAAGGTGATGCCTCCAGCCACCAAGACCGGGCTGCCGGACCCTCCCCGTCCGATGCGGCCGTGGAAAAGTTCCAACCATAACGGGAAGTATGGCATGCAGCCAAGATAGCACTCGCAGAAGGTGGCGAAGATCGCCAGCTTCTCGATGTTGTGCGGGCCGAGATCTGACGGCTTAATCGCATAGTACGCGCATAATCGTCGGAAGAACAACGAGGAGGGAAATCCCTAGCCCCTCTCCAGATGGCTTGGAAAGCACATGAATTCACCGGCGCGTGGCTTTGGCTCGATCTCGGAAGACGCGGGGATCCTCCAATTTCCTTTCGTAGGACCCCTGCGTCCTCGAAGGACCTGACTTGTGCCGCGGTGCACTTCGACTTCCCCCAGGAGCCCTTCGGAGGTGCCATCGAGAAGGGAAGCGGGGTCGCTTGGTCTGGAAAGGTGTGAATCAAGGAAGACAGGAGAAATGGATGCACGAGAGTGAAGAATGTAGGAAAAGATCTGCAGAACTGATTTGTTACTCCCCTTATAAGGAGGTGCTACCCGCCAAACTCGGGGTAGCCGTTACCTGCGGTAATTACGCCGAAGTTACCGTTGGAAATTCCAACGGATAGTTTTGACCAAATTGACGGTCCAACTACTCCATTCGACTCGCTTACAACTAACCCCTTTTCACTCGCCAAAACAGCGACTTGACAGTGGTAGCATTTGCTGAAGCAGCGACTAGGGACCTGGGGAAAATTTCCTTGGTTTCGGTGGAGTCCACCGCCGATTCAACTGGGCGTCCAAATTGGACTCACCTACTCCGACTGCCAAAAAAGACACCTGCATCTGAATCAACGATGGCCTCGGGGACTACTGATGGGGATATATCGAATGGGGTATGCCCGGCAGGACGTTCCGATCGGGCCAAAGGCCTCACGAGTGGGATGATACGTCCATTTTGCATCACTATTCTATGTCTTAATTCACTATTATTCATTGATATATTTCATATTGAGAGGTGATACTTATGTTATTTCATCTATTTTTGCATGGTTGATGACTTTTGGAGCATGGACCATGGTAGTGGATTCGATGGAAAAGGTGTTGTTTGGAGGCAAAATTCGCGAAGATCAAAAAATCAGGGAAAATATACGGAAAATCCTATTTTTCCAGAAGACTAAGGATGCCAGAAGATGGAGTGGAGATGGGCCACAGGGGGCCCACACCACCCCATGGCGCGGGCAGGCCTAGGCCACGCCAGGAGGTGGTGTGGCCACCCTGGCCCACTCCAGCCTCTCCCCTCTAACGTATATCATCCTCCCGAAACCCTAAGACTCGGGGAGCGACCACAGAAAGAGTCCGCCACCTCTGCGGGGAGGAAAACACCGAGAGAGAAAGATCTCTCCGTAGACAGATTTCTACCGGGGGAATTCCTTCCCGGAGAGGGGAGATCGTTGCCATCAACACCACCATCAAGCTGGACTTCATCGGGATCATCATCATCATCACCACCATCATCACCATCAGCACCCTCATCACCATCTCCATATTGCTGTAACAATTGGTTGAATCTTGCTATAGTTCATAGGGGCAACTTTCCCGGTGTTGATTACTCTTTGTAGTTGATGATATTGAGTGAACCATTGAATTATTGTTTATGTTCAGATTGTTATACATCATTATTCCATCTCTGATCATGATCCATATGATGTCTTGTGAGTAGTTCGTTATGTTCTTGAGGACATGGGAGAAGTCTTGTTGTTAGTAGTGGAGTTGTGTTGAGAAAGATTCAATAGATTGTTATTTAAGTTGTGGTGTACTTCTTCTAGTGGTGTCATGTGAACGTCGACTACATGACACTCCACCTATATGGGCCTAGGGGAATGCATTGTGTATTTGGCTACTAATCGTAGGGGTTGCCGGAGTGACAGAAACCTGACCCCCCGTTAGGAAACCATTGCACAAGGGACGTAAGGGTCTTAGAGTTTAAAGCTCTGGTTAGGTTTCTACCTTAATTACTTTCTCGTACGTACGGATGTTTGCAAGAGGTATAATCACAAGTATGTATTAGTATTGGATGGGACGGTACATTAGCACAGGTTCACCCACACAACACTTAGCAAGCTAAAGAAGATTATTCAACTATATGAAGCGAAAGCACTTGACAGTCTTCCCATGTGTCCTCGAGAACGTTTGGTCATCTTAAGTAATACAACCGGCTTGTCCTTTGCTGCATAAAGGATTGGGCCACTTGCTGCATTTATTCCTACTCTCTTTTATTTACTCGTACTTTGTTTGCTTGCTTTATCATAAACCCCTAAAAATCCGTTTGCTAAGTATTTGCAGAGAATTCTTGATCCATACCACTAGCCAGCACCTTCTGCTCCTCGTTGGGTTCGACACTCTTACTTATCGAAAATACTGTGATACACCCCCTATACTTGTGGGTCATCAAGACTATTTTCACGCCATTTGTGGAGTGAAGCGCTATTGGAGAGTGGAACTGGTAAAGGAAACTTCTACTGTGAGTATTGTTTACTTCTGTTAGTTGCTTTATTTTCGTTATGGATAATTCGCTGAGTTTCTTATTTGGTAATGCTACTACCACTGCTAAGGTTGTAGGTAAGCCACCGCCTGCTGAGAATGATGTTTTCAAAATACCTACAAGAATTATTGATCGTGTTATGGATAACTACTATGTCCGGGATGGAACTGTCCATCCCGGTGATCATTTACTCTTTATACACGAATTATGCGGGTTGTTCAAGTGTGCAGGTATTACTACAGATCAAGTTAAGAAGAAGTTATTCTCATTATCACTAAATGGAAGAGCTGAGGAATGGTATAAGCTGCTGAAGAATGGTCAAGCTCTGGAATGGGAGGAAATAGTGCCTCTCTTTTATTCAAAGTTGTATCCTCCTAGTGAGATTCATAAAGATCGGAATCAAATATACAACTTTTGGCCTCTTGATGGAGAGAGTACAGCTCAAGCTTGGGGGAGATTGAAGTTACTAATGCTCAAATGTCCTATTCATGAGCTCCCCAACAATATTATTATCAATCACTTTTATGCAAGGCTCCCTCTACATGATAAAGATTTATTGGATGCTTCTTGTGCTAGATCATTCACTCGCATGGAAGAAGAATCTAAATGGGCGCTTCTGGATCGTATTCAAGACAATGCTGAAGCTTGGGAGAATGACAAAGGTAGAAAGTCAGGTATAAATTATGATTATGAATGCATTGAATCTTTTATGGGAACTGATGACTTTCAAAATATTAAAAATGCTTCTGGTCTAGATTCTCAAGCTATTGCTTCTTATTTTAAGGCTTTTGCTTCCTATATTGAAGTTCCTAAAAATAAGTGGAATAAGTATCATGAACCTTATAAAGATGTTGCTAAGAGTGTTCCTGTAAGAAATACTGAAGTTTATACTGCTAATCATGTTTTTACCTAAACCTTATATTGAGAAAATGCCTTTCCCAGTTAAGGTAAAGGAACATTCTATGATGGCTAGTATGGTAGATGAAAGTATGAATAAAGTTGTTGAACATGATAAACAAATGGTTGATGAACCTATAATAGCAAATGTGAAGGACTTTGTCACCAAGTATGAAAAAGAGGGACACCCTATCCTTTGTAAGGATACCTCTAATATTGTTTCGCAGAGTAGTGTTATGAGAGCTAGTATTCCTGTGTTTTCTGTTAGAATAAGTGATCATTGCTATGACGGTCCTTGTGATAGTTATATTGTTAAGTTTATGCATGATACTGAAAGCTACTATGAGAGAGGGAAAAGTGTTCTTATGCATCTCAATAATATCATGTTTCTTCGTTTTATGCTGAAAGTTTTTATGTTGCACTTCTTTTGCCTTCTTATGCAAGTTGCCTCTAGTTTCAACAACTTTTTTGTTTACAAAATTCCCTTGCATAAGAAGTGGGTTAGAATTAAATGTGTGCGTGTTTTGGCTTCTTAATGCTCTCTTTCACTTCAATTCATATCCCTATGAGAGCTTCTTCAAAATTATCATGCCCATCTTAAAGGCTATAAAGAAAAAGCTTTATGGGAGACAACCCAATTTGTTTTTGCTTTTAGTTTGTTTTTGTTTCTTTGAGTCTTGCAAGTTATTACTTCAGTAATAACCGCTCTTTATCCGTTTTTTTTGGTTTTTGTGTCAAGATCAACCTCTAATGAGAGAGAAGTAAGATTTGGGGAAGTTGCTGTCCCGAAACAGATTTTTGTGCTTCACCCTAAATATTCGTGAGAGATCTCTGTCTGTCGGATTGAGCTGTAATTTTTTGTGCTTCTTCCCCAGGTTCTTATTTAAATTTCTTTAGTTTTGCACTTTTTGATTTGAGCAACAGAAGATTTTCGAAAAAATTGATCTTTACCTTCTGGTCTGTTTTGGCAGATTTTGCCACTCTTGCATCTGCTTCTTTATTCGATTTCCTTTTTGAATTATTTTTGGGTTTTCTGAAGGAGTTGTTTCAGTAGCTTTTGTTTTGATGGTTTTCAGTTGAAGTTGGAGTCAAAAGGTTTTATCACTTCACTTATATTAATGTTGCTAATGAGATCTGTGTGGAGTTTTGTGTGAAAGAAATTTCCAGGAGTGGAGACAGTGGTGTAATAAGGAAAAGAAGGGTTTTATGACTCAAGTAATAAGTGTATGAAGATGAAGATATCGATGATATTCAAGTAGTGACTCCAAACAAATCTACTAGATACCAAATTCAGAGACCTGCAGAGTCCGTTTCCAACTAGGTAACAGTTTTGGTAAGAAAAGTTCCGCTAAAATACAATCCAACTATATTTTTGCAGTTTTCAGTCAATAAGGAAAGTTACGAAGCGAAAAAGGGACGGAAACGGAGCCAGGGTGGCTCACACCACCCTGTGGCACGGGCCCACCCCTGGCCACGCCACCAGGTGGTGACTCCACCCCGGACTCCGCCTCCGACTCGTTTTCTCCCAGTACCTTCCTATTGATATGAAACTTCGTAATATATACCCCCCCGGATCTTCTGAGGTCCGTATATCGTGTTTTTGTCGTGTTTTTGTTTCGATCTGTTTCTGTCAGGACATACTCTTTGAAAGCTTAGAAGCACAATGGTGTCCGCCAAGGATAAAGGGAAGGAGCCTATGGAGGAGGATCTTCAAGACCCCAAGCAGAGGCTGGTACCTTTAGTCTCTTGCCCTGCATCAATGGAAGCCCTACGAGTCACTAAGGAGTTCTGCGATAAGTACCGGGACTTGAAGAGGAAGGTGGACATGCTTCAATGGGAGAATAATAGGTTTCGCAAGATGCTGGAAGATTTCCTCACGTCAACTAAGAGCATAATACCACCACCACCGAAGGAGTAATTCGTCATCAGGTTTGGCATCCCCTTGGTTTGTTCCAAGCTTGGGGGAGTGCCGCGGTATCACATCACTATCTTCTATCTTCTTACCTTATTAGTAGAGGCATATCATGAATAGAGGAGTTATTATGTAGTATGGTTTGCATTATGGAAGTGTCCCCTCTCTCGTTAGATATGTATCCCTTGGTGTGAGTTGCCGTTATGGAATATTAATGAGAAGTTCTATCATTCACTCTTTTGCAATAGCTTATATTAGTTTTCAATTCGTGGTTATATGATTGATCTTGTTGTTAGTATTGGTATCACTCTAGGATCATTGAGTTAATTTAGTTGGTTTTGGCAAACCTGGCTCAGTCAGTAGCAACACTATTTTTGAGAGTTGAATGAAAAAGATAAAGGTACTCTAAAGAAAAATTATTTCATCATCTTTATTTCTTGATTTGCTCATAAGTTTTGTATTCTCTAGTTAAGATCTTTTGTGCTTCCTAGGAAGATTGCATGTTTGTCTTTATCACTTGTATGTATGTTTGTTTGTTTCCTTCAACTCTTGTACTTGCTACCCAGCCTTGCTAGCCAAAAACCTGTACTGAGAGGGTATTCTTCTCGTGCATCCACCCCCTTTAAACCAAAACATTTGCCATTTGTGTCCACCATACCTACCTATTAGCATTATTGCTATTCCAAGTAAATTCTTGTTTTATCTACCTCCCAAATTAAACTTGTTATGTGAAAATTAGTGATTAAAGCTCTCACGAACTTGATGGAACACTTTACCTTCTTGCACTTGATAAACTTAAACCATTGTGCTCACCTATGTTGCGTATATGCTTGCGCTTTGTAAGTTGTGAATTAGCAGAACCATGCTGTCATGGGGAACGCTTTCAACATTGCACTAGTACTTTGTACCAAGTTGATATCATGTTCTTTTGTCTATGGATGTCGTCGGTGTGAAATGAAAGGGGAGCTTGTAAGTCCATGGAGTTATGCATGTGTGTTAGAGAAACGCCTGGGCCGCTGGTCTAATCCATGCTGACATGGTGGAAACCTACAACGTAACCATAACGAGTATCTATGAAGCATTATTCTTATAAAAAAAGAGATAGAGGTTGAGAAAAAGAGAAAAGAAAAAAAAACAGGTTATGAAAAGAGGAAAGAGACAAAAAAGCACCATATTCCCATGGTAAATAAGAAGATTGCTGAGATACTTGTTGTCTGCCTGCCTTGTCATTTTGATATGGGGATTCTTCCGTATCATCGGGCAAGGGGTACCCCGTTGGAGGTTCTCAATGATACACATATGCTTACGATGACAAGAACTTACCGGTGACTAAACTTGAGTAGCATGAGGAGCGGCCCTCGTATTCAAGGGACATGAGATTCTCAACTTACAACTTGTCAATGCATATCCTCATTTTGATCACTTTAACCTTAATCACCTAAAAGATGCCTATGATAGGGGCAATGAGAGCTGAAAGCTAGTAAGTATCATAATTTTTGGGAGCTCTTTATGAGACATGGAATCCCTGCTTCCCTCTTTGAAGGGCCTTTCTTTTACTTTGTAGTTGAGTCAGTAAACCTACTCCCTTCTATCTCAGCAAGTATTTTGAGTTGTTGTGTTTCATTCATTCATATGATGATTTATGCAATCATGTCTTATGTTCCTTGTTTTGCGCATTGCTCTTATCTTGATGTTTACTACTTTGAAAGCTATCATTGAAAACCAGCTATATTTGTGAACTCCAGCAAATTATCAACTATTCTTCGACCAAGAGCTAAGTTTGCCATTACCAATTATGATTCACTTTATGTATCTTTATTGTGTTTCCTTTACTTATTGCAAGTTGAGTTATATAATAGTGAGTTGTCTTCTATTATGATCTATGTATTTGATGAATGTGATGCTTCTTGTCCGTATTCTTTTATCGACTCTTCACTCCATAAACCTGAGGTCATGTTTATTGAGCTCGATTTAATATGGGACAAGCGAAGTCTAAGCTTGGGGGGAGTTGATACGTCCATTTTGCATCACTATTCTATGTCTTAATTCACTATTATTCATTGATATATTTCATATTGAGAGGTGATACTTATGTTATTTCATCTATTTTTGCATGGTTGATGACTTTTGGAGCATGGACCGCTGTAGTCAGGATTCTGATGGAAAAGGTGCTGTTTGGAGGCAAAATTCGCGAAGATCAGAAAATCCGGGAAAATATACGGAAAATCCTATTTTTGTAGAAGACTAAGGATGCTAGAAGATGGAGTGGAGATGGGCCACAGGGGGCCCACCCCACCCCATGGCGCGGGCAGGCCAAGGCCACGCTAGGAGGTGGTGTGGCTACCCTGGCCCACTCCAGCCTCTCTCCTCTTGCGTATATCATCCTCCTGAAACCCTAAGACTCGGTGCAAGAACATTTCATGTTTTCCTATGTTTTGCGTGTTAGATAACAATACTATGGAGACTTTTCATGTGTGCTAGGTGTGCAGGAAGTTTGGGGGGGGCGGATAATCCACCCCTCGAAGGGCCGGATAATCCGGCCTACCTCATCTCTCAAGGAAGCCAACGCGCGTCGCTCTGTGTCCAGTCGGATTTTGTCCCAGAAAATCCGAACTGGGGCGGTTTTTCCTCCCCAGGCCAGATAATCCGGGTTTCGCAAGGGCCGGATAATCCGATTTTCAAGCAAGCAAAGGAGCCAAGGCGTCGCTCGGTATCCGGTCAGATTTTCTACCGGAAAATCCGAATCTGGTTTTTCTTCCCAGGCGGATAATCCGCCTTCAGATAGGGCCGGATAATCCGCCCCGAAGTTGATCAAGGGCAAGCTCGGCCGACGCCGAGAGGGGCGGATTTTCAGCCGGATATTCAGTGCGGGGCGGAGTTTCTGCATCGGATAATCCGCCCTCACTTGGGCCGGATAATCCGCCCCCAAAGTGTGCAACGGCTGGTTTTGGAAGGGGTATAAGTACCTTCTTCCCCAACGTCCGAACTCTTGATTCATTTGAATTGACCGACACTGCAAGAGCTCTAAATCTCGATCTCCTACTTCAACCACCCTAAGGTCTTGATCTTTGGTGGAATTGAAGGAGGAGAAGTTCATCATCAACATCAAGAATCAAGCGCTTCAACTCCTCTCCATTCACTTGGAGAAATCCTTGATCTAATATTCTCGTTAATACCTAGATCGTGTTATTGTATTTGACAACTTTGTTCTTGTGGCAGCTTGTTGTCATTTCGGGAGCCTCCAAGTTGTTGTGGAGTTGTTTCCCTGCTAGTTGTGTAAAGGCGCCGGTGCCCGCCTCGAAGGGTACCTATAGTGGAAGGTGGATCAGGCCTGTTGTGGCGAGATCCATCAGAGAACAGGGTGATGCCTTTTGTGGCGTGGTGGTCTTAGTACCGCCCACCCCTCCAACGCAGACGTACTTCCCTTAACAAGGAAGTAGCTGCGGTCAAACAAATCCTGTGTCTCCGCGTGCTTCACTTTGGTTCACTCGTTCCTCTTCCACTCGCTCCTTACTCGCTAGTAGATAGGTTTGCATCTAGGGAAATTCCACACATTAGTTTATCTAGAGAATTTACCTTTGTGCTAAGGCTAAAATTGAAAAAGAATTAAAAATTGTTGTAGCACGTATTCACTCCCCCCTCTAGGTGCCCATATGATCCATTTCAATTGGTATCAGAGCCCCGACCCTTAATTCGGGCTTAACCGCCTAAGAGTAGTATGGGTACCAGGGATGATAGAAATGAGGCTGTGGATAAGGTCACAATGGATGATCTCAAGTCGTTGGAAACAACCTTGTTGAAATCCTTTGAGGCCAAGATGGAGGAGATGAATCAAATGATTGCTCGCCTTACATCATCCATAGCTCCATCTCCATCCTCCTCTGAGGCTCCCTCACCATCATCTAAGGAAAAGGGTAACACCGGATCTAAGGATGATGATGTGGAAGGTGAAAAACTAAATGGTTCCACCTCCAAAAAGGGAAGTGGTAAGGAGGATTATAGTGAGGTTCGCCACGTATATTCCCCCGACCCACCTATCCCTCATCCTCATATAAACAATAGGGGTGATCCACCCAAGCTCACTGCATCTTCTTTTAACCAATGGCAATTTCTAATGAAATCTCATGTTTGCAGCTCCTCTATTGAATTGTGGAGGATAATTGAAGAAGGTCTTCATGTTGGAGATCTAACAAGAAGGGAAGTTGTGGATAGCCAGTTGAATGCCACTGCTCTCCACATGATACAGCTGGGTGTGGGTCCCAAGGACATGCCCCACATTGAACATCTCAACACGGCTAAAGAGGCGTGGGATGCTCTTACGGACATTGAAGAGTGATCATTCTACTTTTGGAGAAGTTTGATGATCTTGAAAGTGCTCACAAGGCATTGAAGAGTGATCATTCTACTCTAAATGAGTCTCATGACCAGCTCCAAACTCAATTGAAACGGTATAATATACCAAGTACCTCATCTCCATCCTTTGGAAAAGAAGATCTTGCAAGGAGTTCTCAACACAAAGGTAAAGGGGTTATTGATGAGATACTGAGCAGGCAAAGGACAAACAACAGTAAAGAAGGTCTTGGTTACATACCCAAGATAAAGAGCAAGAAAAACAAGAAGAAGAAGAAGAAGAGAACAAGACTGCTCAATCAAAGACTAGCAACATTACCAATGACAAGACTAATTATGATGGTTTTGCAGGGATCAACAATCCTAACTTCGAACTATATTGTGATGCTTATGGTGATGTTTATGCTAGTTATGTAGGGCCTTATGATTGTTACATTCCTTGGTCTATTTGGGTTCCCAAGACCCTTGTTACTAACATGAGAGGACCCATTGAAAAATGGGTACCTAAAACCAAGAAGTAATTTTCTTGCAGGGCTGTGCTTCCGTGGTTCTAAATGGGTACTGACAGGTGGCGGTTATACGAGTCATATGACTGGAAGCAAGGAGATCATCACGAGATGCGGCCAAACCTTGAACACATTACTGCCTCCTATGGTGACAAGTCAAAATCTGAGGTATTGGGTCTCGCAAAGTTGTGGTGGCTCACGATATCTCCCTCGTGGACGTCATGCTTGTTGAGACCCTCGGGTATAACTTACTTTCAGTTCGTGCCCTTGGTAAGATGGGCTTTGCAGTTTAATTGATGCTGATTTGGTGGTACTCTTGTGGAGCAAGTCTCTAAAAGTCGCTGTGGATATGTCGAAAGCGACCTGCACGTGGTAGACTTTTTGGGAAAACCACTACAGGTCCGATGTGTCTTTTCGAAAGGTCGACGGGTTGGCTATGGCATCGCCGACTAGCCCACGCCAATATGAGAATTTGCAAAGTCTCCACAAGGGTGGCCACATTCTTGGACTAAAAGAAAATGTCTCTTTGCCAAAGATCGGTCTCAGAGGCGTGTGTTGAAGGGAAAATGCATGATTCTCCTCATCGAAGGAAAACTATTATCTCTTCAAAAAGGATCTTGGAGCTTCTTCATATGGATCTTTTCGGACCTCCATCTCATGCAAGCCTCGGTGGGAAGAAGTATTGTCTAGTGATTGTTGATGATTACTCAAGATACACTTGGGTTTATTTCTTCAAGTTGAAGAGTGAAACTCAACAAACTGTCATCGACTTTGCCAACGAGGTTCAACGTCAACACAACGTCCCCATTCTGGCTATAAGGAGTGATAACGGCTCGGAGTTCAAGAACTACACCTTAAATGAGTTCCTAAGTGAAGAGGGGATAAGACATCAATATTCCGCTGTGTACACCCCTCAACAAAATGGTGTAGCCAAGAGGAAGAATCGAACTCTAATGGACATGGCAAGATCAATGTTGGCTGAATTCAAATCTCCATATAACTTCTGGGCTGAAGCAATCTCTACTGCTTGTCATTCATCCAATCATTTATACCTCCGCAAGATTTTGGACAAGACTCCGTATGAAATACTTACCGGTAACAAGCCAAACATCTCATACTTTCGGGTGTAAGTGTTTCTTTCTTATTAAAGGAGTTCATTTATCTAAGTTTGAATCTAAGGCTCTAGAAGGTATTTTTGTTGGTTATGGTGCCGAATCCCACACTTATAGAGTCTACAATAAGCTCTCCGGAACTGTTGTAGAATCTTGTAGTGTGGTGTTCGAGGAAAATGACGGTTCCCGTGCGGAGCAAGTTGGTGTTTGTGATGCAGATGTTGAAATACCCCAAGATGCCATAAGAAGAATGGGCGTGGGATTCTTCCGCCCCATTGAGGAACCCCTTGTGGCGGACCGGGAAGGATAATGCTCTACTCATATAGATCCCGCATCTACACATACGCAACATGCTCCAACCACGGGGGCAACTTCTACACCATCTCCATCAACTGCTGAAGGTCAAGTTGCTCCAGAAAGCTCCATGCCGGATTTTCCGGTGGATACCGGATTATCCGGCCACCCCGCTCCAGCTGTCCATGCAGCTCCTGGTGGTGAAGATATCAACACAAGCTCCAGGCCAGTTCAAGCGAGTCCTAGGCTTCCTGATGATGTTGTTGCAAGTCCTCCCAGGCTGGATTATCCGGCCTCTTCATTGGCCGGATTATCCGGCCCTGACTCTCTAGTTCTGCAGCCTCCTGTTATGGCTACGGACTCACCTCAAGGGCATGCATCTCTACCACCTACTACTTATGTTCCACCTACTGATCAAGGCGGAGAAAATGCCTCCAATGAAGACTCAAGTGATGAATCTCCTCCACCAAGAGACAACAAACTTATTGAACTTCGTCGCAAGGCTCGGGCTGATCGTAACCTTGAGTTGAGGGGTCACACTCTCGACAAGGTTGTTGGTGATCTTCGACGAAGGGTGTCTACTAGAAGAGAATTGGCCAGTTTTGGTGAGCATCAAGCTCATATCTCCATGGTGGAACCTAAGAAGGTCTTTGAAGCTCTTGAAGACCCAGACTGGGTTGTTGCTATGCATGAAGAATTGAACAATTTCGAGCACAACAAAGTCTAGAAACTAGTGGAGACCCCCAAAGAGTGTCGCAATGTTATTGGCACCAAGTGGATTTTCAAGAACAAGCAAGAGGAGAATGGCATTGTTGTGAGGAACAAGGCAAGACTTGTGGCACAAGGTTACTCCCAAGTTGAGGGCATCGACTTCGGCGAGACCTATGCTCCTGTGGCTCGTCTTGAGTCCATCCGTATCCTACTTGCTTATGCTGCTCATAACAATTTTAAGTTGCAGCAAATGGACGTAAAGAGTGCCTTCCTTAACGGTCCTCTACATGAGTTGGCATACGTAAAGCAACCCCCGGGGTTTGAGGATTCTAACTTCCCGAACCATGTCTACAAACTCGATAAGGCACTCTATGGCCTTAAACAAGCCCCACGTGCGTGGTATGAGCACCTTAAAGAGCTTTTGTTAGATCGTGGCTTCGAAGTTGGGCAAATCGACCCCACTCTTTTTACTAAGAAGGATAAGGGGGGCTCTTCGTATGCCAACTATATGTAGACGATATCATTTTTGGTTCTACTAATAAAGCTTTTAACGATGAATTTTCAAAGCTTATGACTGACAGGTTTGAGATGTCTATGATGGGGGAATTACGGTTCTTTCTTGGATTCAAGATAAAGCAACTAAGAGAAGGAACCTTTATTAATCAAGCAAAGTACATCCAAGACATGCTCAAGAGATTCAAGATGACGGATCTAAATGGTGTCGCCACTCCGATGCAAACAAAGTGTCATCTTGAACTCAACCCTCATGGTAAAGATGTGGACCAAAAGGTATACTGGTCCATGATCAGCTCTCTTCTTTACCGCTGCACATCTAGACCCGATATTGTGTTGAGTGTGGGAGTGTGTGCAAGGTATCAAGCAGCTCCTAAAGAAAGCCACTTAGTGGCGGTCAAGAGGATCTTTCGGTATTTAGTTCATTCCCCCAACTTTGGTCTCTAGTATCCCAAGGGCTCCAATTTCTCTTTATGTGGTTATACTGACTCAGATTGGGCTCGTGATAAGGATGATCGGAAGTCAACTTCTGGATCTTGTCAATTCTTGGGAAGATCTCTTGTATGTTGGTCCTCCAAAAAGCATAATTGTATATCTCTCTCCACCGCCGAAGTTGAATATGTTGCTGCTGCCAGCGCTTGTACTCAATTATTGTGGATGAGGCAAACTTTAAAGGAATACGGTGTCAATTGTGACAAAGTGCCTCTTTTATGTGATAATGAAAGTGCTATCAAAATTGCGTACAATCTAGTTCAGCACACAAGGACGAAGCATATTGAGATTCGGAATCATTTTATTCGTGACCATGTTGCTCGAGGTGATATTGATCTATCTTTTGTGAGCACGAAGAACCAACTGGCGGATATTTTTACAAAGCCACTTGATGAAGCAAGATTCTGCTATTTGAGGAATGAGCTAAATATCATTGATTCCGGGAGCTTGTCTTGATTACCCATGCACCCACTCGTACATCTCAATCCTTGTTTGGTCTAGGTGTGGGCATGGATATAGGGGGTGTGTGGTCCTAACTAATTGGGATAACCCTCCCCCCATAATGCCAATAGCAAGTTATATCATTTCTCTTAATATCATGTTGTGATATGTGAGCTTATTGATGAGTATTGGTCGTGAACCCAAGATATATCTTCGCGGTGTCACACCATACACTCCAACAAGGTGGCTTCGGCCACCGCCCTCTCCTTTGTGGAGAATTGGATATTTTTGGATGTTATTTTCTCTCTCTTGTTCTTATGGGAATCACACTCAATCTTGGCTTTTCTTTTATTTGTTTTTTTGCAATTTTGAGTGTCTAGTACCATCCCAGTTTGGCTCTCTTAATCCTAAGCCTTCCATACCTCTAAGCCATCTATTCTTCCACACAAGTCCCTTGTACACCTTGTGGGGGTGTTGTTTGGGGACGCGCAGGCCTGGTTCTATGTATAACAGAATCCCAGATTTTAGGCCGGATAATCTGGCCCAAGTATTGACCGGATAATCCGGCCCTGGCGGATTCGATCTTAAAGGGCAGGGCTCGGGAGAAGTGCTCATAACGAGCAGCACTTCTCCCCCAGCCCTCTCCTTCTCCCCAGCTGCCGCCTGCCGCCCCTCACCCTTCCCGGAGCCTCTCCGGCCACCGGATTTTCCGTGCCTCCCCGGATCTTCTTCTCCGCGCCTCCGGGTACCTTCTCCTCCGTGTTCTTCCTCCAATGAGTGAGGGTAACTCCCTCTCTCCCCATCTTTGGCTAGATGTGTATCTCGTTGGATGGAACGTTGTCTAGAAGGATGTGTTTTCGTATAGAAATCGTAGTCTTACAGTTTCTAGGCCCGATCTACTTTTTTGCATGCATTCTTGGTGAAATCGAAAATTTCTGCCAGGGCTGGATTATCCGCCCCAGGCCAGGGCGGATAATCCGGCCTAATAGACTCAAGTCTGCTTCAGTTTCACTATGGTGTATGTATTGAGTAGTTTTGACCTATGAACTTTTTGCCTACTTGTTTCATGCTCTCTCCTGGACTTGTGTGTATGCTTATCCCCTTGCTATCGGCCTTATTCTCCTCACAGGTGGTTCCGGTGTTCCCACGACCTACAAGCGCCGTCCTCGCGCCAAGTACTTTCGGGACGACGGTCAAGGTAACCTAGTGGACGAAGTTGAATTGCGGAGAAGGAAGAACGAAGAGAGGCGCATGGCTGAACAATCCAAGAGGACTAGGAAGGGTGTGTCCAAGAGGAAGGGCAAGGAGCCCAAGATCAACTATAGGGCTCTGGATGCGGTCTCCTTCTCTGCCATTTGTCACCGTGACTTGTTTGCTGAGCTGCCTCGTGATGATGAGCTAGGGGATACCCGGTTTTGGTGTGCAGAACAGAAAGGGATTTATGAAGACATCTATGCCAGGCTGAACATTAGGCCTATGCACCCTCTGGTACTTGCTGATGCTTTGGAGAAGGCGCATCTTGTGGATGCGATGTATGTGGCTGAGAGGATGGGGCTGCACCATCTCATGTCCCTCCAGTGCTCCTTTGACTCTGAGGTGGTGAAGCAATTCTTCTCCACTCTAGTGATTTGTGGTGATGAGCGTCGGACTATGAAGTGGATGACTCATGACAGGCCCATGACTACTGATTTTCACGTGTTTGCTGAGGTTTTGGGGTACTCCTTCCGCAGCAGGGATAGAGCCAGTGGCCACCGCATCATCACTCAGTTGAAGCCCAACAAGGATGCTGCTCTCTCTCCGTGCACTGTGGACAATGGAATTGTCGGTACTGTGGCTGGTCTTGCTCCCATCTATGTTGCATCGGTGGGTCTCTTCCGTGACTCTATTACACCGAGTGGGGGCAACAATGACAGCATCCGTGGTCACCTTGTTCAGCTACTTCCATTTTCTCATGAGGTTGCATCCTGCGAGGACGAGTCAGTGCAGTACAGGCTAGATGTCATGGACTTCATTTACCATGAGTTGTGTGTGCCGTGGTGGTGTCACGGCAGATGCCATGGATAGGCTAAAGGTGGGGACTAATACACGCTAGGGGAATCCAGGGAGGAATAGTGGAGTGATTCTCCACACAGAAAATTGTATTGCTTTCCTTCCAAGATTACAAGTGCTCCTAGAGTTGTATTGGCGAGAGGAGGAAGAAGGAGCTCTCTTACTCTCACCCACAGTTCACCCCTAGAACCTTCGCCAAATCCGTATAGAAGAAAACCTCAACCCCCTCTACTGAAACCCTAGCCCCCCTTATATAGAGGCGGCCTGGTCTCAGCCTAGGGCATACGTGGAGGCATATTCCTAAGAATATGCCTCCTCTCAAAGTGGTAACCCGACCAGGGTGCTTTTCCCCCGCATCACACATGCTTTAGCTACGTGAGCCTTTGCGGCGCCCGCGTCAGTTGACACGGGCGTCGTCACCCTTGTCGGCCATGACCCGGTGGTCCTGCCCTTGCTTGCTTCGATCATGCAGTGCGTACCGGGCCTTCTTTTTGACCAGATAGATTCCTTCCTTCTCCCAGAAGCTAAACGGGACCCGGATCACGGTAGATCCGGCTATACCTGTTCCTGCATACAAGTTAGACAAGCACTTCCGACTTACTCCTTAAGTCGGCTGATATAATGTTAGGCGACCCCCTGGTCCGGGTTACTCCATGATCCGGCCTGCCTGGAGGTGACCCGGCTAGCATCCGCTTTGTCCTTGCCGAACCTCGGCTAACTCGACCTTTATACCCCGAAGTGACCCTGCCCGGGGTTATCCCCCAACATTAGTCCCCTAAGCTGGTGTGGTCTTAGCTGCTTTGGCCGCTAAGGCCACAGAAGGTTCATTTATGTTCGAGCCTTGGACGTTATTTCCGATTTAGCTCTTTATCTCGGATTATGTGGATTTACGTTCCCTTCGCCCGTTCCAAGTTTTCACTTGTCGGCCGGGTTACCACCTTGACTCGGATCTCATGGATTTACGTTCCCTCTGCACATTCTAAGTTTTTACCTGTTGTCCGGGCTACCATGGCTCTATCCGGGCCTTGTTTCCTTCTTTCATACGCCAACCCATGTGGAGGCTAATCATTACGTTGTCTTATTTTAAGGGCCTGCACAGTAACCGCCGCAGTAATTGTCAGTTTTCACTGTGCGAGGGTCACGTCACGCCTGCCTCCTCGTTTACCGCATTAGTGCGTCACGTCACGGGATCGCCTCTGCCCTGTGGCTCCTCACTAATTGGCTGAGGCAGGTGATACACGGCCACACCACGTGGCTCATTTGTAGGGCGCGATCGCACTCACCCTCTTAGGGGGTGGTTAAATAGCGGAGGGGCGCACCCCTTAGGATTTTTTCCTCTTCCACGCCCCTCTGCCCATTGCTCTTCTTCTTCATCTTACTCGCGACCGCGCCGCCGCCAGTGCTCCTAGCAGCAGCGCCGCCGCCACACTTTTCCCGTGCCTCTGTGTCGCAGCCGCCGCTGCGCAACTCCCTCGCCACGGATTCTCGCCAATCTAGGCCTCTGATCCCTGCCGCCGCTAGCCCCAGCGAGGGTAGCGAGTACGAGATGACGGAGGAGGAGCTCGTCGTTGCCGAGCAAGAAATGGAGGAGGACACCTCTGCGGCGGACCGTGGCGCATGGGCCGGGTCATGGGTCTGTCAAGATGACCTTGACTGGCTCTACCGGACCAGACGTATCCCTGCCGGCGTCGTTGCTCGTCTCCCCTCCGCCGAACTGGCCCCCTCACCCAATCCGGGTGAGTTCGTCGTGTTCTTGTCCCACTTCCAACGGGGGTTCCGCTTGCCCGTGAGCAACTTCTTCCGGGATTGGGTTAGCACCTACCACTTGCAACCGCACCACCTTCCAGCCAACGCTATCACTTCTCTCTCTGCTTTTGCTTCTACGATCGAGGGCTACACCGGACTGTGGCCCATGAAGGAGCTGTGGATCCGGTTTTTCGGCCTTCGTCATAACGTCATCCCCAACATCCAAGTTGAGTCGGAGGATAAGCAGCTCACCTAATTTGGAGCTGCGTCCATCTCACCCCGGAGGACTTCCGTTTTCACCCGGGTCACTAGGCTTGACTCCCGCAAAGGATGGGCCCGGACCTTCTTCTATGTCCGGAACACGGGCACCGAAGATTTGATTGGGTTGCTCTCATATACTCTGGGTCCACCTAACCCGGAATTTTGGGAGGAGATCCCCAAGAAACCCATGGCTCTGGCCAACCAGGTTAACAAGAGGTTCGCGGAACTAAAGAAACTCGGATTGCACAACGAGGATGCTATGATCATGTTCGTGCGCAACCGAATCTCTCCCCTCCAGAAGCGCACCCACAAGGTGTGCCACATGAGTTTCGGCCGCGACCCCAACCGAACCTCCTCCTTCGAGCTGAGCAACATGGAGATTTTTCGCCGGGTTAAGGCTCGCTTCACCACCCACAAGGATTTCTCCGCTGAATGGACGTGGGGAATTGAGCACTTTTGTCGTGATAGGCTCCCTCCCGCGGTAAGCTTCTCGGGCAAATTTACCTCGGATTAAATATATGTCAGTTTTTGTTGTATTTTTGACTCTGTTCTTCATTCCACTTCTCAGCTATTCCTTCAGCAAACCCTTGAGGACGGCACGGATCCGACCCTTAAGTGGGCACCAGACCGAGAAACTCCGGATGAGGAGGAGCCGGACCAGGAGATGTTTCTCCCTATGACCGATGCTACAAAACGACCCAGCGGTAAATTCTCTTCTCTTAGAGACTGGCCCGATGATGAGGATGACTCGGACATTGACGTGATTGAACCTGTTGAGGCTGTCCCTCTTTCTTTTGCCTTTCTGGCATCAGCTAACTCTGGTGGGCATATCTATGAGGATCCTCCGCTTGCTACGGACGAACCGGTTCTGGTGGCACCGAAGAAGAAACGCGGAGCCGCACTGAGTTCCTCCTCCGGACCTTCTCAGCCCGCAAAAAGGCGAAGAAGGCCGGAGACAAAGCTGCCTCCAAGCCGGCAGGCAAAGCCCCGACACGAAGGGCTCGGAAACCCAAGGAGGCCCAAACGTCGGATACATAAGTCATTTTTCTTTCGTAACCCACTTTTCCTTGCATTGTTGTAATTCCTCTTCTGACATTATTCTCTTCTGCAGGGCTCCGGTGGAGGTCCCTCAGAGCGGATCTAGCATCTCTTCACCGCTCCGATCTAGCCCTTCTCCCCTTCGTGATAACGAGTCACGTCTGCTGAGCCCTATTCCAGAGGGTTCCGTGGCTGCTCCGGATTCCACACTACCTCGTCAAGAGGAGTTCGACCTCAGAGCGGGAGGGATCGGTTCAGCCGAGGTGACGGCATCCACAACTTCGGCATCGCCGCAACCAGCAGCCACCGAGTCTTCCTCAACACCAGCACCTCCCCTAGCACCGAGAGCAATTCCAGTACCAGTGACCGAATCAGCACCAGCACCCGTTCCGACACTAAGAAAATCAACAACCGCACCAAGTTTTTCCGCCTCGTCCGAGTCATCTCAACCTCGGCAAGGAACTACCCCAGCAGCTCCTAAGGGGAAATCCGCTGCAGTTACCTCTTCCCAGCAAGCCAAGGGCAAGAAGGCTCCGGATGCTACCAAGTCAAGATTCACGAGGCACAGCGAACCCTAGCGTCGATGCTTCCCAAGAAAGCTCCAACAGCGAAGGATGCCCCTGCCGAGCCAACTAACGCGCAGCAAATGGTTCTGCATACTAGCCCAACCCTCGCTTTGGTTGAGAGGAAAGAAGCGCACGCGAAGGGCTTTGTGGCACCCCATATGCTCACCCGTGAGCGGTATCCTCCGAGCCTGATTGAGTTCGTCATGAACTGGAACAAGGCGGAGTTCATCCACAACGATGATCTCCCGAAAAAGTTCGGCCTCGCAGAATTTTCCGCCCAAATGAACATAGCCGCCAAGGCAATTAACCTCGCGGGGAGGATGATGGAGGTATGTCATTTCTCCTTTACATGCTGTAGATAATAACCATTAGTCCCCGAGCCTCCGGTGGAGTAACTTGTTACTCGGCCGGATGCTCATTAGAAAAGTAATGTAGCTCCATGTGAACCTCGAATATGCACACACCTAGATCCGGGTTAAGTTCCACTTGGCCGAGAGCTCTGTACACTTCGAATATGCACACACCTAGAGCCGGGTTAAGTTACACTTGGCCTGGATCTTGTACACTTCGAATATGCACACACCAAGAGCCGGGTTAAGTTCCACTTTGCCTGGATCTTGTACACTTCGAATATGCACACACCTAGAGAGCCGGGTTAAGTTCCACTTGGCCCGGATCTTGTACACTTCGAATATGCACACACCTAGAGCCGGGTTAATTTCCACTTGGCCCGGATCTTGTACACTTCGAATATGCACACACCTAGAGCCGGGTTAAGTTCCACTTGGCCCGGATCTTGTACACTAAGCTAATTTATGCTTTTGTACATTTTTCAGGTGACCACCAATCGCCGGAGTGCTGAATTCCAACTCCTGCTGGATACCCACAAGATGCTACGTGCAAAGCATGTTGCACTTATCGCGCAACATGAAAAAAGGGGTAAGTTTCTCCCTTGGCGCTTTTCCTTTTCTCTTCATCTTCTTCTGCCGAACTAATCTCCTCATTCGGTTTCTGCAGTTGGGGTGGAGGCTGAGAACAAGATCATGCGGAAGAACTTGGAGCAAATCAAGGGTATGTCCTTTTTGTCCAACGTTGTAGTGTTTTCCATTTCCTTTTCTCCTTGGCTCGGTATACATTCATTCCTCGGCTCTGTCGGGTCAACATACTATTTCAGCATCACCTGAGGATAGTGTGCCCGTGCCTGATATGATGCTGCATTTTCTCGAACAAGCAGGGCAGCATCAAGCCGAGCTGAAGAAAAAAGATGATGAGCTTGCTCTCCTCCGGACCAAGGACAATGAGATTGCCAGGCTCAAGGCTGAGATGGAGAAGATGAAGGCCTAGCACCAAACCAAGCTCCAAAAGGTTGGCCAGAACTTCAAAGAAGAGCGCGAGCGCCTTACTCTCCAGATCTCCAAGGACTAGGACCTACTCAAAGAATCCGACATCCAGCTTGGATCGGCAAACGCTGAGCTTGAGCAACTTCGCAAGAGACGCGATAATTGCATCAAGGAGTTGACCCGGATTCACAACCACATTTCACGTAAGTTCCTTTCCCTTATCCGACATACTTCTCCGGGTTACTTCATATGTCTTTTCTTCAGCTTCTTCCTTTGCCTCGTTTCCAGGCCACTTTCCAGAGGGTACTCCTATTGCCAGCGCTGCTGTTGCCAATTTCCGCCGAGAGAGGGGTACTCCCGTCGCTCTTTACGGTGAAAGCATTCCCTTAGACATGGAGGACCTATTGGTCAGCCTATCATCTCGCATGGAAATCATCAAGAACTACGGCAAGGATCTCCTCGACGTTTCAGTCCGAGTTTTCAACATGTTCTGGCCCGGTGAGAGCGCTCCAAAGAGAATCACACTTCTTGCTGAAAAGCTGTCGGATATCGAGACCCAGCTCGACCTCTGGAGGGAGTCCGCTGGGCGTGCCGTAGCTGATACTATCCTTCACCACATACTCACATGGTATGAGAAGATCGACCTCAGCCTCCTTACACGACGGCGCACCGGATCCAGATGGACTAATGACCCGGAGTGGGTAGCTCGGCGCCAGGCTTGCGCCCAGAGCCTCATCGAATATTCTCCTATCCATGACTGGGTTGAAGGACCGAGCTTCCTGGAATCTGCTGGGGACGAGAACACTGAGAACACTGAAGGCGGGTCGGATGAGGACGAAGAAGGCGATGCCTCAGATATTGAAGACAGCGAAGACGACGCCGAACTTCCTCCTCCTACTGCTCCTTAGGTCAAAAAACTTGAAAATTTATCAGATCCCCGATATGCCGGGTGCAACTGTATGATGTCTATATGTGATATTTTGCTACTAAGTTCTTATGCCGGGTTAACTTGGGCGTAGTCCCCGAGTTTCTTTTTCTTGTTCGTCCAATCTTTTGGCTCGGATCGTGTCTACCTTGATTCGGTTTTATGACTTATGAATCCGAGCTTCAAAAATTGTCTTAACAATACTAAGAAACTTTCAGACTTAGCTCAAAAAATAAAGCTGCATAATAACTTGAAAATAAATACAGGGTTAGTCCAAAAAACAAACGTTAGCTCGAATAAATTCGTTTCCTTAGTCGCTTTTCATGTGCTACGCAATTCCAAACTTGTTCTCTTGCTTGCCATGAAGCCAATTCTTGTTGGACAGCAGCAGGTCGAAGAGTTGGGTTTTTGGTGCTCGCACATTACTAATCCGGGTTAAGTAGAACCACTTATTCCAGCTAACGCACAAGAGATAACAACAATAATTATTAAGGCAGTCCCCGAGTTACTGCTGGAGGTGCTACTATTTCATTGATAAGCTCATTGCCGACATACATACCGACATATGAGACGACTCGGATACATACACTTCTTAGCTAAGTGTAGAAAGGACGAAGTAGTGCTACATTCCACGGTCGCTTAGATTCCTCTCCGGACCTGTCCGCCTTGTTCTTTTCCTGTGGTTTTGCATCTATAAGATAGTAAGAATCATTGTGCAATGCTTTTCTCACAATGAATGGCCCTTCCCATGGGGGGGGTAATTTATGCATGCCAGTAGTACGTTGTACCAACCGGAGCACCAGATCGCCTTCTTGAAAGACTCGGGGGCACACTTTCCGGCTATGGTAGCGTCGGAGATTTTGCTGATATATGGCGGATCTGGACAGTGCCAGTTCTCTCGCTTCTTCCAGCATATCAACATCATTTTGCCGGGCTTCTTGCACTTCGGCTTCTGTGTATTGGGTGACCCTAGGCGAATCATGCTCTATGTCGACTGGTAATACAACTTCTGCCACGTATACCAGAAAAAAGGGCGTATAGCCTATTGATCGATTCAGAGTTGTTCTTAAACTCCACAGTATCGCTGGTAGTTCTTCTATCCAGCACCCACCCGTTGATCTTTGCAGCGGCTCAATGAGCCAAGGTTTTATCCCAGATAATACTAATCTGTTGGATCTTTCCACTTGTTTGTTCGATGCGGGGTGAGCTACCGAGGCTACGTCGAGTTGGATCTTCTTGTCTCGGAAGAAACGCGCAAATGCTCCTTCGCAAAATTTGTTCCATTGTCAGTTATGATACTGTGAGGATAACCGTATCTCAAGATAATGTCTTTGAGAAATGTTACGGCTGTAGCTCCATCACATTTTCTTATAGGCTTCACCTCAATCCATTTTGTAAACTTATCCACCATGACCAAAATGTGTGTCATGTTTACCCTTGCTAGTTTGAATGGGCCAACCATATCCAAGCACCATACAGCAAATGGCCACGTAATTGGTATGGTTTTGAGTTCCGACATTGGCATATGGGTCTTAGTAGCATATCTCTGACAACCATTGCATTTCTCACCAGATCTTCTGCTTGTTCTAAGGCACTTGACCAGTAGAACCTATGCCGGAATGCTTTTGCCACCAAGGCTCTGGATGAAGCATCATGCCCGCATTCTCCTTGGTGTATATCTCGGAGGATGTCAAGCCCTTCTTCCGGGTCAACGCATCGCTGGAGGACATTGGTTACACTCTGTTTGTATAGCTCGGAATTGATAATTGTGTATGCTTTTGCTCTCCTCTGAGTTTGCCTGGCTAACACCTCCTCAGTGGGTAATGTTCCATCTTTCAGGAATTGGAATATAGGCAGTGCCCAAGCTGGTATTGCTCGTGCAGGGAACACGTCCTCATCAATTTCCATCTGATCTACCGGCATAACTTCAGCCGGGTCACGCTGAGTAGTCCCCGGGTCCAGCGAGGTAGTCCCCGGGTTCACTGATGCAGTCCCTGGGTCTCGCGTACTACCTCCCGTGTCAATGTCCATGGGCTCAGCTTCGGATTCTGTATCTTCCGGGACATAGATCGAGTCGGTTCCTGGGGACGGCCTGATAGATGGTTTTCTGAGGTGTTCCAATGCTACACCCTGTGGAATTGCCTGTCGGGTTGATCCGAGCTTCGATAGCATGTCGGCAGCCTCGTTTTCCACTCGGGGTACATGGTGAAATTCACACCCCTCAAAGTAACCAGATATCTTCTGCACATGAAACTGTGACATGATGCCATGTTTGGATCCGTATGCCCCACACTCCGGACACTTGCTGCACCACCAAATCCGAGTCGCCAAAGCATATTATCCGACGTATGCCAATCTCTTTTGCCACTTTGAGCCCATGCACAAGATCCTCATACTCAGCGACATTGTTTCATGCCGCGAAATGGATCTGTAACACGTATTTTAGCTGGTCCTTCTTTGGCGAGGTAAGCACAACCCCGGCGCCTAATCTGGTTTTGGTTTTTGACCCATCAAAGTGCATCCTCCAGTAGTTCGGATCTGGTGGCGGTGGTTCGTATTGTACCTCGGCCCAATCTATAAAAAAGTCCGCCACAGCCTGAGACTTGATTGCTTCTCTTTTGTCGTACTGGGGCGCATAAGGAGCTAGTTCAATTGCCCATTTTGCAATTCTGCCACTCGCATCCTTGTTACCCATTATCTCGGATATGGGAGCTTCACATATCACTTTGATGGGGTGCTCCTCAAAGTAATGCTTTAACTTCTTTGCCGCCATATAGACACCATAAGCCACCTTTTGAAAGTGCGGGTAGTTCTGTTTTGAGGCAGATAATACCTCGCTCAAGTAATACACTGGCCTTTGCACCGACTTACCCTCTTCATTGCGCTCTACTACAATCACTACAGTTACAACTCGGTTGGTTGCGGCTATGTAGAGCAACATTGGCTCCTTTGATAGTGGAGAGGCTAACACTAGTGCAGTGGCCAACATCTTTTTTAAGTGGGCAAAGGCTTCATCGGCTTGTGGTGTCCAAACGAACTTGTCCGACTTTTTCATGAGTTGGTAGAGAGGCAATGCCTTTTCTCCCAACCGACATACAATCCGAATCAATGATGCTAGGCACCCAGTGAACTTCTGGACATCGTTCAGACACATCGGCAACTCCATTCGTTCAATGGCCCGAATCTTAGTTGGATTAACTTCGATACCTCGGCTGGAGACGAGAAATCCGAGTAATTTTCAAGTCGGGACACCGAAGGTACATTTTTCCGGGTTAAGCTTCATCCGGAACCTTCTCAAGTTCGCGAATGTCTGCCTGATGTCGTCAAGGAGCGTTTTTCTTTCCTTGGTCTTGATAACCACATCATCCATGTATACTTGTACGTTTTGACCTATTTGGTCGTGCAAACACTTTTGCATACATCTTTGGTACGTTGCACCTGCATTACGTAAACCAGACGACATAGTGCGACAGCAATAAGCCCCGTACGGGGTGATAAACGCGGTCTTTATTTGATCATCCGGATTCAGAGGTATCTGGTGGAACCCAGAATATGCATCAATGAATGACAACAGTTCACATCCTGTGGTTGAGTCTATGACCTGATCTATCCTCGGCAGTGGAAATGGATCTTTTGGACACGCCTTATTCAGGTTCGTGTAATCGCTACACATACGCCAAACCACTGCCACGTTCGGATCATCCTTCTTCTTTTCTACCAGCACTAGATTAGAGAGCCAATCCGGATACAGTACTTCCATGATAAATCCTGCTGCTAGCAACCGAGCTATCTCGTCTCCAATGACTTTTCTCGTATGCTCGGTGAAGCGGCGGAGAGGTTGCTTCACCGGCCTTGCTCCAGGTCTTACGTTCAAAGAGTGCTCGGCCAACTCCCTCGGAACACCTTGCAAATCCTGTGTGGACCAAGCAAAAATGTCCCGATTCTCACGGAGGAAGTTGACAAGCTCGCTTTCCTATTTATCAGTTAACCCGGCACCAATTGTTACGGTGCGCTCCGGGAACATGTCATCAACTGGAACCTTCTTGGTATCCTTTGCGGCTTGGAATGAAATGCTACCATGCGGGTTACTCAATGCCGGCATATATCGCTGCTGGATCGAGCTAATGCCGCCACCTCTTGGATTTTTCTTTTCTCTTGCGCAATCACGAGTGACTCGGCTAGGTTAGACCCAGCTGAGGCACACTCAATGGAATGTCAGAAATCTCCAGCAATGGTAATCACTCCATTTGGCCCGGGCAACTTCATCTTCAGATAACTGATGTGGCAGCTTGCCATGAACTTGTTCAACACTGGTCTTCCGAGTAATGCGTGATACGCACTTTCCAAGTTCACCACCTCAAACTCCAGATTCTCAGTCTGGCAGTTATCTCTCGTGCCGAATAGCACGTCAACCCGGACTTTGCCTATGGGCTCACAAGAAATGCCTGGTACAATACCATGGAAAGTTGTCCTTGTAGCCTGGAGCATGTTCTCCGAGATACCCAACTTGCATATTGTATTCGCATACATGATGTTAATGCAACTTCCATTGTCAATCAGTACCTTGGAGAACCTCACATTGATGTTCGGCCCAATGAATGTCAGGTCCAGCACTAGCGCATACGAACCTGGACTCGGCATAAGCTTGGGATGATCTTTGATGTTCCAGGTGATTTCCTGGTCCGACCAAGGCATGTACCTCATCACTGCTGGCATTACCGCATTGACCTCCATATGTCGGCACTGCAAGCTCTTTCTATCTGTCTCCTCAGTTGTGAACACACAATAGCTCTGGTGATGTTCTCTATACTCATTCCTCTCCTCGTTTCCAGGGTACCTGTGATCCGGCTGGTGCTGATTTTCCACCTGATGCACTGCATCCCTTCTCTCATTATTGTCATGCCTCGGCGGAGGGGGAGGCAAGATTAGCTGTTGCGTGTTCACTCCGGAGAGCAATTGCTGCCGGGGTAACTCCTGCCAAGGTTGATCATTCCGGGGTGCCTGAGCATTCCCTGAACCACCTTGTTCTATCTTACGCATCCACTCACATTGCCTCGTTGTGTGACCCGCCGGGCTATTCGGATTTGGCGTGTGAAACTTACACGGCTGGTCCAACATCGACTCATAGGTATACCTCGGACGGTCTTTCTTTTCTTGCCATTGTTTCTCTTGCTCCGGCGTCCATGTTTTCTTGCCATCGTTTCTTGGAGTCCATTGCCCTCCAGTGTTTTGGCGCTGGTTGCTCCCTGCTCCGGGTTGATCTTGATTCACAGCTGCGACTTGTTGCGAACCGTAGCGATGATCCGGTCTATCATCTCTTCTTTTTCCTCTGTAGTCATTCCGCCGAGATGACCCGGCTCCATCCCTCTGATAGTATTCCTCGTTTGACTCATTTGACGCGATCCTAGGTTGAGTCGGATCACCCAAAGCATACGAATCGGCAATCCGGATCATCTCTGCCAACGTAATTGGCATTTTCCTTTGCAACTTCATCCACAGCTCGCTGCCATATCTGCACCCTTGCACAAACCACGATATGGCCTGTGACTCTATGACACCCTCACACGAGTTTCTCACGGTACACCACCGGGTCAAGAATTCACGGTCTGTCTCATTAGGTCTTTGCTTGCACATTGCTAGGGTCTGCGGCCTATTCGGCCTCTGATATGTACTTGAGAAGTTGCTGATAAACATTTCTTCAAAATCTATCCAGCAGTTGATGCTTCCGGGTGGCAAATTGTTCAACCATACTCTGTCCGGACCTTCTAACATCTGGGGTATGTATCGTACAACCCATCTCAAGTTGCCAGTGGCAATTTTCACAGCCGTAGCATAGTTTATCAACCAATCCTCTAGCTTGGTACTGCCGTCATACGTCTTCATGCCCCTGGGCAGCTGGAAGTTAGGTACAGGTGGCTCCTTCATGATCGGGGGTCCAAAGCAGGCTGGACCCGGTGGACCTTGACATTCGATCTGTTCCGACCTATACAGGCGATCCAGTTTCAATCTTGCATCATCCGGCATCAAATCCCTGCTTCCCAATCTCGACCCTATCACATGATAGTCCGGTCTTGGGTACCCCGTGTTCACCATCTCCGAATCACCGTCGTTGTACCGGTTTTTCTCCTGTGGCGCAACTCTCTATTGCATACCTCGGCCGGCGCTTTGCTCTTGCCTTGGTATATTCCGTTGCTGCGGTTGTCCTGCTCCTGTCGAGTTTCGCTGTCCGGCATTGCCATTGACAATGTTCCCTTGACCGACATTACCTTGGTCGTGGTTACCTCGGTCAGCTTCACCTCGGCTCACACTTCGTCGATCATCATTTTTCCGTGCCTCTTTTGCTTTTCCTACCCGCGTCTGGTCGTACGGGACGATCTGTTTGTTCCGTCTGGCCGAGGTTACTACCTCTTCTCTCCTTGGACCACCATGAGGAGACGATGCGGCTCCAGCGGATTTCTCCGTGTTACCCATCGCCGAATGGACGATTTTGGAAGCTCCAGCTCTCTTCGGGTTAGCTCTGAGTAGCTCTTCGTTCTGTCTGTTCGCGATCCGAACTAACTCGTTAACCCTATCTTGTTGTCTTTGACGGGCCTCACCCGTCAGACCCTCTAACTCGGATGTAGCCGCATCCGCTGCTCTGAGGTTCTTCGCCGGGGTACTATACTTCGGCAACCCCATGGACAAACAGTTTTCCGATTCCTCGGCTCCATTATCACCTTCTCTGTTCATCTCGCTTATGAGATTTCTCCCCTTTACTTTTACCGTATCAACTTTATTCGCTTTTGCATACTCGTGCAGCGTCATGTTCAATGACTGCTGAGCCGCGGCTATTTTCTTTGCGCCTTCTAGTATTTTTTGCCTAGTTTCCTCTAGATCGGCCTGTGCCTGAGCCGGATCTACCACTGCTGCTACCGGGTTTGCCAAGCTGTCCATAGCTTCTCTCAGTACATTCTCAGGCCGCTCTAGTGGGGGTCCTCTACCCTTCCTCGGTGCCTTAGGTGTTACCTCTGGGTCTGGTGCTGGATCCTTGCTTGCGCCTGCACCCGGCGCAGTCATCATCACTTCAGCACGGTCCGGGGAGCGAGTGATACGCGCCCCGTGAACCACGCTAAGGGGTGGTTCCCCTGCCTCGACGACGCGCCGCGGATGAACGCATGATACATCCACAGCAACATAGACCTTGTGCGCACCCAACTTGACAAAGAGGCTGTTGCACGGAAGTGGCCGCGTGCCGAAGCAGCCAGCGTTGTCGCTGACGAAGTCCAGCTCTCCAAAGCGCTGAACGAGCCCAGAGACGATGCGTTTGCCGGTGCCGATGAGGTTTCCTGTCCGGATTTTCACCCCTGCTAGCGCCGCTAGCCCCACGGTGGGCGCCAACTGTCGTGGTGGTGTCACGGCAGATGCCATGGATAGGCTAAAGGTGGGGACTAATACACGCTAGGGGAATCCAGGGAGGGATAGTGGAGTGATTCTCCACACAGAAAATTGTATTGCTTTCCTTCCAAGATTACAAGTGCTCCTAGAGCTGTATTGGCGAGAGGAGGAAGAAGGAGCTCTCTTACTCTCACCCACAGTTCACCCCTAGAACCTTAGCCAAATCCGTATAGAAGAAAACCCCAACCCCCTCTACTGAAACCCTAGCCCCCCTTATATAGAGGCGGCCTGGTCTCAGCCTAGGGCATACGTGGAGGCATATTACTAAGAATATGCCTCCTCTCAAAGTGGTAACCCGACTGGGGTGCTTTTCCCCCACGTCACACATGCTTTAGCTACGTGAGCCTCTGCGGCGCCCGAGTCAGCCGACACGGGCGTCGTCACCCTTGTCGGACATGACCCGATGGTCCTGCCCTTGCTTTCTTCGCTCATGCAGTGCGTACCGGGCCTTCTTTTTGACCAGATAGATTCCTTCCTTCTCCCAGAAGCTAAACTGGACCCAGATCACGGTAGATCCGGCTATACTTGTTCCTGCATACAAGTTCGACAAGCACTTCCAACTTACTCCTTAAGTCGGCTGATATAATGTTAGGCGACCCCCTGGTCCGGGTTACTCCGTGATGCGGCCTGCCTGGAGGTGACCCGGCCAGCATCCGCTTTGGCCTTGCTGAACCTCGGCTAACTCGGCCTTTATACCCTGGAGTGACCCTGCCCGGGGTTATCCCCCCAACAGTGTGATGCTATGTTCAACCGTCTGTCCATTCCCTATGCGCCCTACATTATGTTGCTCATCCGCCACCTGCTTCCTGCCGAGGAGTTCCACATTGACTCGGTGCACAAGGCCAAGAAGATTTACAACAAGGTTCGGAAGACTGCTCACCCCTCCTCTGCTCCTGAGGGCCTCATGAGGGATGCTCGTCGGCCCCGAGTGCCTCCCGTGGCCCGCGAGATCAAGCAGCTGAACTGGTTCCAGCGTCACATCCTCTGCATGGGCGTGGACACACGCAAGGGTCAGTATGAGGCCTACAGGCAGCGTCATGAGTTGGCTCACTCCCAGCAGCTCATTCTCCACCACGTGTCTGGAACTTTGGGTGCTCCTCCGGCTCCTACACCTCCCACTCCATATGCTCGGTGGAACTCTTCCTCCGGGCTGAACTATGGTGAGCTGGAGCGTCACTTGTTACCCTCTACGCCTGCTGCTGATGTTGATGATGAGGAAGGTGACACTGAGGAGCTTGAAGATGAGGATGAGGAAGAGCATGAGGACGAGGACGAGGACGAGGACTATGATGAGTGATCCCATGGGGCGCTAGCATCGCTCTTCTCCCTTTTTGGTGTCTCGATGCCAAAGGGGGAGAAGTAGTTCTATTAGGTTGTCCGTGGATTTTCATGGGTCGGGCATAAGCACTTGCACTTTTTATTCGTTATTTCTTGCTTATGCCCATTTAGCATTGAACTTTTATATTCATGGTTTGTGATTTGTCGTTGAGACTTTATGTGGTTGTCTGGATGATACCTATGGACTTCATATCATGGATTATGCTCATGGTTATATCTATTCATATCCTATTGCTGGTGGTTTATCATGGAAGGCGCGCGCTCATAATGGTTATCCAATAATAATTGTGATTTATGTCAAGGATGTCTATTCTCTACTTCGGTGGTATGTGTTTTTGCCCTTTTGTATATGGAATAGATTCACCTATTTGTGTGCATTTGTATTCCAATGCAAAACTCTATTATGCACACATTGAGGGGGAGTCCCTTCCATAGTTATCTCTGTTTGTCTTGTGTCTTTCTCCTGTAAATCCTGGTATTGTCATCTAACACCAAAAAGGGGGAGATTGAAAGAACATTTCATGTTTTCCTATGTTTTGCGTGTTAGATAACAATACGATGGAGACTTTTCATGTGTGCTAAGTGTGCAGGAAGTTTTGAGGGGGGCCGGATAATCCGCCCCTCCAAGGGCCGGATAATCCGGCCTACCTCATCTCTCAAGAAAGCCAAGGCGCGTCGCTCTGTGTCCAGTCGGATTTTCTCCCGGAAAATCCGAACTTGGGCGGTTTTTCCTCCCCAGGCCGGATAATCCGGGTCAGTTTTCGAGCAAAAGGAGCCAATGCGCGTCGCTCGGTATCCGATCGGATTTTCTACCGGAAAATCTGAACTGGGGCGGTTTTTCTTCCCCAGGCCAGATAATCCGGCCTTCGCATAGGGCCAGATAATCTGGCCCCCAGAAGTTGATCAAGGGCAACCTCGGCGCGACGCTCAGAGAGGGGGCGGATTTTCTGCCGGATATTCTGAGTCTAGGGCGGAGTTTCCCCAGACCGGATAATCCGGCCCTCACTTGGGCCGGATAATCTGGCCCCCAAAGTGTGCAACGGCTGGTTTTTGGAAGGGCGTATAAGTACCCCTTCTTCCTCAACGTCCAGAACTCTTGATTCATTTGAATTCGACCAGCCCTGTGCAAGAGCTCTAAATCTCGATCTCCCACTTCAACCACCCTAAGGTCTTGATCTTTGGTGGAATTAGAGGAGGAGAAGTTCATCATCAACATCAAGAATCAAGCGCTTCAACTCCTCTCCATTCACTTGGAGAAATCCCTGATCTAGTATTCTCGTTAATACCTAGATCGTGTTATTGTATTTGACAACTTTGTTCTTGTGGCAGCTTGTTGTTATTTCGGGAGCCTCCAAGTTGTTGTGGAGTTGTTGCCCCGCTAGTTGTGTAAAGGCGCTGGTGCCTGCCTCGAAGGGTACCTATAGTGGAAGGTGGATCAGGCCTGTTGTGGCGAGATCCATCGGAGAACAGGGTGAGGCCTTTTGTGGCGTGGTGGTCTTAGTACCGCCCACCCCTCCAACATGACGCATTTCCCTTAACAAGGAAGGAACTGCGGTCAAACAAATCCTGTGTCTCCGCGTGCTTCACTTCGGTTCACTCGTTCCTCTTCCACTCGCTCCTTACTCGCTAGTAGATAGGTTTGCATATAGGGAAATTCCACACATTAGTTTATCTAGAGAATTTACCTTTGTGTTAAGCCTAAAATTGAAAAAGAATTAAAAATTGGTGTAGCACCTATTCACCCCCCCCCCCCGTCTAGGTGCCCATACGACCCATTTCACTCGGGGAGCGACCACAATAAGATTCCGATGCCTCTGCCGGGCGGAAAACACCGAGAGAGAAAGATCTCTCTGGTAGACAGATTTCTACCAGGGGAATTCCTTCCCGGAGAGGGGAGATCATCGCCATCAACACCACCATCAAGCTAGACTTCATCGGGATCATCATCATCATCACTACCATCATCACCATCAGCACCCTCATCACCATCTCCATATTGCTGTAACAATTGGTTGAATCTTTCTATAGTTCATAGGGGAAACTTTCCCGGTGTTGATTACTCTTTGTAGTTGATGCTATTGAGTGAACCATTAAATTATTCTTTATGTTCAGATTGTTATACATCATTATTCCATATCTGATCATGATCCATATGATGTCTTATGAGTAGTTCGTTTTGTTCTTGAGGACATGGGAGAAGTCTTGTTGTTAGTAGTGGAGTTGTGTTGAGAAAGATTCAGTAGATTGTTATTTAAGTTGTGGTGTACTTCTTCTAGTGGTGTCATCTGAACGTCGACTACATGACACTTCACCTATATGGGCCTAGGGGAATGCATTGTGTATTTGTCTACTAATCGTAGGGGTTGCGGAGTGATGTAAACCTGAACCCCCGTTAGGAAACCATTGCACAAGGGACGTAAGGGTCTTAGAGTTTAAAGCTATGGTTAGGTTTCTACCTTAATTACTTTCTTGTACTTACGGATGTTTGCAAGGGGTATAATCACAAGTATGTATTAGTCTTGGATGGGGCGGTACATTAGCACAGGTTCACCCACACAACACTTAGCAAGCTAAAGAAGATTAATCAACTATATGAAGCGAAAGCACTTGACAGTTTTCCCATGTGTCCTCGAGAACGTTTGGTCATCTTAAGTAATACAACCGGCTTGTCCTTTGCTGCATAAAGGATTGGGCCACTTGCTGCATTTATTCCTACTCTCTTTTATTTACTCGTACTTTGTTTGCTTGCTTTATCAAAAACCCCTAAAAATCCGTTTGCTAAGTATTTGCAAAGAATTCCTGATCCATACCACTAGCCAGCACCTTCTGCTCCTCGTTGGGTTCGACACTCTTACTTATCAAAAATACTGCGATACACCCCCTATACTTGTGGGTCATCATGGGCCTGCAGGACGGCGACTGGAATGCGACTAAGGAGAAGGCCTAGCGACTGGAGACTGGAGGCCCAGAAGCATACTCAAAGCCTAGTCGGATTAGGTCAAAGCCTCTGAATCCATATCTTGTTCGGTTGTAAATTGTGAACCCTAGCGAGGTGCCTCATATATAAACCCCCCTAGGGTATCCTGAGAACTTACGGTCTATCATACACCCCTTCAAGTGACTCGCTTCTTAGACGCCGAGCTTGACGTCCTTGAACTCGCTCTCTACTAATCCAGTCTAGCAGGAGTAGGTCTTTACCCTCTAGGGGGGTGAACCTGGATAAATCCATGTGCATCTGCCCCCATCTCGCACCGTAGATGGCCGCCAGCTCTCGCCCCCGATTCAATCAATCGCTGCCTATTGCAGCGACTACCGTGGCCATTTCCACGACAAGAGAACTTCGAAAAGGAGGATTTGAAGGCAGTGCGATGTCAGAGCAAAGCTGGGATGAGTTCCTGACATGAGGTACATGGTACAGTGAGTAGAGTAAATTTCAGGACCTTTACAATATATATGCATGCAAAACAAATTGTGTTTTCTCTCTCCTTCACTCTAGGGAGAAGGATATTCAAAAGATCGCCATTCACAGTACTACTAGTACGAGTACTACTTAAGTGCCGGTCAAGGGATTGGTTGATCTAATAGCCAAAAAAATGTCCCATCGCATTAGATGCCCACCATTATGATCTGGCCAGCCTTCCTACTTTGCACTACTCCACCTCCATACCCTAGGAAGAGGAAGCACCAAGCACACCCGCAACAATCTAGTTCTAAGTGAGGAGCGCTCCTTTTTTTCCCGTTGAGCAACTAGTACTCCCTCCTTCCCAAATTAGGATGCATATTACTTCTGGTCAAAGTCACATTTAATAAACTTTCACTCAGTATACGACATTAACTCAATGTTATTAGAATCATCATGAACTATATTTTCATATTATATGCATTTGTCATTAGCAAAGTCTGTATGTTTTTACATATAGTTGGTCGAACTTTATAAAAGATTGACTTTGACCAAACCTAATATGCGTCCTAATTTGGGAAAGAGGAATTAGTATGAATAGTATGGCTAGATCAGCTGCTCTCTCGAGATGGAGCCATACCCGACTGTTTTCCTTGCTTGGTTTTTGGGTCCTTTATGCTAAATGTATGGACCTCGATGTAATTTCCCCTTTTTAGGTCCTTGATGTAAACTATACTCCCACCATCCGTGTAAAATTCTAACCAAAAAGTGTAAGTGGTGAAATTTAAACGAATTTAAGCTTACTTGTGAATGAGTATGAATATTCTTGGATTTCATGCCAAACGATCAAGGTCAAGGCCATATCACATCATACTTTATGTTGATGATCCCATATCCAAGAATTCGCATGCCGATAGTTTTGGACTTATTTTGAAATCAATCGAAGAGGAAGTAGTATGAAGAGTATGGATCGATCAGCTGATCTCTCGAGAAGGATCCATACACGATTGTTTTCCTTGCGTAAATTTAGGGGGGTTGGTGCTAAATGTATGTACCTCGATGTAACATTCCCTTTATTTAGGTCCTTGATGTAAAATGTACTTCCACCGCCCGTGTAAAATTCTAACCTAATAGTGTAAGTGGTGAAATTTATATGATTTTAAGCTTACTTGCCAACGAGTATGAATGTTCTTGGATTTCAAGCCGAACGATCAAGGTTAAGGCCATATCAACATCATACATTATGTTGATGATCCCATATCAGAGAATTTGCATGGCAATAGATTTGGCCATATTTTGAAAACAATCGAAGAGGAAGTAGTATGAAGAGTTTGGCTCAGGACAGCTGATCTCTCGAGAAGGAGCCAAACCAGAAATGTTTCCTTTTAGGGTCCTTTGTGCTAAATGTATGGACCTCGATGTTTTTTCCCTTTTTTATGTCCTTGATGTAAAATGTACTCCCACCGACCGTGTAAAATTCTAACCTAAAATTAAGTGGTGAAATTTAAATGAATTTAAGCTTCATTTTCAACGAGTATGAACATTCTTGGATTTCAAGCCGAACGACTACAAGGTTAAGGCCATATTTCTACATCATATTTTATGTTGATGATCGCATATCCAAGAATTTGCATGGTGAAAGATTTGGCCATATTTTGAAAACAATCAAAGTGGAAGTAGTATGAAACAAAAGACTCGATTAGATGCTCTGTCGAGAAGGAGTCGAACCTGACTGTTTTCCTTGCTTAATTTTAGGGGGTTTGTCCTAAATGTATGGACCTTGATGTAATTTTCCCTTTATTTGTCCTTGATGTAAAATGTACTTCCATCGCCCATGTAAAATTCTAACCTAAAAGTAAGTGGTGAAATTTAGACGATCTTAAGCTTACTTTTCAACGAGTATAAAGATTCATGGATTTCAAGCCAAACAACCAAGGGCAAGGCCATATCAACATCACACTTTATTCTGATGATCCCATATGAGAGAAATTGCATGGTGAAAGATTTGGCCATATTTTTAAAATAATCAAAGAGGAAGTAGTATGAAGAGTTTGACTCAGATCAGCTGATCTCTCGAGAAGGAGCCAAACCAGAATTTTTTCCTTTTAGGGTCCTTTATGGTAAATGTATGGACCTCAATGTAATTTTCCCTTTTTAGGTCCTTGATGTAAAATGTACTCCCACAAATTCTAACCTAAAAGTAAGTGGTGAATTTTAAACGAATTTAAGATTAGTTGTCAAGGAGTATGAACATTCTTGGATTTCAAGCCGAACGACCACAAGGTCAAGGCCATATCTCTAGATCATACTTTATGATGATGATCCCATATCCAAGAATTTGCATGGCGACAGATTTGGCCATATTTTGAAAACAATCGAAGAGGAAGTAGTATGAAATGTATGGATCGATCAGCTGCTCTCACGAGAAGGAGGCAAACCCGACTATTTTCTTTGCTTACTTTGAGGGTCCTTTGTGCTAAATGTATGGACCTCAATGTAATTTCCATTTTTTAGGTCCTTGATGTAAAATGTACACCCACCGCCTGTGTAAAATTCTAACCTAAAAGTAAGTGGTGAAATTTAAACAAATTTAAGCATAGTTGTCAACGAGTATCAAAAAATCTTGGATTTCAAGATGAACGACCAAGGTCAAGGCCATATCTACATCATACTTTATTCTTATGATCCCATATCCAGGAATTTGCATGCCAAAAAATTTGGCCATCTTTTGAAAACAATCGAAGATATTGAAAACAAAAAAGGATCAATTTCAATTTTCCAAGTGATAGGAATTTAATTTATGAAAAGCAAGTAAGTAGTATTTATTTCCTTTTTTATGTTAAAAAATAAAGAGAGGGAAGAGACTATGAGCACAGAGGAGGCAGCGAGAGAGCTACGAAGAGGAGGATTTAAAGGCGGTGCGATGTCAGAGCAAAGCTGGGATGGGATCCTGACACAACGTACATGGTACAGTGAGTAGAGTACATTTCAGGACCTTTACAATATATAAGCACGCAAAAACAAATTGTGTTTTCTCTCTCCTTCACTCCCTCATCACCACGCACACCCCGGCCGACTAATATCTCCCTCGTCCACAACATGGCGCTGCACACGTGTGTCGTCTAATGACCTGCCATGTGTCGACGGCTCCGTGTTTGTGTCTGGCGTGTTCGTCAGCTGCGTTGGGCCGGACCATTCCGGTCCTTGGCAGCAAAAAGTATGACTACTACAATAAAGTAGTAATTCAAACTTTCCCGGTTTCGAAATTTTCACTTCCTTCACAAACATCTGGGGGAAGGATATTCAAAAGATCGCCATTCGTAGTACTACTAGTACTACATGGTATAGTGAGTAGTACCAAAATAAACTTTTTTTGACAATAGTACCAAAATAAGTTTCATTCAACCATTAACATAACAGCACGAGTGTACATATATAGGACTCGATGCTGAACTAGTGCAGGTCTGACGCCTCCTAGCACCTAGTCCGCACCGCCAGCGGTAACTCGTTAGACATTGGCACTAACAGCAGCTCCAGCGACACAGATGGCTCCTGTAACACCCCAGTTTCAGCAACCCTGATTAGTTGTCTAGAATGCAAAAACCAGGGGGAACAAAAACTTTTTCTTAATTAAATTGTGCAGTGCTTGATTGTTGTTGTCTGTGCTTATGCTTCTCATTGGATAGCTTAAAATATACTCCTTATCTCAACATCAGTTGTCAAATGTTGTTTAACAAAACAATCCTGGCTCATTTTACATATTCTCAAATGTTCTGGCATTTCAAAACATGAGCCAAGATGCTGGTGTAACCAAAACTAGTTTAGTAGCTTCTATTGACAAAACTATGGAGAGCTATAACCTCCTTATGTTTCCAAGACAGAACCTTCAACTGCTCTTACCTCTAGGATCTCCAAAACCTTATATAAGCTTTTGAATTCTACTCTTGGTAGGGATACCAAGGGCTCTTACCTTATTCAAACTCCAACCTTTCAAAATTACCCATCCTTACCTCAAGCTAAGCTTGATGGTAACCCTAGTAGTAGTTGACTTGTTTGTAAGATGAGTTGCCTTGATCTGCTGCTTGACTTGATTGCTTAGAAGTAGTATGAGATACTCTAGGAGCTCATCCTCTAGGATCAAGAAACTTTAAACTCACCAAACCCTAAGCAAGAATAAAATCTAGATCTAATCCCTAGCTACTGAGTAATCATCTAAAACCCTTAATCAGATCAGCTCTGAAGTGATCTAATTCCAGAAGCTTCCAAGTCAATGAAGAGCAATATCAAGCATGGGTCCCTTCTACTCAATCTACTCTTCAACCTCATCCACTTTGTGAGACCGGGCACATGGCTTAATAGGATTGATAGAATACTCATACCAACAAGTTGCAACTTATTTTTCAGAAGCTCATTCGAAAAGAACTCTAAGGTTAAGCGTGCTTGGCCTAGAGCAATTCTAGGATGGGTGACCGACGGGGAAGTGGGTACCGGGTGCGCACGACTGAGGACAAAGTGCACAGATAAGACTAGTGTTGGTTTGTGGGGCCAGTCTAGATATCCTATTAAGCTGCCAGGAGTGACACCCCCGGGCCCAGGAGTGGACGGGGTGTTACAAAGTGGTATCAGAGCTGACCTCGCGGTTAAACGGGTGTGTGCGGGTTAGTGGCGGGACATGTGGCGCATGGCACGTGTGGCCCAGAGTGGACACGGCATGGCACATGTGCCGGCACTGGACGCACAAACGCGTGCCAAGAGGGAACATTCCTGGGGTGTGCTTGATCGATAAGGGCATCGATCTTCTAAAGGGTGGGTGTATGTGAGACCGGGCACACGGCTTAATAGAATTGATAGAATACTCATACCAACAAGTTGCAACTTCTATTTTGGAAGCTCATTCGAAAAGAACTCTAAGGTTAAGCGTGCTTGGCCTAGAGCAATTCTAGGATGGGTGGTGACCGAAGTGGAGTGCAGTGCATGCAGTGAGGACAAAGTCTTGTGAAAAGACTAGTGTTGGTCTGTGGGGCCAGTCTAGATATCCTATTAAGCTGTCAGGAGTGACACTCCCCAGGCCCAGGAGTGGACGGGGTGTTACACACTTGATGATGCTTTGGTACCTTGCTACCCATCAAAAGCCTCCTCTCTCATAATCTTGTCAAAACCCTAAATCTGCCAAATGAGGCTATGTCTGGAATTTGTTCCAACATCACCTTTTTGAGTGCCTCCTTTTCTCAACCCTTGTGCATTTTTAAAAATACATTCGAACCATCTTTTTAACCAAGGCCCACTACTGCCCTTGGTTATATCATCCTCCAACCCACTTGGTCTTGATGGTTTTGCAGGCAAGAAAATAACTTTTCCTACAAATCTTATCAACATGCCTACTTTGACAGAAGCTCACACCATCATCCCACCTTCTACCGACCAACTCTTTGCATGGTTGTGTTATACTAATATAGTTCTATCAATACATACTTCACTTGTTTCCATTGGATCTTTGTGCTTCTTAAACCCATGAGGTTTTGAAGGCTATCTGATAATCTGTTTTTGGCAGGCTTATTTTATTCAATGTTTGAGATCATTCCTTTGAACCCTCAAGCCTGATCAAGCTCAAACCTCTACACCATTGTGATCTACATCACTTGGTATATCCATCCATCTATCCCATTCCCCAAGATCCAGCAAGGTTTTGTTGGTATGAAATTAACATTACCCTAGATCCCTTTTCCTTGTTTTCCACCAAATTCAAGTTGGATTATCAAATACCAAGGTTGCAAGTTCTTGTTTCACCTTGTGTACACCATCTACCTTGCTTATAAATATTTACCAAGGTTTTTGAATAATTATTTTGGACCAAGATCTATTTAATTCCTTTAATAGACAAAACCTCCAAAACTTCTTCCATAAAGGAAAGTTTGGTTTTTGCCAAAACACTTCTCCAACTTTGGGCTCAATTGAGGTCCATATATCATACCCTATCTTCTTACTTCAAAAATAAATATTTTTGAAGAGCCTTAATAATTCTTTTTTCCCATTTTCTTAAATGGCAGAAACAAGAATTAAATATATTAAATACTTTTATTCATCAATAAATCATGGGAAAATTCCCTAAAGTATGAAACGGTATTCGGGACCATTACAAGCCAAAAACTCACCTTGTCCAATAGAAAAATATCAAATGAGCTTCAAGAATCTACATCTACAATTTCTGCATAAATGGATTTAAGAGGACTTTTAAATCATGGAAAAATCTTAGATAAATTCCTGGAGGTGTATCTTGACCTCACCTACCTACTAGAATCATTACCTCAACCTTCCAAGATCAAGTTTTGAAACTTGCTTCATGCTCCAAAGTTTGGCCAACATTTGAAATCATTCAAATTATCTTTTAATCCCTTTCAAACCCTCACCAAACCTCTCCAATACTTGTCCACAGCAACCACCCTCACACCCAGATCGACACCACTGTAGCAGCTACCTTCCCCTGCCCTATTTCCCTTGGAAGAAGAGAGAGAAAACCATATCCTTGCCAAGATTTGAACAATTAAAAGCAGAAGCAGCCACCACCCTCCTCTCCACTCAGGGCTCGACCCAAAGCCCCACCACTCCACTCTATACCGTTCTCGGCACCCAATGGGGAGGCCATGGACCTACCCCTGCCCTCCCAGGGACATATTCCACCATGCACCCTCCCCCTCGAGTTAAATAGGCCAGAGGCAATCCAGCCTGCCTCTGCCCCCTCATTCTACTCCTCTCCCCTCCACTTACCTCCCCCGAGAACCCTCTCCCTCTCCCCTGCTCTATACAGCCCGAGAGAAGGAACAAGAGAAGCTTCAGCCTCCTCCAAAAATCGAGTAAGATTCCTCCTCCTCTTGCTCTCTCCCTCTGCATGTCACCGTGCGCCAACCCCCTTGATCTCCACTACCTGATCCTAGTCCTATTCTTGCCCAGGAATGTCCCTATCGTTGTCTCCGATGATCTCCCCAAGCACCTCTCGGCCTCCATCGTGTGAGCCACCTCCAGTCACGGAACTGGCCTTTGTCGTCCCTTGTCGGGACCGCCGTCGCACACCGCTTCACCTCCGCCCCTCCTCACCATCCCTCCCGCACCCAGTTGAGCTCCCCGCTGCCGCTCGAACCCGCATAGGGTTTCCTCTCGCCGCCGCGTGCCACGAGGTGGACGACGGCCGCCAGCCGTCGATCCCCTCCTCATTGCACGGCCAGCATGCCCCGATACCACTTTGATGCCCGCCCTGGCTGACATCTGGGCCTATCCCGGCCCTTTCAAATTTGGCTCCCGCCGCCTGCATGTGCTATCGGGTGGTTTGGATCTGCTCCGAGCATCCCACTCTGGCTAGGATTTTGGCCCGTTTCTCCTAGCAGTTTTTTTTACCTCTTGTCTAGATCTGAAAACTGCCTAGTTGGTTTAAATCCAAGTTAAATAACAAAATACATGATATACTCAAGATGGAATTTTCATGTTGTTCTTATATGTTTTCACTATCATGAAGAACAAGCCTCGGGCCCAAAATCATTTTCATGATTTTCTGGGAATAAATTCTCTAACTAGTATCTTTTCCAATAAATTAATCCTACTAGGAGGTTTACAAATCCAATTTGGGTAAACTCACCTCCTAATGGAAGCTATCTTCAGTACCCATCACTTAGCTTTGGTCCCTTGTCTTTTTTAGCTGTAGTTTACCTGTAGCAAAAATAACAAAAGAACCTCATTTCTGTCTTTAGAAACTTCCCTAGGCATATCTACAGCACCTATTGGACTAATTCCAATTCCCAGAGAAGTGGTACATCAATACCTATCTAAAATCAGGAGATAAGGATTTATTGATCCTCTGTTGAATTTTAGTCAATTAAATACTTTTATAAGTGGTATTATCACTAGATAAATCATTCCAGAAGTTTGGCAACTCCAAAAATAGTGATTCCAAATCCTACTGGAAGGTATTTGTAATACATACCCAATTACCTTGACCTCATACCATTTGGACCTGCATTTTAAATCTGATTAAAAAGACAAATTGCATGCAGAACTGAGTTTAGGAATCTCTTGAGGGCATTCTGTTAATTGTTTTGGAGTAATTCCAACTTTCACTGAACCATTCCATCAAAAACTACCTAATCCCAAGAGGAATTAATTTTTGGAGCTATAAATCTGTTCCGGTGAATTATTTCCTAAAACGAGAGCTTTTATCACTAGAAAATTCATAATGAATTAACTAAAAGTGCAAAAATAGTGAAACCACTTTTGTTGGCCTTGTTTTGTCAAGACCCATCTGATGATATCAATTTTTGCACCTTGATATTACACAGACCCAATCCCTAGTTCAAAACCCCTTATTAGGTGGTATTTGGTCTTTAAATAATAAACGAAATCTCACAAATGCAAATCGGGTTTTCCCAACTGGGTTAAGCTCAACTACTCAAACCTTAGTGAATAGTAAACTTGTTATGATTTTTTTCTGTATTGTATTGATGCTTGTATGCTTTGTATTGATTGTGGAAATTGCTTGTTGCATGTATTTCCCAATAACGGCGATAATTGTGCTTGCATTGATGCCGAGAAGAAGAGATCTTATTGGCATTGGTATTCTTGGTTATATAAAGAAGAAGTCCAGGGATATATATTTTTCCAGTTGCTAATCTCAGGCAAGCCACCTTCTTGCTCATAAGCCTTGTCCTACTGTTTTACTTATGCATGTTTTATCTACTATTTATGAAAATTGTGTTGTTTTACTATATGTTGGTGTATATATGGTAGTGGTTTGGATCCTCCGAACTATTACACTTTTGTACTATTAAGTACAAACCCCCTTGATGACACCTACTGGCCCCTAGTAGAATACATGGTTCATACCACCATAGCCCATTGGAGACCCTATTTTAGCCGAAGCAAAGCTATAGGATGGGAAGACACCGGAAAAGTTTTACCAAATGTTCTATGATAAAACCTTGGTGAGGTGGGACCTCCCAAAAGATGTTGAGAAAGAAAAAGGTTTTGTTTTACAAAATGCTGAAGGAAAGCTGGAGGAAAAAGGTTTACAAAAACGCACCCTGTTCTTTATAGTTTAGTTATAAAAACTTAACCCGTGCAACCACATTACTCTGGAATGGGACAGGGCTGGATTTGATGTTTGTTTACTCTGGTATAAGCTGCCTCGCAATGACTACAGGGGATAAAAATCCCTGGAGGGTGGGCCTTCTCTGGCCGAGTCCATGTAAAGCATCGACTAGAAGAAGGAACGAAGGGTCTGCGGGCCTCCACGTGTTACTATGAGCCCCTCATTGAAAGCGCACACTTGGGAAGTGGAAAAAGCGCTCTGGTTGGCTCGAGTACTATATAGGGCGTCCCGGTGTTGAGGGGAACAACACTCATAGGGTAGGCACTTATACTGGAGTGGCATCCAGAGAGTCTTCATCGGTTACTCGACCCACGATCGGTGTAGATCAGGGTAGTGTACCCGGATGGTGTGGGTAAAGTGTACAACCTATGCAGAGTGTAAATCTATTCGAATAGTCGTGTCCGCGGTTATGGAAGGGTTGGACAAAGTTCTGTAGAGCGGTGTTGGTTTTTTTTTCAAAAAGGATTTCTAAAAAGCAATGGCTTTGGAAATGTTTTGAACATCGGATGGTCGGAAAGGATACCTGTTTTGACCATGGGATAGTTAGAAAGGAATGAAAGGAGTTTGGTCATGGGATGACCGAAAGGAAGGAACAAATGGGTGACCCAGTCCTAATGTTTTCCCAAAACTTTTCAAAAAGTTTTTCCAAAATGTTCACAAAGGTTTTCAACAAAGATATGTAGATGTTATATCTACAAGAGAAACTAATTGAGAAAAGAACCTCTCTTGGAGCCCTCCTACTACCACAACTCTATTGCATATCATGTTGTTATTATTATTCTCTTAAGGTGGTTTGCGAGTACATTCCAAGTACTCACTGGCATTGTCCCTGGCTATTAACTTGGTCAGATATCAAGAAGAAGGTGATGTTGACGACTATGCGAGCTAGGACGTTCTCCCAGTCAGTTGCCTGTAGGTTAAGGCATGGCTCGGGCTCTACGCTTGATGAAGTTTCGCTGATGATTATTGAGGTAGCCATAATGGAGAATATCATTTTACAGCCCGAAAGTTTGGTCGCCCAGGCAACATGGTACCCAAGTTAATTTTTATCACCGCGATTCGAAAAGTTGGGGCGCCAATTGCTAAGAGGGGTCTTTCGAGTGAATGATGGCCAAACCAAATATTTTCAAATCACGCCCGTTAAGTCAGGATATTCCGTTACACTAGTTCCTGCTGTGCCCCTCCTTCGCCGGTCACTCTTCTTAGCCACCCTACGCGTGTCGTAGGGGCAAATCCATTACTGTACTTTCCTAACTCTCGACACTGAATCTTGTTGCGGCGGCTGCAACGGTCCCTTTTCTTCCCTTCCCCAACCCTAAATCTGCCGGTGGTGGAGGACCTTTTTTCTCCCTCCCAGCATGTCTCTCCCCAACCCTAACTCTCGACACTGAATCTGACGGCGGCGGCCCAGCATGTCTTGCAAGGCAAAGGTTGTAGCTCCGTCGCCGACTGAAAAGGGTCCGTTGGCGCCCAAGTCTGGGGCTCAACGCGTAGCAGCGGCGAGGTCTTCAGCCCCGGTTAGCAAGGAGGCCAGCAAGGATTCTGCTCCCAAGGTACCTACGAGCAGCGGGTTGAAGAGAAAAGCAAGGCCGGCGGCGGATTGTTCGGCTCCGGTGGGCGGATGCAGCACTCAGATCTCGAAGAAAAAAACCCGGGAGAAGAGCGAGAGGTGAATTTTTCTTATCTGTGCCTTATCTTGCAAGTAGATTAGTTACAACATAATAGAATCGAATGAACTGAAATGTTCCCCTTTTTAATCAAATTAGGCACAGCTTTGATACAAGGGACCTATATGAGTTCACAGTTCATGGTCGGCAGTACACTGCAAAACTTGATTTTGGTTGCGAGAGGGTTGTGTTCGGGCAAGAAGTGCATCTGCTTGTGAATTGCAAAGAGGTTGTGTCTGTTTCGCAGCTGGTAGATATGCTTGCCGCTAGAATTCCCTGGGGTTCTAGACAGAGGACAAATTTGGTGTGGTGCAACATGAATGATACCTATCAGCAAATTGAGCACTCCCATGAGCTTCAAATGGTTTGGGAGTGTTGTGCAGCTGATCGTAAGGTGAAAGTTGAAGCGATGATTGATGATATGTATGCAAATGCTGGAGATCTTGCTACCAGAGCTTCTGCTCCTAGAGAATACGGACCAATAGATGCTGATCTAGATAAGTTCAGTATACGCATAGAGGTGGATTCATACATGGCAAAACTTGATGAGGGAGTTAATAAGCCAGTTTTGTCATGTACTATGGAGATCATTGTCGATTCCAAAAACATAACTCTTGATGAAATGAGAGAGATGATCGGTAAGGAAATCTGTATTGGCCCTAAGTAGATGGCAAAAATCCGGTGGTGGCATCATAAGAAGCAGCAATTCATAGATGTTTTGGATACTGAAGATCTTATGCAGATTATGCGGCGAAAGAAGTGAACCAGGAAGGTGTTCTTCCTTGGTACCATTTTTGATGTTGTTGAACAGGTTATAGTGGATGTAGATGCCCCTGTAGTGGCTGAACAGAATGAGGTGGTCGACGTTGATGGGATCTGATGAGAGCTGCTACCCTGGCCTTGTCATATGGACCACGGGGTTCCCCTCCCTGTATTTGTAATATTGACTGCTGTTGCATTTAGAGCGTGTTTCTGTGATTATGTTTGTTGAGAGATTGCGATATAATGATGTGCGAGCTGTTGAGATTTTTGGACATGTCACTCACTGAAACCATCGTTGTTGTGATAAGACATAAGTACATTGTAGTTGACATGATTATGTTTCTTAAGATGAGGTACCATACTTGTTTCTGTTATTATGTTTGTTGGGACATTGTAATGTAATGTTTTGTGAAACCATGACTAGACTAGTGATGCATAAATACATTGTAGTTGACATGATTATGTTTCTTGAGATGATGTACTGTACTTGTTTCTGTTATTTTGTTTGTTGAGAGACTGTAATGTAATATTTTACGAAACCATGACAGGACAAGTGATGTGTAAGTACCTTGTAGTCGACATGATTTTGTTTCTTGAGTTGATGTAATATACTTGTTTCTGTGATTACGTTTGTTGAGAGATTGTAGTGTGATGTTTTGTGAAACCATGTTGTGGTTATGTTTGTTGAGAGATTGTAATGTAATGTTTTGTGAAACCATGACCGAAGAAGTGATGCATAAGTACCTTGTAGTTGACATGATTTTGTTTCTTTAGATGATGTAATATACTGGTATGTTTTCGTTAGGCAATGAAATTGGGATGGAGGGTGTGCAGGTTTAATATTTGAAATGAGAATGTGTGAAGAGAATCCATATCAGGCAGGAGACAGTAATCCAGGGAAACGGCATGGTATCCATTAAACTATTGTAACATGCCAATTTAGTCATTGTTGCAGCGGTAGAAGGGATGCTCTCTCTCTCTCTTGACAACGCCGACGCCGATGATGTCGCATGCGATGACGCATTCGCCATGCTGTCCTTGAACGGCGAGGACGACCAGTCGAGCAGCGATAGCCTTCTCTGTGACATCGAGTATTCCTTCCATGATGTGAGTTCCTCTATTTTCTCGGGCTAGAGTTAGGCAATCGTAAATCTCTCAATCTGAGCTCCATATGTGCATGCGATCGTGTTCGATTTCAGCTTTGCGTTTACCTATAGGTACCACGGACGATCTACGACTCCGAATGGGAGGGCCTAGATCTCGATGTTGAAGTGCCATGTGACCATGGGCTAAAACTGAGGAGATATGTTGCATTCGAAGGCAGTAACCCTAGGAGAAGGTTTTTGGGCTGTAACAATCAGGTTTGTTTACATTATGTGCAACTGTGACATGAAGTAAAATGTATCGTGCATGTTCATAACACTATAGTGTGTGTGTTTTTAGGTTGGCCCGGTGTAAAGCAGTAAAGTGGGTGGATCTTGAGTGGCCAGATGCACTTAAGAAATGTTTGGCACAGTTATGGGAGATGTATGAGATGGAAAGGTCGGGGAGATTTACTTATGTAAGTGAGTGCAGCTGAAAAAAATTACAAGTTGTCGGTACGAAATAAGGAGATGGAACAAGAAATCGAGAATTTGCAGTCAGAGCTAACTGACGGAATCGATGGGAGCTTGGTCATTGGAACTGCAAAGAAGCTTCAGGATAGTCACAGGTTGCTGATTCATAATGCAGAAAAGGAGAGGGATCAGCTCAGGGGAGACAAGAAGAAGCTAGAGTACTGCATTGCGGATCTGTTGAAGGAACTGAAGAAGGCGCGCGAGGGTGAACAAGGACAGACTATAGAGGATAAAGGAAATTCAAGATGAATAATTTATGTTGTGCCAATGCCTGAAACTAGTTAATTGTAAGAATTGCAGTTGCGCTTTCCGAACTAAGCCAAACTCAATCCTCGAGCAAACTAATTTCAGACGAACACACATATCGTGCATAGAGTTAAGTTCACGCTTACAAAATCACCACTGCAGAGGATAAACCAGGCAGTTCAGTACTAAATAGACACAATGTTGTGTTCAAGCGACCCTGGCCCGGAGCTGCCTGTTTTCCTCCCTAAGATTGGCCAGCTCCTTCAGTACTATGTCGTGCTTCAGCTGTAGGTTTCAGCGCTCTGCCACGGATTGGAGAATTTTGTCCGTAGCCATACGATTTTCCTTCAAGATCCCTTTCATGATCTTCGTCTGCTTCCTAGACGAGGCACGACCTTCACTGTGTAGCTTCGCCCAGTCGGTGTTTAACTCCTTCAGTTTCTGGCACTTGTCAGAAACGATAGCGAGTTCAGCGTGCAGTTGGTCAAAGGCCAGTTTTTGGGAATTCTGCTTCTCCCTTTGGATTGCTATCTTGTCATTTAGCCAGGTCGCCAGGTCCTGGTCGATCTTTCGCCTCTTTACCTGTAACAAAAATACATAGTATGGTTTGTTCAGTTCACCAGGACAAGCTGGTTACTTTCCATAATTAACTGAATCGACTAGTGACACTGCCATAATTTCAAGGAAGAAGCAATCTAGGACTAATCAACATTTTATGAATCGACTAGTGGCACTGTCATAATTTCAATTTCAAAGACAAATAAGATTTATCTGCAGTTTAGTGTGCTATGGGTTTTTCCCAATATCACCAAATAGTAGTGGGAGAGTGGCAAACTCATAATGTAGAAACCCATGTCCAGATACATAATGGAAAGAGAAACATAGGTATCCATTCATGAACATGAACACCAACACATGTCTAGATAGATAAGGAGTTGCCCTAGGATTCTTATTGCACCCTATAATGGGAAGCAGACATGGGCATTGCTCCCTGAACCCTAAACATTACAAAAGGAAAGGAGGACGAACTGATATTTGTGTCCCCGCTAACGGGAATCAGATTTGGGCATTGCTCCCATACGCCTCCAGACACGCCCTTAGCTCCTCGTTCTCTTTCCGAACACCCTCGAGTACGGTGATCCCTCTTCTCATGTCCGCCTTCATCTCCTTGACTGCATCCAGGCAACGGTTCTTGTCATGGTAGGCTCGGATGGTAGCCTTGGTGTCCTCGACGTGTCCTCTGAGTGCCTCGCTGACTTCGTCCTATAGGAGAATGCAACTTTCCATGAGATTCTTCTTCTCCTCCGTGAGCTCGTTGATTATCTTGATGGCCTGTTCTTGCTTGTTCAAGTTACGGTCGAGCACTTTCTGCAGCCTAACGACGTCACGTGCAAAATCTAGCGAGATCTCCTTCTGCACAGATAATTGCTTGTGTAGGCTCTCATTAGCTTGGGTGAGGGAGCGTGCAAGCTCATGTTGGTTGGCAATCTTGGAACTGATCGCGGTCACCTTGTCACGGTACTCGGTCTTCGATCGCTGCATCGTTCATGTTAATTGAAATAGGAATTCTACAATTACACTCCAGGTCCCAGGTGAATACTAATACAGATCAAAAAAATCCCCGTTGAATCTATTGGCCACAGTGTTAAAGTTGGACCTAGAGATCTATTCATGACCACGATAAACTAATCCTAATCACAAAAAATCCATAGTGAATCTATCAACATCGGTATTAAGGAAAGACCAAGAGATCCAGTCATATTCATGAAAACTAATACAACTCGCAAAAGAAGAAGAAGAAACAATGCGGGGCGGACAACATCTAAGAAATCCACATCATAACTTGGAGAAATAACAGCGTGGAGATTTGCTACCTCGCTGAGACATGGAACGGGGCCGAACGGGTCCTGCAACGCCTCCGTCGTGGTGGATTCGGGCTCCACGGCTGGCCTGTAATACGTAGAAGAGGAAGAGCCAGAAGAAGAAGAAAAACAAGAAGAAGCTGATTAAGATCATGATGGAGAGGGAGATGGATAAGAAGTAGAACAAGAAGACCATACTGGGAGGAGCCCTCGCCTGCTAGAACATTCGGCGCCATTGTTGGGGGAGATTGGGCCTCGATGAGAGGGTGGGCTTGAGCGGCTGGTAGAGCAAGAAGTGCCTCGCAGCGATTTCTCTCCCTTTTCTCCGTGAGGATCGTCGACCGGCCTCTCCCCCTCCTCAGTGGAGCCATGGCTTGCAGGGTGAGTGTGGAGGCGGCAGGAGGAAGGAGATAGTGATTAGTGTGGGAGAAGAGTCAAAGAGTACAGGCCGTGGTCCAGTAGTACTAGTACTATTATACAAGACCACTGTGTACGGTCTACCTTCTCAGAGAAGCTAGGGAGGCAGGGGTAGGGAATCGATGGGACTTGTCTTTATTACGATGGACACTTCAATGGTCTTCGGCACCGCCCAAAATCCAGTATATAATAAGGGGAGTGCGAGCCGGGTGGTCATCACGGGAATCGGCGCGCACATCCCGCGTGCGTGTGTCATGTGTTGATGGGGCAATGACGCACGCAACTGCTGCACGATCACGTCGGCACGTCGAACTCCATCAAACTCCACGTGACAGGCACGCACGGGATATTTACGAGTCTAGAATACGCTGTGCCACTTTTGTTGTGATCAAATTATGTTCAGTACGCAAGATATTACTTCTTTCTTATTTTTTTGATAATCGACAAATGCATGTGTGGACACGACGCACGAAACCGCTGCTCGTCCTTGATCAGATCGACACCCCACTCTGTGTACCCGCCATCGACCATTCAGAGCAACTACCTCGAGCACGATGCCCCCTCACCATCGACCACTCTGGCAATGGCAGGTCCAAACTGTCCACTGACCGTCCTGCATCCCCGGCTCTTCGCTGCATCGTCCGTGCTCGCGAGTCGCCTGCTGAGGCAGCACGTCGTGTCCGACTGCGCCAGGATCCATCGACATCGGCACTCGAGGACACCGCAACGTCAAAGCTCGTACCGGCCACGCAGGAGGAGCGTGGGGTACCTGCAGCGTCAGACGAGGGCAAAGCAGCAGCCAGGACGGGGGCGCGTGTTGCACCGGCGAGTACGGACAAGAAGAGGAACGAGAAGAAGACCAGGAAGAAGAGAGGAGATAGCTATTTGGACGAGTCCGACTCGGCCAACGAGGAGGCGTTCATCGATCAGTTGGAGGCAGAAGCGAAGGAGAGTGACGTGGACCCATGGGACTACGAAGAGGAGGAGGACGAGGACTCTGACAAGGAGATAGCGTGCTTATTTTAGGAAGGGGCGGTGTCGAGTCGTCAGAGGAGGACACCGACGGCGGCGATGGTAGGGACCATGGCATTGACGAAGACGAGGACGAACCGGAAGACGAAGACGATGAATTCTTCGAAATATGATCATTTTTTTATTTTTTTTAGTTAGATAGATGGATTTTCACTTGTTTATGGAGGTAAAGTATTGGTGGCACGGATAGAGCGGTGGCACGGATTGACCATGCATAAAAAAAGTGGAGAAGGGAGGGGTTATCCTGCCCGTTGGATCACATGGGATCAACAGTTGGTGGAGACGATCCGTGTGACATCTGTGTCAGCCAATCAGGGCAGAGCACCCAGAGTGAGCACATGTTTGGGATCTCCACATGTTTGGCCTTTTGTGAGATTTGTGACCGAGAGAGAGGGAAAATCTCTTTTCACAATCTGCCTATGGATCCACCAGTATCATTGAAATGTGTGCTCTTTTTACTAACAACAACCAGAGTCATTGCATGTGTGTTCTCTTTAGATACCACACATGGATCCACCAGTGTCATTGCATGTGTGTTCTTTTTACTAACAACAACCAGAGTCATTGCATGTGTGTTCTTTTCACATACCACATATGGATCTACTAGTGTCATTGCATGTGTACTCTTTTTACTAACAACAACCAGAGTCATTGCATGTGTGTTCTCTTCAGAGACCACACATGGATCCACCAGTGTCATTGCATGTGTGTTCTTTTTACTAACAACAACTAGAGTCATTGAAATGTGTGTTCTCTTCAGAGACCACACATGGATCCACCAGTGTTATTGCATGTGTGTTCTTGTTACTAATTACAACCAGAGTCATTGCATGTGTGCTCTTTTCACATACCACATATGGATTCACCAGTGACATTACATGTGTGTTCTTTTCACAATCCACCTATGGATCCACTAGTGTCATTGCATGTGTGTTCTTTTTACTAACAACAACCAGTGTCATTTCATGTGTGTTCTTTTCACATAACACATATGGATCCACCAGTGTCATTGAAATGTGTGTTCTCTTCAGAGACCACACATGGATCCACCAGTGTCATTGCATGTGTGTTCTTTTTACTAACAACAAATGGAGTCATTGCATGTGTATTCTTTTCACATACCACATATGGAATAAACAGAGTCATTGCATGTGTGCTCTTTTCACAATCCACCTATGGATCCACCAGTGTTATTGCATGTGTGTTCTTTTTACTAACAACAACTGGAGTCATTTCATGACTGTTCTTTTCACATACCACATATGGATCCACCAGAGTCATTGTATGTGTGTTCTCTTCACAATCCACCTATAGATCCACCAGTGTCATTGCATGTGTGTTCTTTTCACATACCACATATGGATCCACCAGTGTCATTGCATGTGTGTTCTTTTCTCAATCCACCTATGGATCCACCAGTGTCATTGCATGTGTGTTCTTTTTACTAATAACAACTGGAGTCATTGAAATGTGTGTTCTTTTCACATACCACATATGGATCCATATGTGTCATTGCATGTGTGTTCTTTTCACAATCCACATATGGATCCACCAGTGTCATTGCATGTGTGCTCTTTTTACTAACAACAACTGGAGTCATTTCATGTGTGTTCTTTTCACATACCACATATGGATCCACCGGTGTCATTGAAATCTGTGCTCTTTTAACAATCCACCTATGGATCCACCAGTGTCATTGCATGTGTGTTGTTTTTACTAACAACAACTAGAGTCATTGCATGTGTGTTTTTTTCACATACCACATGTGGAACAACCAGAGTCATTGAAATGTGCGTTCTCTTCAGAGACCACACATTGTTGCGGGGATACCCCCGGGTAGGGTCACTCTGGGGTATAACGGCCGAGTTAGCCAACGGTTGGCAAGGTCAAAGCGGATGCTGGCCGAGTTACCTCAAGGCAGGCCAGATCACGGAGTAACCCGGGCCAGGGGGGACGCCTAACGTTATCTTGTCCGACTTAAGGAGTAAGTCGGAAATGCTTGTCTAACTTATATGCAAGAACAGGTGTGGCCGGATCCACTGTGATCTGGATCCTCGCTTGGCTTCTAGGAGAAGGAAGGAATCTCTCTGGTCAAAAAAGAAGGTCCGGTACGTACTGGATGAGCGAATAAAGCAAAGGCAGGACCACCGGATCGTGGCTGACAAGGGTGACAGCGCTCACGTCGGCTGACGCGGGCGCCGCAGAGGCTACGTCGCTAAAGCAAGTGTGACGCGGGGGAAAAGCACCCCTGTTGGGTTACTACTTTGGGAGGGGCATATTCTTAGGAATATGCCTTCACGTATGCCCTAGGCCAGGACCGAACCACCACTATATAAGGGGGGTTAGGGTTCTGGGAGAGGCGGTTGGCAGAATTCTAGTTGGTTGAGCACTAGTGGATCTAGGGTTCTTGGGCTAGATAGGAGGCAAGAGTAAGAGAGTTTCTTCTTCCTCCTCTTGTCAATACAGCTCAAGGAGCACTTGTAATCTTGGAGTTAGAACATCAATACAAAGCTTCTGTGTAGAGAATCACTCTACTATCCCTCCCTGGATTCCCCTAGCGCATATTAGTCCCCACCTTTAGCCTATCCATGGCATCTGCCGTGACACCACCACGACAGTTGGCGCCCACCGTGGGGCTAGCAGCGCTAGCAGGGGTGAAGATCCGGACGGGAAACCTAATCGGCACCGGCGAACGCATCGCCTCCGGGCTCGTTCAGCGCTTTGGAGCGCTGGACTACGTCAGCGACAATGTTGGCTGCTTCGGCACGCGCCCCCTTCCGTGCAACGGCATCTTCGTCAAGCTCGGTGCACACAAGGTCTATGTTGCTGTGGACGTGTCTTGCGTTCATCCGCGTCGCGTCGTCGATGCAGGAGAACCACCCCTCACTTTGGCTCACGGGGCGCGTATCGCTCGCTCCCCGGACCACGTAGAGGTGATGATGACTGCGCCAGTCGCGGGTATGAGCAAGGATCCAGCGCCAGACCCGGAGGTAACGCCTAAGGCACCGAGGAAAGCTAGGGGTCCTCCGCTAGAGAGGCCTGAGAACATGCTGAGGGAAGCTATGGATAGCTTGGCAAACCCGGTGGCAGCAGTGGTAGATCCGGCTCAGGCACAGGCCGAGCTAGAGGAAACCCGGCAAAAGATACTGGAGGGTGCAAAGAAAATAGCAGCGGCTCAGCAGTCATTGAATATGACGCTCCGTGAATACGCAAAGGCAAACAAAGTTGATACGGTAAAAGTAAAAGGAAGAAATCTCATAAACGAGATGAACAGAGAAGGTGATGATGGACCAGAAGGGTCGGAAAATTATCTGTCTGTGGGGTTGCCAAAATATAGTACCCCGGTGAAGAACCTTAGAGCAGCAGATGCCGCAGCGTCCGAACTAGAGGGTCTGACGGGTGAGGCCCGTCAGAGGCAGCAAGACCGGGTTAACGAGCTGGTTCGGATCGCGAACAGGCAGAACGAGGAGCTGCTGAGAGGTAACCCAGAGAGATTTGGAGCTTCTAAGATCGTCCATTCGGTGATGGGTAACCCGGAGAAATCCGCTGGAGCCGCATCGTCGCCTCATGGTGGCCCAAGGAGAGAAGAGGTAGTAACCTCGGCCAGACGGAACAAGCAGATCGTCCCGTACGACCCAACGCGTGCGGGAAAAGAAAAAGAGATGCGGAAAAACAATGATCGACGAAGTATGAGCCGAGGTGAAGCTGGCCGAGGTAATCACGACCAAGGCAATGCCGGTCAAGGGAATGCTGCCAACGGCAATGCTGGACAGCGAAACTCGGCAGGAGCAGGTCAACCGCAGCAGCGGAATATACCAAGGCAAGAGCAAAGTGCCGGCCGAGGTATGCAACAGAGAGGAGCACAACAAGAGCAAAACCAATACAATGACGGAGACTCGGAGATGATGAATGCGGGATATGCAAGACCGTACTATCATGTGATAGGGTCGAGATTGGGAAGCAGGGATTTGATGCCGGATGACGCCAGGTTAAAGCTGGATCGCCTGTATAGGTCGGAACAGATCGAATGTCAAGGTCCTCCGGGTCCAGCGTGCTTTGGACCCCGGATCATGAAGGAACCGCCAGTACCCAACTTCCAATTGCCCAGGGGCACGAAGACGTATGACGGCAGTACCAAGCCGGAGGATTGGCTGATAAACTATGCTACAGCTGTGAAAATTGCAACTGGCAACTTGAGATGGGCTGTACGATACGTACCCCAGATGTTGGAAGGTCCGGCTAGGGTATGGCTGAATAATTTGCCACCCGGAAACATCAATTTCTGGATAGATTTTGAAGAAATGTTTATCATCAACTTCTCAAGTACATATCAGAGACCGAATAGACCGTAGACCCTGGCGATGTGCAAGCAGAGATCTAACGAAACGGATCGTGAATTCTTGACCCGGTGGTGTACCATGAGAAACTCGTGTGAGGGAGTCATAGAGTCACAGGCTATAGCATGGTTCGCACAAGGGTGCAGATATGGCAGCGAGTTGTGGATGAAATTGCAAAGGAAAATGCCAGTCACGTTGGCAGAGATGATCCAGATCGCGGATTCATATGCTTTGGGTGACCCGACTCAACCCAGGATTGCGTCGAACGAGTCAAATGAGGAGTACTATTAGAGGGACGGAGCCGTGTCATCCCGGAGGAACTATTATAGGGGAAAAAGGAGAGACGATAGACCGGATCATAGGTATAGTTCGCAACAAGTTGCAGATGTGAATCAAGATCAACCCGGAGGAGGGAGCAACCAACGCCAGATAACGGGAGGGCAATGGACTCCTCGAAACGATGGCAAGAAAACGTTGACTCCGGAGAAGAAGAAGCAATGGCAAGAAAAGAAAGATCGTCCGAGGTATACCTATGAGTCAATGTTGGACCAGCCGTGTAAATTTCACACGCCAAATCCGAACAGCCCGGCGGGTCACACAACGAGGCAGTGTGAGTGGATGCGCAAGATAGAACAAGGTGGTTCGGGGAATGCTCAGGCACCCCGGAATGATCAACCTCGACAGGAGTTACCCCGGCAGCAATTGCTCTCCGGAGCAAACACGCAACAACTAATGTTGCCTCCCCCTCCGCCGAGGTATGACAAAAATGAGAGGAGGGATGCAGTGCATCAGGTGGAAAACCAGCAACAACCGGATCAGAGGTACTCTGGAAACGAGGGAAGGAATGAGTACAGGGAACATCACCAGAGCTATTGTGTGTTCACAACAGAGGAAACAGATAGGAAGAGCTTGCAGCGCCGACATATGGAGGTTAACGCGGTTATGCCTGCAGTGACGAGGTACATGCCTTGGTCGGACCAGGAAATCACCTGGAGCGTCAAAGATCATCCCAAGCTTATGCCAAGTCTAGGCTCGTATGCACTAGTGTTAGATCCGACATTCATTAGACCGAACATTAATGTGAGGTTCTCCAAGGTACTGGTCGACAATGGCAGTAGCATTAACATCATGTATGTGGATACGATGCGCAAGTTGGGCATCTCGGAGAACATGCTCCAGGCTACAAGAACAACTTACCATGGCATTGTACCAGGCATCTCCTATGAGCCCATAGGCAAAGTCCGGGTCAACGTGCTATTCGGCACGAGGGATAACTGCCGAACTGAGAATCTGGAGTTTGAGGTGGTGAACTTGGAAAGTGCGTATCATGCATTACTCGGGAGACCAGCACTGAGCAAGTTCATGGCAAGTTGCCACATTAGTTATCTGAAGATGAAGTTGCCCGGGCCAAATGGAGCAATTACTATCGCTGGGGATTTACGACGTTCTATTGAGTGCGCCTCAGCCGGGTCCAACCTAGCCGAGTCACTCGTAATTGCCCAAGAGAAAAGAAAAATCCAAGAGGTGGCAGCATTAGCTCAGTCCGCGCAGCAGTATATGCTGGCGTTAAGTAACCCGCATGGAAGCGTTTCGTTTCAAGCCGCAAAGGACACCAAGAATATTCCAGTGGATAACATGTTTCCGGAGCATACCGTAACAATTGGTGCCGGGTTAACTGACAAATAGGAAAGCGAGCTCGTCAACTTCCTCCGTGAGAATCGGGATATTTTTGCTTGGTCCACACAGGACTTGCAAGGTGTTCCGAGGGAGTTGGCCGAGCACTCTTTGAACGTAAGACCCGGAGCAAGGCCGGTGAAGCAACCTCTCCGACGCTTCGCCGAGGATAGGAGAAAGGTCATTGGTGACGAGATAGCTCGGTTGCTAGCAGCTGGATTTATCATGGAAGTGATGTATCCGGATTGGCTTTCTAATCCGGTGTTGGTAGAATAGAAGAATGATGATCCGAACGTGGCAGTGGTTTGGCGTATGTGTATCGATTACATGAACCTGAACAAGGCGTGTCCAAAAGATCCATTTCCACCACCGAAGATAGATCAGGTCATCGACTCTACCGCGGGATGTGAACTGTTGTCATTCATTGACGCCTATTCTGGTTTCCACCAGATACCTCTGAACCCGGATGATCAAATAAAAACTGCCTTTATTACCCCATACGGGGCTTATTGCTATCACACTATGCCGTTTGGTTTACGAAAGGCAGGTGCGACGTACCAAAGATGTATGCAAAAATGTTTGCACGATCAAATAGGTCAAAACGTACAAGTCTACGTGGATGATGTGGTTATTAAGACCAAGGAAAGCACAATGCTCCTTGACGACATAAGGCAAACATTCGCGAACTTAAGGAGATTCCGGATGAAGCTTAATTCGGAGAAATGTACCTTCGGTGTCCCAGCTGGGAAATTACTCGGATTTCTCGTCTCTAGCCGAGGTATCGAGGTTAATCCAACTAAGATCCGAGCCATCGAACGAATGGAGCTGCCGAAGTGTCTCAACGATGTCCAGAAGTTCACTGGGTGCCTGGCTTCGTTGAGTCGGTTTGTATGTCGGTTGGGAGAAAAGGCACTGCCTCTCTACCAACTCATGAAAAAGTCAGATAAATTCATTTGGACGCCGCAGGCCGATGAAGCTTTTGCCCACTTAAAAAAGATGTTGGCCACTGCACCAGTGTTAGCTTCTCCGCTGTCAAAGGAGCCAATGTTGCTCTACATAGCCACAACCAACCGAGTTGTAAGTGCAGTGATTGTAGTGGAGCGTGATGAAGAGGGTAAGTCGGTGCAGAGGCCAGTGTATTACTTGAGTGAGGTATTGTCTGCCTCAAAACAGAACTACCCGCATTTTCAAAAGGTGGCATACGGTGTTTATATGGCGGCAAAGAAGTTAAAGCACTACTTTGAGGAGCATCCCATCAAAGTGATATGCGAAGCCCCCATATCCGAGATAATGGGTAACAAAGATGCGAATGGCAGAATTGCGAAATGGGCAATTGAGGTAGCACCTTACGCACCCCAGTATGATAGAAGAGAAGCAATCAAGTCTCAGGCTGTGGCGGACTTTTTCGTGGATTGGGCCGAGGTGCAATACGAACCACCACCACCTGATCCGAACTACTGGAGGATGCACTTTGACGGATCGAAAACCAAAACCGAGTTAGGTGTCGGGGTTGTGCTTACCTCGCCAAAGAAGGATCAGCTCAAGTACGTATTACAGATCCATTTCGCGGCATCGAACAATGTCGCTGAGTACGAGGCTCTTGTGCATGGTCTCAAAGTGGCAAAGGAGATTGGCATACGTCGGATAATATGCTTTGGCGACTCGGATCTAGTAATATAGCAAGTGTCCGGAGTGTGGGACGCCCTGGATCCAAACATGGCACTATACAGATTTCATGTGCAGAAGATCTCGGGTTACTTTGAGGGATGCGAATTTCACCATGTACATCGCGTGGAAAACGAAGCTGCCGACATGCTGTCAAAGCTCGGATCGACTCGATAGGCAATTCCACCGGGCGTAGCATTGGAGCACCTCAGAAAACCATCTATCAGGACGTCCCCAGGAACCGACTCAATCTATGTCCCGGAAAACGTGGAATCCGGAGCTGAGCCCATGGACATTGACATGGGAGGTACCACGCCGAACCCGGGGACTGCCTCGGCAAACCCGGGGACTGCCTCGAGAGACCCGGGCTACCTCGCTGACCCGGGATTTCGGCGTGATCCGGCTGAAGTTATGCCGGTGGATCGGATGGAAATTGATGAGGAGATGTTCCCTACGCGAGCGATACCAGCTTGGGCACTGCCTATATACCAATTCTTGAAAGATGGAACCTTACCCACTGAGGAAGTGCTAGCCAGGCAAACTCAGAGGAGAGCCAAAGCTTACACAATCATCAATTCCGAGCTGTACAAACGGAGTATAACCAATGTCCTCCAGTGGTGTGTTGACCCGGAAGAAGGACTTAACATCCTCCGATATATACACCAAGGAGAATGCGGGCATCATGCCTCATCCCAGGCCTTAGTGGCAAAGGCGTTCCGGCATGGATTCTACTGGTCAAGTGCCTTGGAGCAAGCAGAAGATCTGGTGAGAAAATGCAATGGTTGTCAAAGATACGCCACCAAGACACATATGCCTATGTTGGAACTCAAAACCATACCAATTACATGGCCATTTGTTGTGTGGTTCTTGGATATGGTTGGCCCATTCAAACCTGCGAGAGGAAACATGACACACATTCTGGTCATGGTGGACAAGTTTACCAAATGGATCGAAGTGAAGCCTATAAGAAAATGTGATGGAGCTAAGGTCGTGACATTTCTCAAAGACATCATCTTGAGATACGGTTATCCACACAGCATTATAACTGACAATGGAACGAATTTCGCGGAAGGAGCATTTGCGCGCTTTTGCCGAGACAAGAAAATTCAACTCGACGTAGCCTCGGTAGCCCACCCCGCATCGAACGGACAAGTGGAAAGATCCAACGGATTAGTGCTATTCGGGATAAAACCCCGGCTCATTGAGCCGCTGCAAAGATCAGCGGGGTGCTGGATAGAAGAACTACCAGCGGTATTGTGGAGTTTAAGAACAACTCCGAATCAATCAACAGGCTACACGCCGTTCTTTCTGGTATATGGGGCAGAAGCTATATTACCAACCAACATAGAGCATGATTCGCCTAGGGTCACCCAATACACAGAAGCCGAAGTGCAAGAAGCCCGACAAAATGATGTTGATCTGCTGGAAGAAGCGAGAGAACTGGCACTGTCCAGATCCGCCATATATCAGCAAAATCTCCGACGCTATCATAGCCGGAAAGTGTGCCCCCGAGTCTTCCGGGAAGGTGATCTGGTGCTCCGGTTTGTACAGCGTATCACTGGCATGCATAAATTATCCCCTCGATGGGAAGGACCATTTATTGTGAGGAAAGCGTTGCACAATGATTCCTACTATCTTATAGATGCAAAGACACAGGAAAAGAACAAGGCGGACAGGTCCGGAGAAGAATCGAACCGACCGTGGAATGTAGCACTACTTCGTCCCTTCTACACTTAGCTAAGAAGTGTATGTATCCGAGTCATTTCATATGTCGGTATGTATGTCGGCAATGAGCTTATCAATGAAATAGCGGATCCTCGAGCAGTAACTCGGGGACTGCCTTAATAAATAGTTGTTGTTACTTTTTATGCATTAGCTGGAATGACTCGCTTCGCTTAACCCGGATTAGTAATGTGTGAGCACCAGAAACCCAACCCTTCGACTTGCTGCTGTCCAACAAGAATTGGCTTCATGGCAAGCAAGGGAACAACTTTGGAATTGCGTAGCACATGAAAAACCACTAAGGAAACGAACTTATTCCAGCTAACGTTTGTTTTTTCGGACTAACCCCGTATTTACTTTCAAGTTATTATGTTGGATTATTTTGAGCCAAGCCTCAAAGTTTCTCAGTTTTGCTAAAACGATTCTCGAAGCTCGGATTCAGCATACAAGCATAGTAGCAAAATATCATGTATTCAGCATACAATTGCACCCGGCATACCGGGGATCTGATAAATTTTCAAGTTTTTTCCACTAAGGAGCGGCAGGAGGAGGAAGTTCGGCATTGTCATCACTGTCTTCAATATCTGAAGCGGCATCTTCTCCATCCTCACCCGATCCATCCTCCACGTTCTCCATATGCTCCTCCTCGCCGGACTCCAGAAAGCTCGGCCCCTCAACCCAGTCATGGATGGGAGAATATTCGACAAGGCTGTAGGCGCAAGCCTGACGCCGAGCTACCCACTCCGGATCATCGGTCCATTTGGATCCGGTGCGCCGGCATGTGAGGAGGCTCATGTCGATCTTCTCGTACCATGTAAGGATATGAGGAGGGTATCTGTTGCGGCACGCTCGGCGGATTCTCTCCAGAGATCAAGCTGTGTCTCGATTTCCAATAGCTTCTCAGCAAGGAGTGTGATCCTTTTCGGAGCGCTCTCGCTTGGCCAGAAAGTGTTGTAGATCCGGACCGCAACGTCGAGGAGATCTTTCCCATAGTTCCTGATGGTTTCCACCCAAGCTGACACGCTGACCAACAGGTCCTCCATGTCTAAGGGGACGCTCTCACCATCAGGAGCGACGGGAGTACCCCTCTCTCGGCGGAATTTGGCAACGGCAGCACTGGCGATGGGAGTACCCTCCGGAAAGTGATCTGAAAATAAGGAAAGGGAAGATGCTGAAGCAAAGGCATATGAGCTAACCCGGAAAACTATGTCGGACAAGGGGAAGAAACTTACGTGAGATATGGCGATGGATCCGGGTCAACTCCTTGATACAACTGTCGCGTCTCTGGCGAAGTTGTTCAAGCTCAGCGAGCGCCGACCCAAGCTGGACCTCGGATTCCTTGAGCAGGTCCTGGTCCTTGGAGATCTGGAGGGTAAAGCGCTCACGTTCTTCGGTGAAGTTCTGGCCAACTTTTTGGAGCTCGGTTTTGTGTTGGGCCTTCATCTTCTCCATCTCGGCCTTGAGTTTGGCTATTTCGTCGTCCTTGGTCCGGAGGAGGGCAAGCTCATCATTCTTCTTCTTCAGCTCGGCTTGATGTTGTCCTGCTTGTTCGAGAAAATGCAGCATCATATCAGGCACGGGCACACTATCCTCAAGCGATGCTGAAATAGTATGTTGACCCGGCAAAGCCGAGGAGTGAATGTTTGCCGAGCCAAGGAGAAGAAGAAATGGAAAACACAACAAGGTTGGGCGAAAGAGGACATACCTCGGATTTCCTCCAAGTTCTTCCGCATAATTTTGTTTTCAGCCTCCACCCCAGCTGCAAAAAACCGAATGAGGAGGTTAGTCCAGCGGAAACAAGTGAAACGGAGAGGTGTTGAGGGAGGAAATTACCCCTCTTTTCATGCTCCGCGCCAAGTGCAACATGTTTTGCGCGCAAGATCTTGTGGGTATCAAGCAGGCGCTGAAATTCGGCGCTCCGGCGATTGGTAGTTACCTGACAAAGGTATAGGAGTGTAAAATTAGTTTGTTGCATATTTGAAGTGTATAAGATCCGGGCCAAACGGAACTTAACCCGACTCTAGGTGTGTGCATATTTGAAGTGTACAAGATCCGGGCCAAGCGGAACTTAACCCAGCTCTAGGTGTGTGCATATTTGAAGTGTACAAGATCCGGGCCAAGCGGAACTTAACCCTGCTCTAGGTGTGTGCATATTTGAAGTGTAAAAGATCCGGGCCAAGCGGAACTTAACCCGGCTCTAGGTGTGTGCATATTTGAAGTGTACAAGATCCAGGCCAAGCGGAACTTAACCTGGCTCTAGGTGTGTGCATATTCGAAGTGTGCAAGATCCGGGCCAAGTGGAACTTAACCCGGCTCTAAATGTGTACATATTTGAAGTTTACATGCAGCTACATTGATCTTCTAATGAGCATCCGGCCGAGTAACAAGTTACTCCGCCGGAGGCTCGGGGACTAATGGTTATTATCTACAGCATGTAAAGAAGAAATGACGTACCTCCTTCATTCGCCCAGCGAGGTTAATGGCCTTGGCGGCGGTATTCATCTGAGCAGAAAATTCAGCGGGGCCGAACTTTTCCGGGAGATCGTTGTTGTAGACGAACTCCGCCTTATTCCAGTTCATGACGAACTCGACAAGGCTCGGAGGGTACCGTTCGCTAGTGGGAATGTGGGGTGCCACCAAGCCCTTTGCGTGAGCTTCCTTCCTCTCAATCAGGGCAAGAGATGGGCTGGTGGGAAGAACCATCTGCTGCGAATCGGCTGGCTCGGTAGGAGGATCCGTCGCTGCTGGTGACTTCTTCGGAAGCATTGACGACAAGGTTCGCTGCCCGGCCTCGACGGAGGTAGACTTGGCAGCATCCGGAGCCTTCTGGCCTTTAGCTTGCTGGGAGGATGTGACCACACTGGACTTGCCTTTGGAAGCTGCTGGAGTGGTTCCTCGCCGAGCTTGGGATGACTCGGACGAGGCAGACGAACTTGGCACGGGAGCTTTGGTAGCAGGACTGGGAGCTGCTGTTGGTTTCTTCGGAGCCGGGACAGGCGCTGGTTCGGTGGCTGGTGCTAGAGCTGCTGTTGGTGCTGGAGTTGCGGTAGACTTGGTGGTTGCTGGTTGCGGCAATGCTGAAGTGGCGGACACCGTTGCCTCAGCCGATCCGACCCCTCCCGATCCGATGTCGCGTTCCTATGGAGGAGGTACTGCGGAACCCGGAGCGGCCGCAGAGCCCTCCAGAATAGGGCTCAGCAGGCGTGACTCATCGTCACGAGGAGGGGAAGGACCAGACCGAAGGGGAGAAGAGATGCTCGATCCGCTCTGAGGGACCTCCACAGGAGCCCTGCAAAAGAAAATGATGTCAGGAGTGAAATTACCCCGATGCAGGAGGAAGTGTGTTGTGCAGTGAAAAATGACTTACGCATCCGAGGTCTCGGCCTCCTTAGGTTTCCGGGCCCTCCGTGCCGGGGCTTTGCCTGCCCGCTTGGAGGCAGTCTTGTCTCCGGCCTTCTTTTGCCTTTTGGTAGGCTGAGAAGGTTCAGAAGAAGAACTTGACGCGGATCCGTGCTTCTTCTTTGACGCCACCGGAACCGGCTCGCCCGTGGCAAGTGGAGGATCCTCGTGGATATGCCCACCGAGGTTAGCTGATGCCGGAAAGGCAAAAGAAAGAGGGACAGCCTCAACAGGTTCAATCATATCGATATCCGAGTCATCCTCATCGCCAGGCCAATCTCTAAGAGAGGAGAATTTACCGCTCGGTCGTTTGGTGGCGTCGGTCGTGGGGAGGAACATCTCCTGGTCTGGCTCCTCCTCATCCGAGATTTCTCGGTCCGTGGACCACTTAAGGGTCGGATCCGTGCCATCCTCGAGGGTTTGCTGGAGAAACAGTTGAGAAAAAAGCACAAAGAGCAGAGTCAAAAATATGATAAGAACCGACACGTAATTGATCCGAAATAAGTTTACCCCACGAAGCTTACCACGGGAGGGAGCCTGTCACGGCAGTAATGCTCGATTCCCCACGTCCATTCAGCGGAGAAATCCTTATGGGTGGTGAAAAGATCCTTGACCTGGCGAATGATCTCCGTATTGCTCAACTCGAACGAGGAGGTTCGGTTGGGGTCACGGCTGAAGCTCATATGGCACAACTTGTGAGTGCGCCGCTGGAGGGGAGAGATTCGGTTGCGCACGAATGTGATCATGGCATCTTCGTTGCGCAATCCGAGCTTCTTCAGCTCATGAACGTTTGTGGACTTGGTTGGCGAGCTGTAGGTTTTTGGCGACCTCCTCCGAAATCCGTGTCCGGGGACCCGGCATAGAAGCGACAACGAATCAAGTCTTCGGTACCCTTGTTCTGGAAGTAGAAGAAGGTCCGGGCCCATCCTTTACAGGAGTCAAGCCCGGTGACCCGGGGAAAGATTGAAAATCTCCGGGGCAAGATCGAGGCAGCTCCGAACTGAGTGAGCTGCTATTCCTCTGACTCAACGTGGATGTTGGGGACGACGTTGCGACGGAGGCCGAAGAACCGGATCCACAGCTCCTTCGTGGGCCATAATCCGGTGTAGCCCTCGATCGTAGAGACGAAAGCGGACAGAGAGGTGATGGCGTTCGCCGGGAGATGATGTGGTTGTAAGTGATAGGTCCGGACCCAGTCCCAGAAGAAATCACTCACCGGAAGACCAAATCCCCGTTGGAAGTGGGATAGGAAAACAACAAACTCACCCGGATTGGCTGAGGGGGCCAATTCCGAGGAGGGGAGACGAGCGGCGACGCCGGCGGGAATACGCCGGGTCCGGTAGAGCAAGTCGAGGTCGTCCTGGCAGACCCATGAACCGGCCCACGCGCCATGGTCCGCCGCGCCGGTGTAGTCCTCCATCTCCTGCTCGACGACAATGAGCTCCTCCTCCGTCATCTCGAATCCGCTGTCCTTGCTGGAACTAGCGGCGGCGGGGCTCCGTGGTCTAGATTGACGAGGACCCGTGGCTAAGCAGTTGTGCAGCGGTGGCTGCGGTGCGGAGGCGCGGAGAAGGTGCGGCGGCGGCGCTCTTCGAACCTTTGGCATCGGCGCGCGATCGCGAAGAAGAAGAGGAGCAAAGGCAGGGGGATGGAAAAGTGCTAAGGGACGCCCTCCCTATTTAACCGCACCGGTGATCGATGAGTGGGATTGTGCTGCGCCGGAAAGCCACACGGTGTGGCCGTGTATCACCGGCACTAGCCAATCAGAGAGAAGCCACACCATGGGCCATAGAGTAAATATTATCCCATGACATGACGTGCAGTTGCGGTAAACAAGGAGACAGGCGTGACGTACCCCACGCACAGTAATCACTGACAGTTACTACGACGATTACTATGCAGGCCCTTAAAATGAGGCAACGTAATGATTAACCTTTACGTGGGTTGGCGTATGAGAGAAGGAAGCGAGGCCCGGATCCGAGCCACAATGGTAACCCGGCCGGCAAGTGAAAACTTGAAATGTGTAGAGGGAAAGTAAAACCATAGGATCCGAGCCGAAGTGGTGACCCGGCCGGCAAGTGAAAACTTAGAGTGTGCGAAGGGAACGTAAATCCATATAATCCGAGACAAGAAGTTAACCCAGAACTAAACGTCCGAGGCTCTAATTTGAATGAACCTGATGTGGCCTTAGCGACCAAGGTCGCTAAGACCGCACCAACCGAGGACTAATGTTGGGGATACCTGGGTAGGTCACTCCGGGGTATAAGGGCGAGTTAGCGAGGGTCGGCAAGGTCAAAGCGGATGCTTGGCCAAGTCACCTCAAGGCAGGCGGATCACGAGTAACCCGGCCGGGGATGCCTAACGTTATCTCGTCCGACTTAAGGAGTAAGTCGATGCTTGTCTAACTTATATGCAGGAACAGATGTGGCGGATCTCGTGATCCGGATCCTCGCTGGCTTCTAGGAGAAGGAAGGAATCTCTCTGGTCAAAAAGAAGGTCCGATGCGTCTTGGATGAGCGAATAAAGCAAGGCGGGACCACCGGATCGTGGTCGACAAGGGTGGCAGGCGCTCACGTCGGTGGCCGAGCGCCATGAGGCTACGTCGCTAAAGCAAGTGTGACGCGGGGGAAAAGCACCCCTGTTGGGTCACTACTTTGGGAGGGGGCATATTCTTAGGAATATGCCTCCACGTATACTCTAGGCCAGGACCGAACCACCACTATATAAGGGGGGTTAGGGTTCTGGGAGAGGCGGTTGGCATAATTCTAGTTTGTTGAGCACTAGTGGATCTAGGGTTCTTGGGCTAGATAGGAGGCAAGAGTAAGAGAGTTTCTTCTTCCTCCTCTTGTCAATATAGCTCCAGGAGCACTTGTAATCTTGGAGTTAGAACATCAATACAAAGCTTCTGTGTAGAGAATCACTCTACTATCCCTCCCTAGATTCCCCTAGCGCATATTAGTCCCCACCTTTAGCCTATCCATGGCATCTGCCGTGACAACACCACGACACACATGGATCCACCAGTGTTATTGCATGTGTGTTCTTTTTAATAACAACAACCAGAGTCATTGCATGTGTGTTCTCTTCACAATCCACCTATGGTCCACCAGTGTCATTGAAATGTGTGTTCTTGTTACTAACAAGAACCAGAGTGGTTGCATGTGTGTTCTCTTCAGAGACCGCACATGGATCCACCAGTGTCATTGCATGTGTGTTCTTTTTACTAACAACAACTAGAGTCATTTCATGACTTTTCTTTTCACATAACACATATGGATCCACCAGTGTCATTGAAATGTGTGTTCTATTCAGAGACCACACATGGATCCACCAGTGTCATTGCATGTGTGTTCTTGTTACTAATTACAACCAGAGTCATTGCATGTGTGCTCTTTTCACATACCACATATGGATCCACCAGTGTCATTGCATGTGTGTTCTTTTCACAATCCACCTATGGATCCACTAGTGTCATTGCATGTGTGTTCATTTTACTAACAACAACCAGTGTCATTTCGTGTGTGTTCTTTTCACATAACACATATGGATCCACCAGTGTCATTGAAATGTGTGTTCTCTTCACAGACCACACATGGATCCACCAGTGTCATTGCATGTGTGTTCTTTTTACTAACAACAACTAGAGTCATTGCATGTGTATTCTTTTCACATACCACATATGGAATAAACAGAGTCATTGCATGTGTGCTCTTTTCACAATCCACCTATGGATCCACCAGTGTCATTGCATGTGTGTTCTTTTTACTAACAACAACTAGAGTCATTTCATGACTGTTCTTTTCACATACCACATATGGATCCACCAGAGTCATTGTATGTGTGTTCTCTTCACAATCCACCTATAGATCCACCAGTGTCTTTACATGTGTGTTCTTTTCACATACCACATATGGATTAAACAGAGTCATTGCATGTGTGCTCTTTTCACAGTCCACCTATGGATACACCAGTGTCATTGCATGTGTGTTCTTTTTACTAACAACAACTGGAGTCATTGAAATGTGTGTTCTTTTCACATACCACATATGGATCCATATGTGTCATTGCATGTGTGTTCTTTTCACAATCCACATATGGATCCAAAGTGTCATTTCATGTGTGCTCTTTTTACTAACAACAACTGGAGTCATTTCATGTGTGTTCTTTTCACATAGCATATATGGATCCACCGATGTCATTGAAATGTGTGCTCTTTTCACAATCCACCTATGGATCCACCAGTGTCATTGCATGTGTGTTCTTTTTACTAACAACAACATGAGTCATTGCATGTGTGTTCTTTTCATATACCACATATGGAACAACCAGAGTCATTGAAATGTGTGTTCTCTTCAGAGACCACACATGGATCCACCAGTGTTATTGCATGTGTGTTCTTTTTACTAACAACAACCAGAGTCATTGCATGTGTGTTCTTTTCACATACCACATATGGATCCACCAGTGTCATTGCATGTGTGCGTTCTCTTCAGAGACCACACATGGATCCACCAGTGTTATTGCATGTGTGTTCTTTTTAATAACAACAACCAGAGTCATTGCATGTGTGTTCTCTTCACAATCCACCTATGGTCCACCAGTTTCATTGAAATGTGTGTTCTTGTTACTAACAAGAACCAGAGTCGTTGCATGTGTGTTCTCTTCAGAGACCGCACATGGATCCACGAGTGTCATTGCATTTGTGTTCTTTTCTTAATCCACCTATGGATCCACCAGTGTCATTGGATGTGTGTTCTTTTTACTAACAACAACTGGAGTCATTTCATGACTTTTCTTTTCACATACCACATATGGATCCACTAGTGTCATTGAAATGTGTGTTCTCTTCAGAGACCACACATGGATCCACCAGTGTCATTGCATGTGTGTTCTTGTTACTAATTACAACCAGAGTCATTGCATGTGTGCTCTTTTCACATACCACATATGGATCCACCAGTGTCATTGCATGTGTGTTCTTCTCACAATCCACCTATGGATCCACTAGTGTCATTGAATGTGTGTTCTTTTTACTAACAAGAACCAATGTCATTTCGTTTGTGTTCTTTTCACATAACACATATGGATCCACCAGTGTCATTGAAATGTGTGTTCTCTTCAGAGACCACACATGGATCCACCAGTGTCATTGCATGTGTGTTCTTTTTACTAACAACAACTGGAGTCATTGCATGTGTATTCTTTTCACATACCACATATGTAATAAACAGAGTCATTGCATGTGTGCTCTTTTCACAATCCACCTATGGATCCACCAGTGTCATTGCATATGTTTTCTTTTTACTAACAACAACTGGAGTCATTTCATGACTGTTCATGTCACATACCACATATGAATCCACCAGAGTCATTGTATGTGTGTTCTCTTCACAATCCACCTATAGATCCACCAGTGTCATTGCATGTGTGTTCTTTTCACATACCACATGTGGATCCACCAGTGTCATTGCATGTGTGTTCTTTTCACAATCCACCTATGGATCCACCAGTGTCATTGCATGTGTGTTCTTTTTACTAACAACAACTGGAGTCATTGAAATGTGTGTTCTTTTCACATACCACATATGGATCCATATGTGTCATTGCATGTGTGTTCTTTTCACAATCCACATATGGATCCACCAATGTCATTGCATGTGTGCTCTTTTTACTAACAACAACTGGAGTCATTTCATGTGCGTTCTTTTCACATAGCACATATGGATCCACCGGTGTCATTGAAATGTGTGCTCTTTTCACAATCCCCCTATGGATCCACCAGTGTCATTGCATGTGTGTTCTTTTTACTAACAACAACTGGAGTTATTGCATGTGTGTTTTTTTCACATACCACATATGGAACAACCAGAGTCATTGAAATGTGCGTTCTCTTCAGAGACCACACATGGATCCACCAGTGTTATTGCATGTGTGTTCTTTTTAATAACAATAACCAGAGTCATTGCATGTGTGTTCTCTTCACAATCCACCTATGGTCCACAAGTGTCATTGAAATGTGTGTTCTTGTTACTAACAAGAACCAGAGTCATTGCATGTGTGTTCTCTTCAGAGACTGCACATGGATCCACCAGTGTCATTGCATGTGTGTTCTTTTCACAATCCACCTATGGATCCACCAGTGTCATTACATGTGTGTTCTTTTTACTAACAACAACTGGAGTCGTTTCATGACATTTCTTTTCACATACCACATATGGATCCACCAGTGTCATTGAAATGTGTGTTCTCTTCAGAGACCACACATGGATCCACCAGTGTCATTGCATGTGTGTTCTTGTTACTAATTACAACCAGAGTCATTGCATGTGTTCTCTTTTCACAATCCACCTATGGATCCACCATTGTCATTGCATGTGTATTCTTTTTACTAACAACAACCAGTGTCATTTCATGCGTGTTCTTTTCACATAACACATATGGATTCACCAGTGTCATTGAAATGTGTGTTCTTTTCACAATCCACCTATGGATCCACCAATGTCATTGCATGTGTGTTCTTTTCACAATCCACCTATGGATCCACCAGTGTCATTGCATGTGTCTTCTTTTTACTAACAACAACGGGAGTCATTGAAATGTGTGTTCTTTTCACATACCACATATGGATCCTTATGTGTCATTGCATGTGTGTTCTTTCACAATCCACATATGGATCCACTAGTGTCATTGCATGTGTGCTCTTGTTACTAACAACAACTGGAGTCATTTCATGTGTGTTCTTTTCACATACCACATATGGATCCACCGGTGTCATTGAAATGTGTGCTCTTTTCACAATCCACCTATGGATCCACCAGTGTCATTGCATGTGTGTTCTTTTTACTAACAACAACTAGAGTCATTGCATGTGTGTTCTTTTCACATACCACATATGGAACAACCAGAGTCATTGAAATGTGTGTTCTCTTCAGAGACCACACATGGATCCACCAGTGTTATTGCATGTGTGTTCTTTTTAATAACAACAACGAGAGTCATTGCATGTGTGTTCTCTTCACAATCCACCTATGGTCCACCAGTGTCATTGAAATGTGTGTTCTTGTTACCAACAAGAACCAGAGTCATTGCATGTGTGTTCTCTTTAGAGACCACACATGGATCCACCGGTGTCATTGCATGTGTGTTCTTTTCACAATCCACCTATGGATCCACCAGTGTCATTGCATGTGTGTTCTTTTTACTAACAACAACTGGAGTCATTTCATGACTGTTCTTTTCACATACCACAAATGGATCCACCAGTGTCATTGAAATGTGTGTTCTCTTCAGAGACCACACATGGATCCACCAGTGTCATTGCATGTGTGTTCTTGTTACTAATTACAACCAGAGTCATTGCATGTGTGTTCTTTTCATATACTAGATATGTATCTGTTGGAGATATGCCCAAGAGGCAATAATAAAAATGGTTATTATTATATCTTTGTGTTTATGATGAATGTTTGCATCCCATGCTGTAATTGTATTATAAGGAAACACTAATACATGTGTGTTTGTAAACATAAAAGGGTCCCTAGTAAGCCTCTTGTTAAACTAGCTTGTTGATTAATTGATGATCATGGTTTCCTGATCATGGACATTGGATGTCATTAATAACAAGATTGTATCATTAGGAGAATGATGTAATGGACACACACACCCATAGTAAGCGTAGCATTAGATCAAGTCATTAAGTTCACATTGCTATAAGCTTTCGATACATAGTAACCTAATCCCTCGACCGTGAGGTTGTGTTAATCACCATCACTGGATGAGTACTTTGATGACATCAAACACCACTTCGTAACTGGGTGGTTATAAAGGTGTCATTAGGTATTCTGAAAGTATGTGTTGAAGCGCATGGACCAAGATTGGGATTTGTCCATCCATATGACTGATAGATATGCTCTGGGCCCTCTCGGTGGAATGTCATCTAGTTAGCTTGCAAGCATGTGACTAGGTCACAAGGGATGGCATAACACGGAACAAGTAAAGAGTACTTATCGATGTGAGGTAGAACTAGGTATGGAGATACCGATGATCAAACCTCGGATAAGTAGAATGTCGTGACAAAGGGAATTGGTTTGTATGTTAATGGTTCTATCGATCACGAAGTCATCGTTGAGTATGTAGCGTTATGGATCTCGGATCCACTGATGGTTATTGATCGGAGAGGTTTCTTCATCATGTGCATATTCACGAACCGTAGGGTGACACATAAGGTTGAAGTTGTTTTAAGTAGATATTGAATGTGCGTTGGAGACCGAATGTTGTTGAGTCTCGGATTGGATCCGGGACATCACGAGGAGATCCGGAACTGTCAGGGAATAAGATTCATATAATGGGGATCATTTTCTAAGTTAGGAAATGTTCGAGTGTTTATGGGGATTCTAGAAGGTTTGGAATGTTAGGAAGGTTCTAGAAGATATCTTGAGTTTATTTGAAAACCGAGATAAGATAAGGGGGAGTTTAAAGGGGAAACTTGGGGAAGGACTCTCCCCCAAGCTCCCTAGTCTTGGCCTAAGGGGTGGGCCTAGGGGTGGGAACCCTAGGCCACACCCCTCCCTCTATATATAGAGGGGTGGAGGCGCCACCCCTCCTAGCCCCCTCCCACTCCAAACCCTAGCCGCGTCTCTCTTCCTCCTTCCATCTGCTCCGGCTTAGGTGAAGCCCTGCAGAATTCTCTCCACCACCACCACCACCACGCCGTCGTGCTACTGGGATTGCGTGGAGAATATCTACTACCTCCGCTGCTCGCTAGAACAAGGAGAGGAAGGTCTGCTTCGACTCCGCACGTGTGACCGTCTGCGGAAGCGCTGCCAGAACGCGGCGCCGGAAGGATCATCTACTCGATCTTGAGATTGGCAAGTGATCGACTACATCATCCACGAGATCTAATCTCGTTAACGCTTTCGGTTCTACGAGGGTTAGTACTGATCTATCTCGTTGCTCATGTCTAGTAGATTAGATCTTGGCTTTTATCTAGATTAGATCTGGGTTTTGTTCGTTCTTGTGGTAGAAATTTTTTGTTTTCCATGCTGCGAACCCATCAGTGGTATCAGAGCCTTGTCTATGCGTAGGTCTGTTGCACGAGTAGAACACAATGGTGTTGTGGGCGTTGGTGCTCGTGCCGTCTTTTGCTGTGTGTACTTTGCATCTTGCGGTATGGTGGGATGAACCGGCTCGGGCTAACATTACATGTCATCGCACATGAGACTTGCTCCACGATTGACGTGCAACTTGCTTTGCACAAGTGGCTTTGCGGGTGTCTGTCTCTCCCATCATAGTATAGATCAAATCTACACTTTGCACTTGATAGCACTTGTATCAACGTTGTGGTTCAGTTTCGTAGGGGTTTTGTGATGTGATATGGCCATCATGTGATTGTGATTATATTTGATGTATGCAATGATCCTTGTTGTAATATGACAATCGGCAGGAGCCTAATGGTTGTCTTTAATTCTGTTAAGACCTGTGTGTCTATTCATCTTGTAATAGCTTTATTCCAAGTAGTTGTAATAGTTTCTTATGATGATGGACAACCATGAAGCGGCGCCACTGACCTTGACGCAATGCTGGTAATGATGGAGATCATGTCCGTGCTTTGGAGATGGAGATCGAAGGCACAAGAAGAAAGGGCCATATCATATCACACTAATTATGAATTGCCTGTGATGTTAATCCTTTATGCATCTTGTATTGCTTAGATCGCGACGGTAGCATTATAAGATGATCCCTCTCACTAAATATCAAGTAATAAAAGTGTTCGTCCTTAGTTGGCACCGTTGCTAAGACTCGTCGTTTTGAAGCATCTCGTGATGATCGGGTGTGATAGATTCTACGTGTGCATACAACGGGTGCAAGCCAGATTTGCACATGCGGAAACTAAGGTTAATCTTGTGAGCCTAGCATATACGGACATGGCCTCGGAACACGGAATACCGAAAGGTAGAGCACGAGTCATATGAATGATATGATGAACATGAAGATTGTTCGCCGATGAAACTACATCTTCTCTCGTGAAGATCGGACTTGGTGTAGTGGACTTGGTTCGTGTAATCACTAAGACAATGTGAGGGATGTTGTTTTGGTGGGAGTTCACCTAGTTAATTTAAAATTGAAGTTGAACTCAATTTATCATAAACTTAGTCTAAACTACTTGCAAAATTTGTTGTAGATTATGGCGAACCTCTCCATCAATTTCAATGCGTTCCTAGAGAAAAACTTAAGAACAATGGAAGCAACTTCACGGATGGCTCCGTGGTGCGAAGATTGTCCTCGAGTGGCGGATGACCTATGTGCTCGATGCGCTAGGTGACCCACTGCAGAAGATGCCATCGATGGCGTAAAAATGTTTACGCCACTCGGAAAAATCATTACTCCACGATTCGTGTGCCATCACATGCGATGCGAAGCGGAGCTTGAGCGCTTTGAGCACCACGACCCGTTCGAGATCATTAAGGAGCTCAAGCTCATTTTGAGACTCACACGGCCGTGGAGAGCTATGAGTCCTCCGAAAAGTTATTTACCTGCAAGATGGAAGAGGGAAGCTCTGTTAGCGAGCACGTGCTCACCATGTCTGGGCACGCAAACAAACTCCAAGAGTTGGGGATAACGATTCCTAATGAGTTAGGAATTCACCGTGTCCTCCAATCACTGCCACCGAGTTATAAGAACTTTGTGATGAACTACAATATGCATGAACAAGGCGTTGCACGAACTATCGTCCATGCTGAAAACTGCTGAAGTGGAGATCAAGAAGGAGCACCAAGTGTTGATGGTCGATAAGACCACCAATTTCAAGAAAGCAGGAAAGCCTAAGAACAAGGGCAACTTCAAGAAGGGCGGCAAGAAAGCTGCACTTTTGCTAAGAAGCCCAAGGCTGGTCCTAAACTGGCTGAATGCTTCTACTACAAGGGTGCTAGTCCTTTGGGCATAAGCGCCCCAAGTACTGGCAGATCGAAGAAGCAACATCAAGAAGAAAGGTATATTCGATATACATGTTATTGATGTGTATCTTACTAGTAATCATAGTAGTGCACAGGGTATTTGATCTTTGGTTGGTTGCTCATATTTGTAACTTTCGAAGCAGAGCTGCGGAATAAGCGAATGGCGAGAGGCGAGGAGGTGACGATCTTGGCGTTGGAAATGGCTCCAAGGTTGATGTGATGCCGTCGGCCGCTCCCTCTACATCTACCTTGGGATTAGTTTTAAATTTGAATAATTGTTATTTGGTGCCTGCGTTAAGCATGAACATTATATCTGGATCTTGTTTATTGCGAGACGGTTACTCTTTTAAGTCCGAGAATAAAGGTTGTTCGATTTATATGAGTAATATCTTTTATGGTAATGCACCTGAGATGAATGGTTTATTCTTACTGAATCTCGATAGTAGTGATACACATGTTCACAACATAGATGCTAAACAAACAAAATTGAATGATAATTCTACATACATGTGGCACTGTCGTCTTGGTCACATTGGAGTGAAGCGTATGAAGAAACTCCATTCTGATGGACTTCTTGAATCACTTGATTTTGAATCACTTGAAAGATCTGAAGCATGTCTAATGGAAAAATGACTAATACTCCATTCTGCGGAATAATGGGCGAGCTCTGAGACTTATTGGAAATAATACATACCGATGTGTGCGGTCTAGTGAGTGTAGCATCGCGTGGTGGATATCGTTATGTTCTCACTTTCACGGATGACTTAAGTAGATATGGGTATGTCTACTTTATGAAACATAAGTCCAAAACTTTCGAGAAGTTTAAGGAATTTCAAAGTGAAGTGGAAAATCATCGTAACAAGAAGATTAAGTTTCTGCGTTACGAGCGGAGGTGAATATCTAAGTTATGAGTTTGGCATGCATTTAAAGAAATGTGGAATACTTTCATGATTGACACCGAGAACACCACAGCGTAATGGTGTGTCCGAACGTCGTAATCAAACTCTCTTAGATATGGTTCGGTTTATGATGTCTCTTATAGATTTACCGCTATCGTTTTGGGGCTATGCATTAGAGACAACCGCATTCACTTTAAATAGGGCACCATCTAAATCCGTTGAAACGACACTGTACGAATTGTGGTTTGGAAAGAAACCTAAGTTGTCGTTCCTTAAAGTTTGGGGTTGCGGCGTATGTAAAAGTTACAACTTTGATAAGCTAGAACCCAAAGCGGAGAAATGCGTCTTCATAGGATACCCTAAAGAAACAATTGGGTATACCTTCTATCAAAGATCTGAAGGTAAAGTTTTCGTTGCCAAGAATGGATCCTTTCTTGAGAAGGAGTTTCTCTCGAAAGAAGTATTTGGAAGGAAAGTAGAACTTCGACGAGGTTATTGAACCTTCTCGGGGTTGAGAGTAGCGCAGCACCGGAAGATGTTTTCGTGCGCTTTGCACCAGCGGAGAGGAAGCTAATGATGGTGATCATGAAACTTGAGCGAAGTTACTCGAACCTCGCAGTCAGCGAGGGTTCGTACCACTCTGAGTGGTATGACTACGCCTTGAGCGTCATGTTGGTGGATAACAACGATGACCTGCGGCGTATGAAGAAGCTATGGTGAGCCCAGTTCCGACAAATGGCTAGAAGCCATGAAATCGAAATGAGATCCATGTGCGAAAACCAAGTATGGGCGTTGGTGGACTTAGGGATGGCCGTAAGGCTGTCGAGAACAAATGGATTTTCAAAAGAAAAGCAGATCTTGATGGTAATATTCGCATCTATAAAGCTCGACTTGTCGCGAAAGGGTTACGACAAATTCAAGGTGTTGACTATGATGAGACTTTCTCACGATGGCGAAGCTAAAGTCATGAGGATTATTGTTAGCAATTGCTGCATATTCGACTATGAGATATGGCGGATGGATGTCAAAAATCGTTCCTTAATGGTGACATTGAGGAAGAGTTGTACATGGTACAACCCAAGGGTTTTGTCGATCCTAGTGATCTTGACAAGGTATGCAAACTTCAGCGCTCCATTTATGGTGAAGCAAGCATCCCGGAGTTGGAATCAACATTTTGATAAAGTAATCAAAAATTTTGGTTTTATACAAACTTATGGAGAAGCTTGTATTTACAAGAAAGTGAGTGGGAGCTCTATAACATTCCTAGTACTATATGTAGATGACATCTTGTTGATTGGGAATGATATAGAACTTCTTAATAAGCGTCAAAGCCTATTTGAATAATAGTTTTTCAATGAAGGATCTTGGCGAAGCGGCATATATTCTAGGCATCAAGATTTATAGAGATAGGTCAAGGCGCTGCTAAGCGCTTTCACAAAGTACATACGGACAAAGTTCTAAAGAAGTTTAGAATGGAAGAGAGCAAGAAAGGGTTCGTGCCCATGTTGTCGGAAAGACCTTGAGTAAGACTCAAAGTCCATTCTGGCGGAAGATAGAGAAGATGAATAATGTTCCCTATGCCTCACCATAGGTTCTATCATGTATGCCATGTTGTGTACAAGACGGATATAGCACATCTGTTAGTTTGACTAGCGGATATCAAAGTGATCTGGAATGGAGCCTTTGGACAGCGATCAAGAATATCCTTAAGTACGAATAGGACTAAGGATATGGTTCTTTATTATGGAGGTGATGAATAGCTTGTTGTAAGTTATTATCTGATGCTAGTTGGAACACCGATCCGGATGACTCGAAGTCACGATGCGGATCGTATTTATTTTGAATGGTGCTTGATGAAATTTGGAGGTGCCAAACAAAGCGTTGTGGCGAAATCTTCAAGCTGAATCAAAATACATAGCTTGCCGGAGGCACAAGAAACCATATGGATGAAGGAGTTCATTGCTGAACTTGGCGTGGTTCCTAGTGCGTTGGACCCGATGGCCATCTACTGTGACAACACAGGTGCCATAGCTAATGCACAGGAGCCAAGGTCACATAGCAAGCTGAAGCACATCAAGCTACGTTTCCATGCCATTCGCGAGTATGTCCGAGATGGTGACATAAAGATTTGCAAAGTACAATGTGATCTAAATGTGGCAGATCCGTTGACTAAAACTCTCCCTAGAGCAAAGCATGACCAACACCAGAACACCATGGGTGTTAGGTATATTACCATGCAATCTAGATTATTGACTATAGTGCAAGTGGGAGACTGTTGGAGATCTGCCCAAGAGGCAATAATAAAAATGGTTATTATTATATCTTTGTGTTTATGATGAATGTTTGCATCCCGTGCTGTAATTGTATTATAAGGAAACACTAATACATGTGTGTTTGTAAACATAAAAGGGTCCCTAGTAAGCCTCTTGTTAAACTAGCTTGTTGATTAATTGATGATCATGGTTTCCTGATCATGGACATTGGATGTCATTAATAACAAGATTGTATCATTAGGAGAATGATGTAATGGACACACACACCCATAGTAAGCGTAGCATTAGATCAAGTCATTAAGTTCACATTGCTATAAGCTTTCGATACATAGTAACCTAATCCTTCGACCGTGAGGTTGTGTTAATCACCATCACCGGATGAGTACTTTGATGACATCAAACACCACTTCGTAACTGGGTGGTTATAAAGGTGTCATTAGGTATTCTGAAAGTATGTGTTGAAGCGCATGGACCAAGATTGGGATTTGTCCATCCATATGACGGATAGATATGCTCTGGGCCCTCTCGGTGGAATGTCATCTAGTTATCTTGCAAGCATGTGACTAGGTCACAAGGGATGGCATAACGGAGCAGTAAAGAGTACTTATCGATGTGAGGTAGAACTAGGTATGGAGATACCGATGATCAAACCTCGGATAAGTAGAAATATCGCGAGACAAAGGGAATTGGTTTTATGTTAATGGTTATATCGATCACGAAGTCATCGTTGAGTATGTGGAGCCGTTATGGATCTCGGATCCCGCTGATGGTTATTGATCGGAGAGGTGTCTTCATCATGTATGCATATTCACGAACCGTAGGGTGACACATAAGGTTGAAGTTGTTTTAAGTAGATATTGAATGTGCGTTGGAGACGAATGTTGTTGGTCTTGGATTGGATCCGGGACATCACGAGGAGATCCGGAACTGTCAGGGAATAAGATTCATATAATGGGGATCATTTTCTAAGTTAGGAAATGTTCGAGTGTTGTATGGGGATTCTAGAAGGTTTGAATGTTAGGAAGGTTCTAGAAGATATATTGTATTTTATTTGAAAACCGAGATAAGATAAGATAAGGGTAGTTTAAAGGGTAAACTTGGGGGGTAAGGACTCTCCCACCAAGCTCCCCTAATCTTGGCCCTAAGGGGTGGGCCTAGGGGTGGGAACCCTAGGCCACACCCTCCCTCTATATATAGAGGGTGGGCGCCACCCTCCTGCCCTCCACTCCAAACCCTAGCCTCTCTTCCTCCTTCCATCTGCTCTGCTTGGCGAAGCCTGCAGAATTCTCTCCACCACCACCACCACCACTGCCGTCGTCTTTGCTGGGATTGCGTGGAAGATCTACTACCTCTGCTTTCATTGGAGCAGGAGAAGATCTACTACCTCCGCTACTCCGCACGTGTGACCGTTTGCGGAAGCGCTGCCGGAACGCGGCGCCGGAAGGAACATCTACTCGATCTTGAGATCGGCAAGTGATCGACTACATCATCCACGAGATCTAATCTCGTTAACGCTTTCGGTTCTACGAGGGTTAGTACCGATCTATCTTGTTGCTCATGTCTAGTAGATTAGATCTTGGCTTTTATCTAGATTAGATCTGGGTTTTGTTCGTTCTTGCGGTAGAATTTTTTTGTTTTCCATGCTGCAAACCCATCAGTATCCACCAGTGTCATTGCATGTGTGTTCTTTTCACAATCAACCTATGGATCCACCAGTGTCATTGCATGTGTGTTCTTTTTACTAACAACAACCAGTGTCATTTCTTGTGTGTTCTTTTCACATAACACATATGGATCCACCAGTGTCATTGAAATGTGTGTTCTCTTCAGAGACCACTCATGGATCCACTAGTGTCATTGCATGTGTGTTCTTTTTACTAACAACAACTAGAGTCATTGCATGTGTGTTCTTTCCACATACCACATATGGAACAACCAGAGTCATTGCATGTGTGCTCTTTTCACAATCCACCTATGGATCCAGAAGTGTCATTGCATGTGTGTTCTTTTTACTAACAACAACTGGAGTCATTTCATGACTGTTCTTTTCACATACCACATATGGATCAACCAGAGTCATTACATGTGTGTTCTCTTCACAATCCACCTATGGATCCACCAGTGTCATTGCATGTGTGTTCTTTTCACAATCCACCTATGAATCCACTAGTGTCATTGCATGTGTGTTCCTTTTACTAACAACAACCAGTGTCATTTCATGTGTGTTCTTTTCACATAACACATATGGATCCACCAGTGTCATTGAAATGTGTGTTCTCTTCAGAGACGACACATGGATCCACCAGTGTTATTTCATCTGTGTTCTGTTTACTAACAACAACTTGAGTCATTGCATGTGTATTCTTTTCACATACCACATATGGAACAACCAGAGTCATTGCATGTGTGCTCTTTTCACAATCCACATATGGATCAACCAGTGTCATTGCATGTGTGTTCTTTTTACTAACAACAACTGGAGTCATTTCATGTTTGTTCTTTTCACATAGCACATATGGATCCACCGGTGTCATTGAAATGTGTGCTCTTTTCACAATCCACCTATGGATCCACCAGTGTCATTGCATGTGTGTTATTTTCACAATCCACCTATGGATCCACCAGTGTCATTGCATGTGTGTTCTTTTTACTGACAACAACTGGAGTCATTGAAATGTGTGTTCTTTTCACATACCACATATGGATCCTTATGTGTCATTGCATGTGTGTGCTTTTCACAATCCACATATGGATCCACCAGTGATATTGCATGTGTGCTCTTTTTACTAACAACAACTGGAGTCATTTCATGTGTGTTCTTTTCACATATCACATATGGATCAACCGGTGTCATTGAAATGTGTGCTCTTTTCACAATCCACCTATGGATCTACCAATGTCATTGCATGTGTGTTCTTTTTACTAACAACAACCAGAGTCATTGCATGTGTGTTCTTTTCACATACCACATATGGATCCACCAGTGTCATTGCATGTGTGCGTTCTCTTCAGAGACCACACATGGATCCACCAGTGTTATTACATGTGTGTTCTTTTTAATAACAACAACCAGAGTCATTGCATGTGTGTTCTCTTCACAATCCACCTATGGTCCACAGTTTCATTGAAATGTGTGTTCTTGTTACTAACAAGAACCAGAGTCGTTGCATGTGTGTTCTCTTCAAAGACCGCACATGGATCCACGAGTGTCATTGCATTTGTGTTCTTTTCTCAATCCACCTATGGATCCACCAGTGTCATTGGATGTGTGTTCTTTTTACTAACAACAACTGGAGTCATTTCACGACTTTTCTTTTCACATACCACATATGGATCCACCAGTGTCATTGAAATGTGTGTTCTCTTCAGAGACCACACATGGATCCACCAGTGTCATTGCATGTGTGTTCTTGTTACTAATTACAACCAGAGTCATTGCATGTGTGCTCTTTTCACATACCACATATGGATCCACCAGTGTCATTGCATGTGTGTTCTTTTCACAATCCACCTATGGATCCACTAGTGTCATTGCATATGTGTTATTTTTACTAACAACAACCAATGTCATTTCGTTTGTGTTCTTTTCGCATAACACTTATGGATCCACCAGTGTCATTGAAATGTGTGTTCTCTTCAGAGACCACACATGGATCCACCAGTGTCATTGCATGTGTGTTCTTTTTACTAACAACAACTGGAGTCATTGCATGTGTATTCTTTTCACCTACCACATATGGAATAAACAGAGTCATTGCATGTGTGCTCTTTTCAACACACATGTAACAAGAACACACATTTCAATGACACTAGTGAACCATAGGTGGATTGTGAAGAGAACACACATGCCATGACTCTGGTTGTTGTTATTAAAAAGAACACACATGCAATAACACTGGTGGATCCATGTGTGGTCTCTGAAGAGAACACACATTTCAATGACTCTGGTTGTTCCATATGTGGTATGTGAAAGAACACATGCAATGATGTTGTTGTTAGTAAAAGCACACATGCATGACATGGTGGATCCATATGTGATTGTGAAAGAACACATGCAACGACACATATGGATCCATATGTGGTATGTGAAACAACACATTTTTCAATGACTGTTGTTAATAGTAAGAACACACATGCAATGACATTGGTGGATCTATAGGTGCATTGTGAAGAGAACACACATGCAATGACTCTGGTGGATCCATTGTTCTCTTCACAATCCACCAGAGTCATTGCATGTGTGTTCTCTTCACAATCCACCTATGGTCCACCAGTGTCATTGAAATGTGTGTTCTTTTTATGAACAAGAACCAGAGTCGTTGCATGTGTGTTCTCTTTAGAGACCACACATGGATCCACCGGTGTCATTGCATGTGTGTTCTTTTCACAATCCACCTATGGATCCACCAGTGTCATTGCATGTGTGTTCTTTTTACTAACAACAACTGGAGTCATTTCATGACAGTTCTTTTCACATACCACAAATGGATCCACCAGTGTCATTGAAATGTGTGTTCTCTTCAGAGACCACATGGATCCTGATGTCATTGCATGTGTGTTCTTGTTACTAATTACAACCAGAGTCATTGCATGTGTGTTCTTTTCATATACCAGATATGGATCCACCAGTGTCATTGCATGTGTGTTCTTTTCACAATCAACCTATGGATCCACCAGTGTCGTTGCATGTGTGTTCTTTTTACTAACAACAACTAGTGTCATTTCTTGTGTGTTCTTTTCACATAACACATATGGATCCACCAGTGTCATTGAAATGTGTGTTATCTTCAGAGACCACACATGGATCTACTAGTGTCATTGCATGTGTGTTCTTTTTACTAACAACAACTAGAGTCATTGCATGTGTGTTCTTTCCACATACCACATATGGAACAACCAGAGTCATTGCATGTGTGCTCTTTTCACAATCCACCTATGGATCCAGAAGTGTCGTTGCATGTGTGTTCTTTTTACTAACAACAACTGGAGTCATTTCATGACTATTCTTTTCACATACCACATATGGATCAACCAGAGTCATTGCATGTGTGTTCTCTTCACAATCCACCTATGGATCCACCAGTGTCATTGCACGTGTGTTCTTTTCACAATCCACCTATGAATCCACTAGTGTCATTGCATGTGTGTTCTTTTTACTAACAACAACCAGTGTCATTTCATGTGTGTTCTTTTCACATAACACATATGGATCCACCAGTGTCATTGAAATGTGTGTTCTCTTCAGAGACGACACATGGATCCACCAGTGTCATTTCATGTGTGTTCTTTTTACTAACAACAACTTGAGTCATTGCATGTGTATTCTTTTCACATACCACATATGGAACAACCAGAGTCATTGCATGTGTGCTCTTTTCACAATCCACATATGGATCAACCAGTGTCATTGCATGTGTGTTCTTTTTACTAACAACAACTGGAGTCATTTCATGTGTGTTCTTTTCACATAGCACATATGGATCCACCGGTGTCATTGAAATGTGTGCTCTTTTCACAATCCACCTATGGATCCACCAGTGTCATTTCATGTGTGTTCTTTTCACAATCCACCTATGGATCCACCAGTGTCATTGCATGTGTGTTCTTTTTACTGACAACAACTGGAGTCATTGAAATGTGTGTTCTTTTCACATACCACATATGGATCCTTATGTGTCATTCCATGTGTGTTCTTTTCACAATCCACAGATGGATCCACCAGTGATATTGCATGTGTGCTCTTTTTACTAACAACAACTGGAGTCATTGCATGTGTGTTCTTTTCACATATCACATATGGATCCACCGGTGTCATTGAAATGTGTTCTCTTTTCACAATCCACCTATGGATCCACCAGTGTCATTGCATGTGTGTTCTTTTTACTAACAACAACTGGAGTCATTGCATGTGTGTTCTTTTCACATACCACATATGTAACAACCAGAATCATTGAAATGTGTGTTCTCTTCAGAGACCACACATGGATCCACCAGTGTTATTGCATGTGTGTTCTTTTTAATAACAACAACCAGAGTCATTGCATGTGTGTTCTCTTCACAATCCACCTATTGTCCAACCAGTGTCATTGAAATGTGTGTTCTTGTTACTAACAAGAACCAGAGTCGTTGCATGTGTGTTCTCTTCAGAGACCGCACATGGATCCACCAGTGTCATTGCATGTGTGTTCTTTTCACAATCCACCTATGATACCACCAGTGCCATTGCATGTGTGTTCTTTTTACTAACAACAACTGGAGTCATTTCATGACTTTTCTTTTCACATACCACATATGGATCCACAAGTGTCATTGAAATGTGTGTTCTCTTTAGAGACCACACATGGATCCACCAGTGTCATTGCACGTGTGTTCTTTTTACTAACAACAACTGGAGTCATTGCATGTGTATACTTTTCACATACCACATATGGAACAACCAGAGTCATTGCATGTGTGCTCTTTTCACAATCCACCTATGGATCCACTAATGTCATTGCATGTGTGTTCTTTTTACTAACAACAACTAGAGTCATTTCATGACTATTCTTTTCACATACCACATATGGATCCACCAGAGTCATTGCATGTGTGTTCTCTTCATAATCCACCTATAGATCCACCAATGTCATTGCATGTGTGTTCTTTTCAGATACCACATATGGATCCACCAGTGTCATTGCATGTGTGTTCTTTTTACTAACAACAACAGGAGTCATTGAAATGTGTGTTCTTTTCACATACCACATATGGATCCATATGTGTCGTTGCATGTGTGTTCTCTTCACAATCCACATATGGATCCACCAGTGTCATTGCATGTGTGCTCTTTTTACTAACAACAATTGGAGTCATTTCATGTGTTTTATTTTCACATACCACATATGGATACACCGGTCTCATTGAAATGTGTGCTCTTTTCACAATCCACCTATGGATCCACCAGTGTCATTGTGTGTGTTATTTTTACTAACAACAACTTGACTCATTGCATGTGTGTTCTTTTCACATACCACATATGGAACAACCAGAGTCATTGAAATGTGTGTTCTCTTCAGAGACCACACATGAATCCACCAGTGTTATTGCATGTGTGTTCTTTTTAATAACAACAACCAGAGTCATGGCATGTGTGTTCTCTTCACAATCCACCTATGGATCCACCAGTGTCATTGCATGTGTGTTCTTTTTACTAACAACAACTAGAGTCGTTTCATGACATTTCTTTTCACATACCACATATGGATCCACCTGTGTCATTGAAATGTGTGTTCTCTTCAGAGACCACACATGGATCCACCAATGTCATTGCATGTGTGTTCTTATTACTAATTACAACCAGAGTCATTGCATGTGTGCTCTTTTCACATACCACATATGGATCCACCAGTGTCATTGCATGTGTGTTCTTTTCACAATCCACCTATGGATCCACTAGTGTCATTGCATGTGTGTTCTTTTTACTAACAACAACCAGTGTCATTTCGTGTGTGTTCTTTTCACATAAAACATATGGATCCACCAGTGTCATTGAAATGTGTGTTCTCTTCAGAGACCACACATGCATCCACCAGTGTCATTGCATGTGTGTCCTTTTTACTAACAACAACTAGAGTCCTTGCATGTGTGTTCTTTTCACATACCACATATGGAACAACCAGAGTCATTGCATGTGTGCTCTTTTCACAATCCACCTATGGATCCACCAGTGTCATTGCATGTGTATTCTTTTTACTAACAACAACCAGTGTCATTTCATGCGTGTTCTTTTCACATAACACATATGGATTCACCAGTGTCATTGAAATGTGTTCTCTTCAGAGACCACACATGGATCCACTAGTGTCATTGCATGTGTGTTCTTTTCACAATCCACCTATGGATCCACCAGTGTCATTGCATGTGTGTTCTTTTCACAATCCACCTATGGATCCACCAGTGTCATTGCATGTGTCTTCTTTTTACTAACAACAACGGGAGTCATTCAAATGTGTGTTCTTTTCATATACCACATATGGATCCTTATGTGTCATTGCATGTGTGTTCTTTTCACAATCCACATATGGATCCACCAGTGTCATTGCATGTGTGCTCTTTTTACTAACAACAACTGGAGTCATTTCATGTGTGTTCTTTTCACATACCACATATGGATCCACCGGTGTCATTGAAAAGTGTGCTCTTTTCACAATCCACCTATGGATCCACCAGTGTCATTGCATGTGTGTTCTTTTTACTAACAACAACTAGAGTCATTACATGTCTGTTCTTTTCACATACCACATATGGAACAACCAGAGTCATTGAAATGTGTGTTCTCTTCAGAGACCACACATGGATCCACCAGTGTTATTGCATGTGTGTTCTTTTTAATAACAACAACCAGAGTCATTGCATGTGTGTTCTCTTCACAATCCACCTATGGTCCACCAGTGTCATTGAAATGTGTGTTCTTGTTACGAACAAGAACCAGAGTCGTTGCATGTGTGTTCTCTTTAGAGACGATCCACCGGTGTCATTGCATGTGTGCTCTTTTCACAATCCACCTATGGATCCACCGGTGTCATTGCATATGTTTTGTTTTTACTAACAACAACAGGAGTCATTTCATGACTGTTCATTTCACATACCACATATGGATCCACCAGAGTTATTGTATGTGTGTTCTCTTCAGAGACCACACATGGATCCACCAGTGTCATTGCATGTGTGTTCTTGTTACTAATTACAACCAGAGTCATTGCATGTGTGTTCTTTTCATATACCAGATATGGATCCACCAGTGTCATTGCATGTGTGTTCTTTTCACAATCAACCTGTGGATCCACCAGTGTCATTGCATGTGTGTTCTTTTTACTAACAACAACTAGTGTCATTTCTTGTGTGTTCTTTTCACATAACACATATGGATCCACCAGTGTCATTGAAATGTGTGTTCTCTTCAGAGACCACACATGGATCCACTAGTGTCATTGCATGTGTGTTCTTTTTAGTAACAACAACTAGAGTCATTGCATGTGTGTTGTTTCCACATACCACGTATGGAACAACCAGAGTCATTGCATGTGTGCTCTTTTCACAATCCACCTATGGATCCAGAAGTGTCATTGCATGTGTGTTCTTTTTTACTAACAACAACTGGAGTCATTTCATGACTGTTCTTTTCACATACCACATATGGATCAACCAGAGTCATTGCATGTGTGTTCTCTTCACAATCCACCTATGGATCCACCAGTGTCATTGCATGTGTGTTATTTTCACAATCCACCTATGAATCCACTAGTGTCATTGCATGTGTGTTCTTTTTACTAACAACAACCAGTGTCATTTCATGTGTGTTCTTTTCACATAACACATATGGATCCACCAGTGTCATTGAAATGTGTGTTCTCTTCAGAGACCACACATGCATCCACCAGCGTCATTGCATGTGTGTTCTTTTTACTAACAACAACTAGAGTCATTGCATGTGTGTTCTTTTCACATACCACATATGGAACAACCAGAGTCATTGCATGTGTGCTCTTTTCACAATCCACCTATGGATCCACCAGTGTCATTGCATGTGTATTCTTTTTACTAACAACAACCAGTGTCATTTCATGCGCGTTCTTTTCACATAACACATATGGATTCACCAGTGTCATTGAAATGTGTTCTCTTTAGAGACCACACATGGATCCACTAGTGTCATTGCATGTGTGTTCTTTTCACAATCCACCTATGGATCCACCAGTGTCATTGCATGTATGTTCTTTTCACAATCCACCTATGGATCCACCAGTGTCATTGCATGTGTCTTCTTTTTACTAACAACAACGGGAGTCATTCAAATGTGTGTTCTTTTCATATACCACATATGGATCCTTATGTGTCATTGCATGTGTGTTCTTTTCACAATCCACATATGGATCCACCAGTGTCATTGCATGTGTGCTCTTTTTACTAACGACAACTGGAGTCATTTCATGTGTGTTCTTTTCACATACCACATATGGATCCACCGGTGTCATTGAAATGTGTGCTCTTTTCACAATCCACCTATGGACCCACCAGTTTCATTGCATGTGTGTTCTTTTTACTAACAACAACTAGAGTCATTACATGTGTGTTCTTTTCACATACCACATATGGAACAACTAGAGTCATTGAAATGTGTGTTCTCTTCAGAGACCACACATGGATCCACCAGTGTTATTGCATGTGTGTTCTTTTTAATAACAACAACCAGAGTCATTGCATGTGTGTTCTCTTCACAATCCACCTATGGTCCACCAGTGTCATTGAAATGTGTGTTCTTGTTACGAACAAGAACCAGAGTCGTTGCATGTGTGTTCTCTTTAGAGACCACACATGGATCCACCGGTGTCATTGCATGTGTGTTCTTTTCACAATCCACCTATGGATCCACCAGTGTCATTGCATGTGTCTTCTTTTTACTAACAACAACTGGAGTCATTTCATGACAGTTCTTTTCACATACCACAAATGGATCTACCAGTGTCATTGAAATGTGTGTTCTCTTCAGAGACCACACATGGATCCACCAGTGTCATTGCATGTGTGTTCTTGTTACTAATTACAACCAGATTCATTGCATGTGTGTTCTTTTCATATACCAGATATGGATCCACCAGTGTCATTGCATGTGTGTTCTTTTCACAATCAACCTGTGGATCCACCAGTGTCATTGCATGTGTGTTCTTTTTACTAACAACAACTAGTGTCATTTCTTGTGTGTTCTTTTCACATAACACATATGGATCCACCAGTGTCATTGAAATGTGTGTTCTCTTCAGAGACCACACATGGATCCACTAGTGTCATTGCATGTGTGTTCTTTTTAGTAACAACAACTAGAGTCTTTGCATGTGTGTTCTTTCCACATACCACATATGGAACAACCAGAGTCATTGCATGTGTGCTCTTTTCACAATCCACCTATGGATCCAGAAGTGTCATTGCATGTGTGTTCTTTTTACTAACAACAACTGGAGTCATTTCATGACTGTTCTTTTCACATACCACATATGGATCAACCAGAGTCATTGCATGTGTGTTCTCTTCACAATCCACCTATGGATCCACCAGTGTCATTGCATGTGTGTTATTTTCACAATCCACCTATGAATCCACTAGTGTCATTGCATGTGTGTTCTTTTTACTAACAACAACCAGTGTCATTTCATGTGTGTTCTTTTCACATAACACATATGGATCCACCAGTGTCATTGAAATGTGTGTTCTCTTCAGAGACCACACATGCATCCACCAGTGTCATTGCATGTGTGTTCTTTTTACTAACAACAACTAGAGTCATTGCATGTGTGTTCTTTTCACATACCACATATGGAACAACCAGAGTCATTGCATGTGTGCTCTTTTCACAATCCACCTATGGATCCACCAGTGTCATTGCATGTGTATTCTTTTTACTAACAATAACCAGTGTCATTTCATGCGCGTTCTTTTCACATAACACATATGGATTCACCAGTGTCATTGAAATGTGTTCTCTTTAGAGACCACACATGGATCCACTAGTGTCATTGCATGTGTGTTCTTTTCACAATCCACCTATGGATCCACCAGTGTCATTGCATGTGTGTTCTTTTCACAATCCACCTATGGATCCACCAGTGTCATTGCATGTGTCTTCTTTTTACTAACGACAACGGGAGTCATTCAAATGTGTGTTCTTTTCATATACCACATATGGATCCTTATGTGTCATTGCATGTGTGTTCTTTTCACAATCCACATATGGATCCACCAGTGTCATTGCATGTGTGCTCTTTTTACTAACAACAACTGGAGTCATTTCATGTGTGTTCTTTTCACATACCACATATGGATCCACCGGTGTCATTGAAATGTGTGCTCTTTTCACAATCCACCTATGGATCCACCAGTGTCAATGCATGTGTGTTCTTTTTACTAACAACAACTAGAGTCATTACATGTGTGTTCTTTTCACATACCACATATGGAACAACTAGAGTCATTGAAATGTGTGGTCTCTTCAGAGACCACACATGGATCCACCAGTGTTATTGCATGTGTGTTCTTTTTAATAACAACAACCAGAGTCATTGCATGTGTGTTCTCTTCACAATCCACCTATGGTCCACCAGTGTCATTGAAATGTGTGTTCTTGTTACGAACAAGAACAATAGTCGTTGCATGTGTGTTCTCTTTAGAGACCACACATGGATCCACCGGTGTCATTGCATGTGTGTTCTTTTCACAATCCACCTATGGATCCACCAGTGTCATTGCATGTGTCTTCTTTTTACTAACAACAACTGGAGTCATTTCATGACAGTTCTTTTCACATACCACAAATGGATCTACTAGTGTCATTGAAATGTGTGTTCTCTTCAGAGACCACACATGGATCCACCAGTGTCATTGCATGTGTGTTCTTGTTACTAATTACAACCAGAGTCATTGCATGTGTGTTCTTTTCATATACCAGATATGGATCCACCAGTGTCATTGCATGTGTGTTCTTTTCACAATCAACCTGTGGATCCACCAGTGTCATTGCATGTGTGTTCTTTTTACTAACAACTAGTGTCATTTCTTGTGTGTTCTTTTCACATAACACATATGGATCCACCAGTGTCATTGAAATGTGTGTTCTCTTCAGAGACCACACATGGATCCACTAGTGTCATTGCATGTGTGTTCTTTTTAGTAACAACAACTAGAGTCATTGCATGTGTGTTCTTTCCACATACCACATATGGAACAACCAGAGTCATTGCATGTGTGCTCTTTTCACAATCCACCTATGGATCCAGAAGTGTCATTGCATGTGTGTTCTTTTTACTAACAACAACTGGAGTCATTTCATGACTGTTCTTTTCACATACCACATATGGATCAACCAGAGTCATTGTATGTGTGTTCTCTTCACAATCCACCTATGGATCCACCAGTGTCATTGCATGTGTGTTATTTTCACAATCCACCTATGAATCCACTATTGTCATTGCATGTGTGTTCTTTTTACTAACAACAACCAGTGTCATTTCATGTGTGTTCTTTTCACATAACACATATGGATCCACCAGTGTCATTGAAATGTGTGTTCTCTTCAGAGACCACACATGCATCCACCAGTGTCATTGCATGTTTATCTTTTTACTAACAACAACTAGAGTCATTGCATGTGTGTTCTTTTCATATACCACATATGGAACAACCAGATTCATTGCATGTGTGCTCTTTTCACAATCCACATATGGATCAACCAGTGTCATTGCATGTGTGTTCTTTTTACTAACAACAACTGGAGTCATTTCATGTGTGTTCTTTTCACATAGCACATATGGATCCACCGGTGTCATTGAAATGTGTGCTCTTTTCACAATCCACATGGATCCACCAGTGTCATTGCATGTGTGTTCTTTTCACAATCCACCTATGGATCCACCAGTGTCATTGCATGTGTGTTCTTTTTACTGACAACAACTGGAGTCATTGAAATGTGTGTTCTTTTCACATACCACATATGGATCCTTATGTGTCATTGCATGTGTGTTCTTTTCACAATCCACATATGGATCCACCAGTGATATTGGATGTGTGCTCTTTTTACTAACAACAACTGGAGTCATTTCATGTGTGTTCTTTTCACATATCACATATGGATCCACCGGTGTCATTGAAATGTGTGCTCTTTTCACAATCCACCTATGGATCCACCAGTGTCATTGCATGTGTGTTCTTTTTACTAACAACAACTGGAGTCATTGCATGTGTGTTCTTTTCACATACCACATATGTAACAACCAGAATCATTGAAATGTGTGTTCTCTTCAGAGACCACACATGGATCCACCAGTGTTATTGCATGTGTGTTCCTTTTAATAACAACAACCAGAGTCATTGCATGTGTGTTCTCTTCACAATCCACCTATGGTCCACCAGTGTCATTGAAATGTGTGTTCTTGTTACTAACAAGAACCAGAGTCGTTGCATGTGTGTTCTCTTCAGAGACCGCACATGGATCCACCAGTGTCATTGCATGTGTGTTCTTTTCACAATCCACCTATGATACCACCAGTGCCATTGCATGTGTGTTCTTTTTACTAACAACAACTGGAGTCATTTCATCACTTTTCTTTTCACATACCACATATGGATCCACAAGTGTCATTGAAATGTGTGTTCTCTTCAGAGACCACACATGGATCCACCAGTGTCATTGCACGTGTGTTCTTTTTACTAAGAACAACTGGAGTCATTGCATGTGTGTTCTTTTCACATACCACATATGGAACAACCAGAGTCATTGAAATGTGTGCTCTTTTCACAATCCACCTATGGATCCACTAATGTCATTGCATGTGTGTTCTTTTTACTAACAACAACTAGAGTCATTTCATGACTGTTCTTTTCACATACCACATATGGATCCACCAAAGTCATTGCATGTGTGTTCTCTTCACAATCCACCTATAGATCCACCAATGTCATTGCATGTGTGTTCTTTTCAGATACCACATATGGATCCACCAGTGTCATTGCATGTGTGTTCTTTTTACTAACAACAACAGGAGTCATTGAAATGTGTGTTCTTTTCACATACCACATATGGATCCATATGTGTCGTTGCATGTGTGTTCTCTTCACAATCCACATATGGATCCACCAGTGTCATTGCATGTGTGCTCTTTTTACTAACAACAATTGGAGTCATTTCATGTGTGTTCTTTTCACATACCACATATGGATACGCCGGTCTCATTGAAATGTGTGCTCTTTTCACAATCCACCTATGGATCCACCAGTGTCATTGCGTGTGTGTTCTTTTTACTAACAACAACTTGAGTCATTGCATGTGTGTTCTTTTCACATACCACATATGGAACAACCAGAGTCATTGAAATGTGTGTTCTCTTCAGAGACCACACATGGACCCACCAGTGTTATTGCATGTGTGTTCTTTTTAATAACAAGAACCAGAGTCGTTGCATGTGTGTTCTCTTCAGAGACCACACATAGATCCACCAGTGTGACTGCATGTGTGTTCTTTTCACAATCCACCTATGGATCCACCACTGTCATTACATGTGTGTTATTTTTACTAACAACAACTGGAGTCATTTCATGACTGTTCTTTTCACATACCACATATGGATCCACCACCAGTTTCATTGCATATGTGTTCTTCTTACTAATTACAACCAGAGGCATTGCATGTGTGTTCTTTTCACATACCACATATGGATACACTAGTGTCATTGCATGTGTGTTCTTTTCACAATCCACCTATGGATCCACCAGTGTCATTGCATGTGTGTTCTTTTTACTAAAAAAACCAGTGTCATTTCATGTGTGTTCTTTTCACATAACACATATGAATCCACCAGTGTCATTGAAATGTGTGTTCTCTTCAAAGACCACACATGGATCCACCAGTGTCATTGCATGTGTGTTCTTTTTACTAACAACAACTGGAGTCATTGCATGCGTGTTCTTTTCACATACCACATATGGAACAACCAGAGTCATTGCATGTGTGCTCTTTTCACAATCCACCTATGGATCCACCAGTGTCATTACATGTGTGTTCTTTTTACTAACAACAACTGGAGTCATTTCATGAGTGTTCTTGTCACATACCACATATGGATCAACCAGAGTCATTGCATGTGTGTTCTCTTCACAATCCACCTATGGATCCACCAGGGTCATTGGATGTGTGTTCTTTTCACATACCACATATGGATCCACCAGTGTCATTGGATGTGTGTTCTTTTCACAATCCACCTATGGATCGACCAGTGTCGTTGCATGTTTGTTCTTTTTACTAACAACAAGTGGAGTCATTGAAATGTGTGTTCTTTTCACATACCACATATGGATCCATATGTGTCATTGCATGTGTTGTTCTTTTCACAATCCACATATGGATCCACCAGTGTCATTGCATGTGTGCTCTTTTTACTAACAACAACTAGAGTCATTTCATGTGTGTTCTTTTCACATACCACATATGGAACAACCAGAGTCATTGCATGTGTGTTCTCTTCACAATCCACCTATAGTCCAGCAGTGTCATTGAAATGTGTGTTCTTGTTACTAACAACAACCAGAGTTGTTGCATGTGTGTTCTCTTCAGAGACCACACATGGATCCAGCAGTGTCATTGCATGTGTGTTCTTTTTACTAATAACAACTGGAGTCATCTCATGACTGTTCTTTTCACATACCACATATGGATCCACCAGTGTCATTGAAATGTGTGTTCTCTTCAGAGACCACACATGGATCCACCAGTGTCATTGCAAGCGTGTTCTTGTTACTAATTACAACCAGAGTCATTGCATGTGTGTTCTTTTGAGAATCCACCTATGGATCCACCAGTGTCATTGCATGTGTGTTCTTTTTACTAACAACAACCCGTGTCATTTCATGTGTGTTCTTTTCACATAACACGTATGGATCCACCAGTGTCATTTCATGTGTGTTCTTTTCACATAACACCTATGGATCCAGCAGTGTCATTGCATGTGTGTTCTTTTTACTAATAACAACTAGAGTCATCTCATGACTGTTCTTTTCACATACCACATATGGATCCACCAGTGTCATTGAAATGTGTGTTCTCTTTAGATACCACACATGGATCCACCAGTGTCATTGCATTTGTGTTCTTGTTACTAATTACAACCAGAGTCATTGCATGTGTGTTCTTTTCACATACCACATATGGATCCACCAGTGTCATTGCATGTGTGTTATTTTCACAATCCACCAATGGATCCACCAGTGTCATTGCATGTGTGTTCTTTTTACTAACAACAACCAGTGTCATTTCATGACTGTTCTTTTCACATACCACATATGGATCCACCAGTGTCATTGAAATGTGTGTTCTCTTCAGAGACCACACATGGATCCACCAGTGTCATTGCATTTGTGTTCATGTTACTAATTACAACCAGAGTCATTGCATGTGTGTTCTTTTCACATACCACATATGGATCCACTAGTGTCATTGCATGTGTGTCCGTTTCACAATCCACCTATGGATCCACCAGTGTCATTGCATGTGTGTTCTTTTTACTAACAACAACCAGTGTCATTTCGTGGGTGTTCTTTTCACATAACACATATGGATCCACCAGTGTCATTGAAATGTGTGTTCTCTTCAAAGACCAGACATGGATCCACCAGTGTCATTGCATATGTGTTCTTTTTACTAACAACAACTGGAGTCATTGCATGTGTGTTCTTTTCACATACCACATATGGAACAACCAGAGTCATTGCATGTGTGCTCTTTTCACAATCCACCTATGGATCCACCAGTGTCATTGCATGTGTGTTCTTTTTACTAACAACAACTGGAGTCATTTCATGAGTGTTCTTGTCACATACCACATATGGATCAACCAGAGTCATTGCATGTGTGTTCTCTTCACAATCCACCTATGGATCCACCAGTGTCATTACATGTGTGTTCTTTTCACATACCACACATGGATCCACCAGTGTCATTGCATGTGTGTTCTTTTCACAATCCACCTATGGATCCAACAGTGTCGTTGCATGTGTGTTCTTTTTACTAAAAACAAGTCGAGTCATTGAAATGTGTGTTCTTTTCACATACCACATATGGATCCATAGGTGTCATTGCATGTGTGTTCTTTTCACAATCCACATATGGATCCACCAGTGTCATTGCATGTGTGCTCTTTTTACTAACAACAACTGGGGTCATTTCATGTGTGTTCTTTTCACATACCACATATGAAACAACCAGAGTCATTGCATGTGTGTTCTCTTCACAATCCACCTATGGTCCAGCAGTGTCATTGAAATGTGTGTTCTTGTTACTAACAACAACCAGAGTCATTGCATGTGTGTTCTCTTCAGAGACCACACATGGATCCACCAGTGTCATTGCATGTGTGTTCTTTTCACAATCCACCTATGGATCCACCAGTGTCATTGCATGTGTGTTTTTTACTACCAACAACTGGAGTCATTTCATGACTGTTCTTTTCACATACCACATATGGATCCACCAGTGTCATTGAAATGTGTGTTCTCTTCAGAGACCACACATGGATCCACCAGTGTCATTGCATATGTGTCCGTGTTAGTAATTACAAGCAGAGTCATTGCATGTGTGTTTTTTCACATACCACATATGGATCCACCAGTGTCATTGCATGTGTGTTATTTTCACAATCCACCTATGGATCCACCAGTGTCACTACATGTGTGTTCTTTTTACTAACAACAACCAGTGTCATTTCATGTGTGTTATTTTCACATAAACATATGGATCCACTAGTGTCATTGAAATGTGTGTTCTCTTCCGAGACCACACATGGATCCACCAGTGTCATTGCATGTGTGTTCTTTTTACTAACAACAACTGAGATATTGCATGCGTGTCCTTTCAAATACCACATATGGAACAACCAGAGTCATTGCATGTGTGCTCTTTTCACAATCCACCTATGGATCCACCAGTGTCATTGCATGTGTGTTCTTTTTACTAACAACAACTAGAGTCATTTCATGACTATTCTTTTCACAGAACACATATGGATCCACCAGAGTCATTGCATGTGTGTTCTCTTCACAATCCACCTATGGATCCACAAGTGTCATTGCATGTGTGTTCTTTTCACATACCACATATGGATCAACCACTGTCATTGCATGTGTGTTCTTTTAACAATCCACCTATGGATCCACCAGTGTCATTGCATGTGTGTTATTTTTACAAACAACGACTGGAGTCATTGAAATGTGTGTTCTTTTCACATACCACATATGTATCCATAGGTGTAATTGCATGTGTGTTCTTTTCACAATCCACATATGGATCCACCAGTGTCATTGCATGTGTGCTCTTTTTACTAACAACAACTAGAGTCATTTCATGTGTGTTCTTTTCACATACCACATGTGGAACAAACATAGTCATTGCATGTGTGCTCTTTTCGCAATCCACGTATGGATTCACCAGTGTCATTGCATGTGTGTTCTTTTTACTAACAAAAATTGAAGTCATTGCATGTGTGTTCTTTTCACATACCACATATGGAACAACCACAGTCATTGAAATGTGTGTTCTCTTCAGAGACCACACATGGATCCACCAGTGTTATTGCATGTGTGTTCTTTTTACTAACAACAACCAGAGTCATTGCATGTGTGTTCTTTTCACATACCACATATGGATCCACCAGTGTCATTGCATGTGTGCTCTTTTTACTAACAACAACCAGAGTCATTGCATGTGTGTTCTCTTCAGAGACCACACATGGATCCACCAGTGTCATTGCATGTGTGTTCTTTTTTCTAACAACAACCATAGTCATTGAAATGTGTGTTCTCTTCAGATACCACACATGGATCCCCTAGTGTCATCGCATGTGTGTTCTTGTTACTAATTACAACCATAGTCATTGCATGTGTGTTCTTTTGACATACCACATATGGATCCACCAAAGTCATTGCATGTGTGTTCTCTTCACAATCCACCTATAGATCCACCAGTGTCATTGCATGTGTGTTCTTTTCACATACCACATATGGATCCATCAGTGTCATTGCATGTGTGTTCTATTTACTAACAACAACAGGAGTCATTGAAATGTGTGTTATTTTCACATAACACATATGGATCCACCAGTGTCATTGAAATGTGTGTTCTCTTCAGAGACCACACATGGATCCACCAGTGTCATTGCATGTGTGTTCTTTTTACTAAAAACAACTGGAGTCATTGCATGTGTATCCTTTTGACATACCACATATGGAACAACCAGAGTCATTGCATGTGTGCTCTTTTAACAATCCACCTATGGATCCACTAGTGTCATTGCATGTGTGTTCTTTTTACTAACAACAACTAGAGTCATTTCATGACTGTTCTTTTCACATACCACATATGGATCCACCAGAGTCATTGCATGTGTGTTCTCTTCACAATCCACCTATAGATCGACCAGTGTTATTGCATGTGTGTTCTTTTCATATGCCACATATGGATCCACCAGTGTCATTGCATGTGTGTTCTTTTTACTAACAACAGGAGTCATTGAAATGTGTGTTCTTTTCACATACCACATATGGATCCATATGTGTCATTGCATGTGTGTTCTTTTCACAATCCACATATGGATCCACCAGTGTCATTGCATGTGTGCGCTTTTTACTAACAACAATTGGAGTCATTTCATGTGTGTTCTTTTCACATACCACATATGGATACACCGGTGTCATTGAAATGTGTGCTCTTTTCACAATCCACCTATGGATCCACAAGTGTCATTGCATGTGTGTTCTTTTTACTAACAACAACTGGAGTCATTGCATGTGTGTTCTTTTTACTAACAACAACTGGAGTCATTGCATGTGTGTTCTTTTCACATACCCCATATGGAACAACCAGAGTCATTGAAATGTGTGTTCTCTTAAGAGACCACACATGGATCCACCAGTGTTATTGCATGTGTGTTCTTTTTAATAACAACAACTAGAATCATGGCATGTGTGTTCTCTTCACAATCCACCTATGGTCCACCAGTGTCATTGAATTGTGTGTTCTTGTTACTAACAAGAACCAGAGTCGTTGCATGTGTGTTCTCTTCAGAGACCACACATGGATCCACCAGTGTCATTGCATGTGTGTTCTTTTCACAATCCACCTATGGATCCACCAGTGTCATTGCATGTGTGTTCTTTCTACTAACAACAGCTGGAGTCATTTCATGACTGTTCTTTTCACATACCACATATGGATCCACCAGTGTCATTGAAATGTGTGTTCTCTTCAGAGACCACACATGGATCCACCAGTGTCATTGCATTTGGGTTCTTGTTACTAATTACAACCAGAGTCATTGCATGTGTGTTCTTTTCACATACCACATATGGATCCACCAATGTCATTGCATGTGTGTTCTTTTCACAATCCACCTATGGATCCACCAGTGTCATTGCATGTGTGTTCTTTTTACTAACAACAACCAGTGTCATTTCATGGGTGTTCTTTTCACATAACACATATGGATCCACCAGTGTCATTGAAATGTGTGTTCTCTTCAAAGACCACACATGGATCCACCAGTGTCATTGCATATGTGTTCTTTTTACTAACAACAACTAGAGTCATTGCATGTGTGTTCTTTTCACATACCACATATGGAACAACCAGAGTCATTGCATGTGTGCTCTTTTCACAATCCACCTATGGATCCACCAGTGTCATTGCATGTGTGTTCTTTTTACTAACAAAAACTGGAGTCATTTCATGAGTGTTCTTTTCACATACCACATATGGATCAACCAGAGTCATTGCATGTGTGTTCTCTTCACAATCCACCTATGGATCCACCAGTGTCATTACATGTGTGTTCTTTTCACATACCACACATGGATCCACTAGTGTCATTGCATGTGTGTTCTTTTCACAATCCACCTATGGATCCACCAGTGTCGTTGCATGTGTGTTCTTTTTACTAACAACAAGTCGAGTCATTGAAATGTGTGTTCTTTTCACATACCACATATGGATCCATAGGTGTCATTGCATGTGTGTTCTTTTCACAATCCACATATGGATCCACCAGTGTCATTGCATGTGTGCTCTTTTTACTAACAACAACTGGAGTCATTTCATGTGTGTTATTTTCACATACCACATATGGAACAACCAGAGTCATTGCATGTGTGTTCTCTTCACAATCCACCTATGGTCCAGCAGTGTCATTGAAATGTGTGTCCTTGTTACTAACAACAACCAGAGTCGTTGCATGTGTGTTCTCTTCAGAGACCACACATGGATCCACCAGTGTCATTGCATGTGTGTTCTTTTCACAATCCACCTATGGATCCAGCAGTTTCATTGAATGTGTGTTTTTTTATAACAACAACTGGAGTCATTTCATGACTGTTCTTTTCACATACCACATATGGATCCACTAGTGTCATTGAAATGTGTGTTCTCTTCAGAGACCACACATGGATCCACCAGTGTCATTGCATATGTGTCCTTGTTACTAATTACAAGCAGAGTCATTGCATGTGTGTTCTTTTCACATACCACATATGGATCCACCAGTGTCATTGCATGTGTGTTCTTTTCATAATCCACCTATGGAACCACCAGTGTCATTGAAATGTGTGTTCTCTTCCGAGACCACACATGGATCCACCAATGTCATTGCATGTGTGTTCTTTTTACTAACAACAACTGGAGTCATTGCATGTGTGTTCTTTTCACATACCACATATGGAACAACCAGAGTCATTGCATGTGTGCTCTTTTCACAATCCACCTATGGATTCACCAGTGTCATTGCATGTGTGTTCTTTTTACAAACAACAACTAGAGTCATTTCATGACTGTTCTTTTCACATACCACATATGGATCCACCAGAGTCATTGCATGTGTGTTCTCTTCACAATCCACCTATGGATCCACAAGTGTCATTGCGTGTATGTTCTTTTCACATACCACATATGGAACAACCACTGTCATTGCATGTGTGTTCTTTTAACAATCCACCTATGGATCCACCAGTGTCATTGCATGTGTGTTATTTTTACAAACAACGACTGGAGTCATTGAAATGTGTGTTCTTTTCACATACCACATATGTATCCATAGGTGTCATTGCATGTGTGTTCTTTTCACAATCCACATATGGATCCACCAGTGTCATTGCATGTGTGCTCTTTTTACTAACAACAACTAGAGTCATTTCATGTGTGTTCTTTTCACATACCACATATGGAACAAACATTGTCATTGCATGTGTGCTCTTTTCGCAATCCACGTATGGATCCACCAGTGTCATTGCATGTGTGTTCTTTTTACTAAGAAAAATTGAAGTCATTGCATGTGTGTTCTTTTCACATAACACATATGGAACAACCACAGTCATTGAAATGTGTGTTCTCTTCAGAGACCACACGTGGATCCACCAGTGCTATTGCATGTGTGTTCTTTTTACTAACAACAACCAGAGTCATTGCATGTGTGTTCTTTTCACATACCACATATGGATCCACCAGTGTCATTGCATGTGTGCTCTTTTTACTAACAATAACCAGTGTCATTGCATGTGTGTTCTCTTCAGAGACCACACATGGATCCACCAGTGTCATTGCATGTGTGTTCTTTTTACTAACAACAACCATAGTCATTGAAATGTGTGTTCTCTTCAGAGACCACACATGGATCCACTAGTGTCATTGCATGTGTGTTCTTGTTACTAATTACAACCATAGTCATTGCATGTGTGTTCTTTTGCCATACCACATATGGATCCACTAGTGTCATTGCATGTGTGTTCTTTTCACAATCCACCTATGGATCCACTAGTGTCATTGCATGTGTGTTCTTTTTACTAACAACAACTAGTGTCATTGAAATGTGTGTTCTCTTCAGAGACCACACATGGATCCACCAGTGTCATTGCATGTGTGTTCTTTTTACTAACAACAACTGGAGTCATTTCATGACTGTTCTTTTCACATACCACATGTAGATCCACCAGAGTCATTGCGTGTGTGTTCTCTTCACAATCCACCGATGGATCCACCAGTGTCATTGCATGTGTGTTCTTTTCACATACCACATATGGATCCACCAGTATCATTGCATGTGTGTACTTTTCACAATCCACCTATGGATCCACCAGTGTTATTGCATTTGTGTTCTTTTTACTAACAACAACTGGAGTCATTGAAATGTGTGTTCTTTTCACATACCACATATGGATCCATAGGTGTCATTGCATGTGTGTTCTTTTCACAATCCACATATGAATCCACCATTGTCATTGCATGTGTTCTCTTTTTACTAATAACAACTGGAGTCATTTCATGTGTGTTCTTTTCACATACCACATATGGAACAACCAGAGTCATTGCATGTGTGCTCTTTGCACAATCCACCTATGGACCCACTAGTGTCATTGCATGTGTGTTCTTTTTACTAACAACAACTAGAGTCATTGCATGTGTGTTCTTTTCACATACCACATATGGAACAACCAGAGTCATTGAAATGTGTGTTCTCTTCAGAGACCACACATGGATCCAGCAGTGTTACTGCATGTGTGTTCTTTTCACATACCACATATGGATCCACCAGTGTCATTGCATGTGTGTTCTTTTCACAATCCACCTATGGATCCACCAGTGTTATTGCATGTGTGCACTTTTTACTAACAACAACTGGAGTCATTTCATGTGTGTTCTTTTCACATACAACATATGGAACAACCAGAGTCATTGCATGTGTGCTCTTTTCACAATCCACCTATGGATCCACCAGTGTCATTGCATGCGTGTTCTTTTTACTAACAACAACTGGAGTAATTGCATGTGTGTTCTTTTCACATACCACATATGGAACAACCAGAGTCATTGAAATGTGTGTTCTCTTCAGAGACCACACATGGATCCACCAGTGTTATTGCATGTGTGTTCTTTTCACATACCACATATGGATCCACCAGTGTCATTGCATGTGTGCTCTTTTTACTAACAACAACCAGAGTCATTGCATGTGTGTTCTCTTCAGAGACCACACATGGATCCACCAGTGTCATTGCATGTGCGTTCTTTTTACTAACAGTAACAAGAGTCATTGAACTGTGTGTTCTCTTCAGAGACCACACATGGATCCACCAGTGTCATTGCATGTGTGTTCTTGTTAATAATTACAACCAGAGTCATTGCATGTGTGTTCTTTTTCATATACCACATATGGATCCACCAGTGTCATTGCATGTGTGTTGTTTTCAAAATCCACCTATGGATCCACTAGTGTCATTCCATGTGTGTTCTTTTTACTAACAACAACCAGTGTCATTTCAGGTGTGTTTTCTTCACATAACACATATGGATCCATCGGTATCATTGAAACGTGTGTTCTCTTCAGAGACCACACATGGATCCACCAGTGTCATTGCATGTGTATTCTTTTTACTAACAACAACTGGAGTCATTGCATGTGTGTTCTTTTCACATACCACATATGGAACAACCATAGTCATTGAAATGTGTGTTCCCTTCTGAGACCACACATGGATCCACAAGTGTTATTGCATGTGTGTTCTTTTTACTAACAACAACCAGAGTCATTGCATGTGTGTTCTTTTCACATACCACATATGGATCCACCAGTCTCATTGCATGTGTGCTATTTTTACTAACAACAACCAAAGTCATTGCATGTGTGTTCTCTTCAAAGACCACACATGGATCCACCATTGACATTGCATGTGTGTTCTTTTTACTAACAATAACCATGGTCATTGAAATGTGTGTTCTCTTCAGAGACCACACATGGATCCACCAGTGTCATTGCATGTGTGTTTTTGTTACTAATTAGAACCAGAGTCATTGCCTGTGTGTTCTTTTCACATACCACATATGGATCCACCAGTGTCATTGCATGTGTGTTCTTTTCACAATCCACCTATGGATCCACTAGTGTCATTGCATGTGTGTTCTTTTTACTAACAATAACCAGTGTCATTTCATGTGTACTATTTTCACATAACACATATGGATCCACCAGTGTCATTGAAATGTGTGTTCTCTTCAGAGACCACACATGGATCCACCAGTGTCATTGCAAGTCTGTTCTTTTTACTAACAACAACTGGAGTCATTGCATGTGTGTTCTTTTCACATACCACATATGGAACAACCAGAGTCATTGCATGTGTGCTCTTTTCACAATCCACCTATGGATCCACCAGTGTCATTGCATGTGTGTTCTTTTTACTAACAACAACTAGAGTCATTTCATGACTGTTTTTTCACATACCACATATAGATCCACCAGAGTCATTGCATGTGTGTTCTCTTCACAATCCACCTATGGATCCACCAGTGGCATTGCATGTGTGTTCTTTTCACATACCACATATGGATCCACCAGTGTCATTGCATGTGTGTTCTTTTCACAATCCACCTATGGATCCACAAGTGTCATTGCATGTGTGTTCTTTTTACTAACAACAACTAGAGTCATTGAAATATGTGTTCTTTTCACATACCACATATGGATCCATAGGTGTCATTCCATGTGTGTTCTTTTCACAATCCACATATGGATCCACCAGTGTCATTGCATGTGTGTTCTTTTCACAATCCACATATGGATCCACCAGTGTCATTGCATGTGTTCTATTTTTACTAACAACAACTGCTGTCATTTCATGTGTGTTCTTTTCACATACCACATATGGAACAACCAGAGTCATTGCATGTGTGCTCTTTTCACAATCCACCTATGGATCCACCAGTGTCATTGCATGTGTGTTCTTTTTACTAACAACAACTGGAGTCGTTGCATGTGTGTTCTTTTCATATACAACATATGCAACAACCAGAGTCATTGAAATGTGTGTTCTCTTCAGAGACCACACATGGATCCACCAGTGTTATTGCATGTGTGTTCTTTTTACTAACAACAACCAGAGTCATTGCATGTGTGTTATTTTCACATACCACATATGGATCCACCAGTGTCATTGCATGTGTGCTCTTTTTACTGACAACAACCAGAGTCATTGCATGTGTGTTCTCTTTAGAGACCACACATGGATCCACCAGTGTCTTTACATGTGTGTTCATTTTACTAACAACAACCAGAGTCATTGAAATGTGTGTTCTCTTCAGAGACCCCACATGGATCCACCAGTGTCATTGCATGTGTGTTCTTGTTACTAATTACAACCAGAGTCATTGCATGTGTGTTCTTTTTCACATACCACATATGGATCCACCAGTGTCATTGCATGTGTGTTCTTTTCACAATCCACCTATGGATCCACTAGTGTCATTGCATGTCTGTTCTTTTTACTAACAACAAGCAGTGTCATTTCATGTGTGATCTTTTCACATAACACAAATGGATCCACTATTGTCATTGAAACGTGTCTTCTCTTCAGAGACCACACATGGATCCACCAGTGTCATTGCATGTGTGTTCTTTTTACTAACAACAACTGGAGTCATTGCATGTGTGTTCTTTTCACATACCACATATGGAACAACCAGAGTCATTGAAATGTGTGTTCTCTTCAGAGTCCACACATGGATCCACCAGTGTTATTGCATGTGTGTTCGTTTAACTAACAACAACTAGAGTCATTGCATGTGTGTTCTTTTCACATACCACATATGGATCCACCAGTGTCATTGCATGTGTGCTCTTTTTACTACCAACAACCAGAGTCATTGCATGTGTGTTCTCTTCAGAGACCACACATGGATCCACCAATGTCATTGCATGTGTGTTCTTTTTACTAACAACAACAAGAGTCATTGAAATGTGTGCTCTCTTCACAATCCACCTATGGATCCACCAGTGTCATTGCATGTGTGTTCTTTTTACTAACAACAACCAGAGTCATTGCATGTGTGTTCTTTTCACATACCACATATGGATCCACCAGTGTCATTGCATGTGTGCTCTTTTTACTAACAACAACCAGAGTCATTGCATGTGTGTTCTCTTTAGAGACCACACATGGATCCACCAGTGTCTTTACATGTGTGTTCATTTTACTAACAACAACCAGAGTCATTGAAATGTGTGTTCTTTTTACATACCACATATGGAACAACCAGAGTTATTTCATCTATGTTCTTTTCACATACCACATATGGAACAACCAGAGTCATTGCATGTGTGCTCTTTTCACAATCCACCTATGCATCCACCAGTGTCATTGCATGTGTGTTCTTTTTACTAACAACAACTGGAGTCATTGCATGTGTGTTCTTTTCACATACCACATATGGAACAACCAGAGTCATTGAAATATGTGTTCTCTTCAGAGACCACACATGGATCCACCAGTGTCATTGCATGTGTGTTTTTTTACTAACAACAACCAGAGTCATTGCATGTGTGTTCTTTTCACATACCACATATGGGTCCACTAGTGTCACTGCATGTGTGCACGTTTTACTAACAACAACCAGAGTCATTGCATGTGTGTTCTCTTCAGAGACCACAAATGGATCCACCAATGTCATTGCATGTGTGTTATTTTTACTAACAACAACCAGAGTCATTGAAATGTGTGTTATCTTCAGAGACCACACATGGATCCACGAGTGTCATTGCATGTGTGTTCTTGTTACTAATTACAACCAGAGTCATTGCATGTGTGTTCTTTTCACAATCCACACATGGATCCACCAGTGGTCATTGCATGTGTGTTCTTTTCACATACCACATATGGATCCACCAGTGTCATTGCATGTGTGCTCTTTTTACTACCAACAACCAGAGTCATTGCATGTGTGTTCTCTTCAGAGACCACACATGGATCCACAAATGTCATTGCATGTGTGTTCTTTTTACTAACAACAACAAGAGTCATTGAAATGTGTGCTCTCTTCACAATCCACCTATGGATCCACCAGTGTCATTGCATGTGTGTTCTTTTTACTAATAACAACCAGAGTCATTGCATGTGTGTTCTTTTCACATACCACATATGGATCCACCAGTGTCATTGCATGTGTGCTCTTTTTACTAACAACAACCAGAGTCATTGCATGTGTGTTCTCTTTAGAGACCACACATGGATCCACCATTGTCTTTACATGTGTGTTCATTTTACTAACAACAACCAGAGTCATTGAAATGTGTGTTCTCTTCAGAGACCCCACATGGATCCACCAGTGTCATTGCATGTGTGTTCTTGTTACTAATTACAACCCGAGTCATTGCATGTGTGTTCTTTTCACATACCACATATGGATCCACCAGTGTCATTGCATGTGTGTTCTTTTCACAATCCACCTATGGATCCACTAGTGTCATTGCATGTCTGTTCTTTTTACTGACAACAACCAGTGTCATTTCATGTGTGATCTTTTCACATAACACAAATGGATCCACTAGTGTCATTGAAATGTGTCTTCTCTTCAGAGACCACACATGGATCCACCAGTGTCATCGCATGTGTGTTCTTTTTACTAACAACAACTGGAGTCATTGCATGTGTGTTCTTTTCACATACCACATATGGAACAACCAGAGTCATTGAAATGTGTGTTCTCTTCAGAGACCACACATGGATCCACCAGTGTTATTGCATGTGTGTTCGTTTTACTAACAACAACTAGAGTCATTGCATGTGTTCTTTTCACATACCACATATGGATCCACCAGTGTCATTGCATGTGTGCTCTTTTTACTACCAACAACCAGAGTCATTGCATGTGTGTTCTCTTCAGAGACCACACATGGATCCACCAATGTCATTGCATGTGTGTTCTTTTTACTAACAACAACAAGAGTCATTGAAATGTGTGTTCTCTTCAGAGACCACATGGATCCTGATGTCATTGCATGTGTGTTCTTGTTACTAATTACAACCAGAGTCATTGCATGTGTGTTCTTTTCACATACCATATATGGATCCACAAGTGTCATTGCATGTCTGTTCTTTTCACAATCCACCTATGGATCCACTAGTGTCATTGCATGTGTGTTCTTTTTACTAACAACTAGTGTCATTTCATGTGTGTTCTTTTCGCATAACACATATGCATCCACTAGTGTCATTAAAATGTGTGTTCTCTTCAAAGACCAAAAATGGATCCACCAGTTTCATTGCATGTGTGTTGTTTTTACTAATAACAACTAGAGTCATTGCATGTGTGTTCTTTTCGCATACCACATATGGAACAACCAGAGTCATTGAAATGTGTGTTCTCTTCAGAGACCACACATGGATCCACCAATGTCATTGCATGTGTGTTCTTTTTACTAACAACAACCAGAGTCATTGCATGTGTGTTCTTTTCACATACCACATATGGATCCACCGGTGTCATTGCATGCGTGCTCTTTTTACTAACAACAACCAGCCTCATTGCATGTGTGTTCGCTTCAGAGACCACACATGGATCCACCAGTGTCATTGCATGTGTGTTCTTTTTACAAACAAAAACCAGAGTCATTTGAATGTGTTTTCTCTTCAGAGACCACACATGAATCCAACAGTCATTGCATGTGTGTTCTTGTTACTAATTACAACCAGAGTCATTGCATATGTGTTCTTTTCACATACCACATATGGATCCACAAGTGTCATTGCATGTGTGTTCTTTTCACAATCCACCTATGGATCCACTAGTGTCATTGCATGTGTGTTCTTTTTACTAACAACAACCAGTGTCATTTTATGTGTGTTCTTTTCACATAACACATATGGATCCACCAGTGTCATTGAAATGTGTGTTCTCTTCAGAGTCCACACATGGATCCAACAGTGTCATTGCATGTGTGTCCTTTTTACTAATAACAACTGGAGTCATTGCATGTGTGTTCTTTTCACATACCACATATGGAACAACTAGCGTCATTGAAATGTGTGTTCTCTTCAGAGACCACACATGGATCCACCAGTGTTATTGCATGTGTGTTCTTTTTACTAACAACAATCAGAGTCATTGTATGTGTGTTCTTTTCACATACCACACATGGATCCACCAGTGTCATTGCATGTGTTCTCTTTTTACTAACAACAACTAGACTCATTCCATGTGTGTTCTCTTCAGAGACCACACATGGATCCACCAGTGTCATTGCATGTGTGTTCTTTTCACTGACAACAACCAGAGTTGTTGAAATGTGTGTTCTCTTCAAAGACCACACATGGATCCACCAGTGTCATTGCATGTGTGTTCTTTTTACGAACAACAACTGGAGTCATTGCATGTGTGTTCTTTTCACATACCACATATGGAACAACCGGAGTCATTGAATGTGTGCTCTTTTCACAATCCACCTATGGATCCACCAGTGTCATTGCATGTGTGTTCTTTTTACTAACAACAACTAGAGTCATTTCACGACTGTTCTTTTCACATACCACATATAGATCCACTAGAGTCATTGCATGTGTGTTCTCTTCACAATCCACCTATGGATCCACAAGTGTCATTGCATGTGTGTTCTTTTCACATACCACATATGGATCCACCACTGTCATTGCATGTGTGTTCTTTTCACAATCCACCTATGGATCCACCAGTGTCATTGCTTGTGTGTTCTTTTTACTAACAACAACCAGTGTCATTTCATGTGTGTTCTTTTTACTAACAACAACTAGAGTTATTTCATCTATGTTCTTTTCACATACCACATATGGAACAACCAGAGTCATTGCATGTGTGCTCTTTTCACAATCCACCTATGCATCCACCAGTGTCATTGCATGTGTGTTCTTTTTAGTAACTACAACTGGAGTCATTGCATGTGTGTTCTTTTCACATACCACATATGGAACAACCAGAGTCATTGAAATATGTGTTCTCTTCAGAGACCACACATGGATCCACTAGTGTCATTGCATGTGTGTTTTTTTACTAACAACAACCAGAGTCATTGCATGTGTGTTCTTTTCACATACCACATATGGGTCCACTAGTGTCACTGCATGTGTGCACGTTTTACTAACAACAACCAGAGTCATTGCATGTGTGTTCTCTTCAGAGACCACACATGGATCCACCAATGTCATTGCATGTGTGTTATTTTTACTAACAACAACAGGAGTCATTGAAATGTGTGTTCTTTTCACATACCACATATGGATCCATATGTGTCGTTGCATGTGTGTTCTCTTCACAATCCACATATGGATCCACCAGTGTCATTGCATGTGTGCTCTTTTTACTAACAACAATTGGAGTCATTTCATGTGTTTTCTTTTCACATACCACATATGGATACACCGGTCTCATTGAAATGTGTGCTCTTTTCACAATCCACCTATGGATCCACCAGTGTCATTGTGTGTGTGTTCTTTTTACTAACAACAACTTGACTCATTGCATGTGTGTTCTTTTCACATACCACATATGGAACAACCAGAGTCATTGAAATGTGTGTTCTCTTCAGAGACCACACATGGATCCACCAGTGTCATTGCATGTGCGTTCTTTTTACTAACAGTAACAAGAGTCATTGAACTGTGTGTTCTCTTCAGAGACCACACATGGATCCACCAGTGTCATTGCATGTGTGTTCTTGTTAATAATTACAACCAGAGTCATTGCATGTGTGTTCTTTTTCATATACCACATATGGATCCACCAGTGTCATTGCATGTGTGTTGTTTTCAAAATCCACCTATGGATCCACTAGTGTCATTCCATGTGTGTTCTTTTTACTAACAACAACCAGTGTCATTTCAGGTGTTTTTTTTTCACATAACACATATGGATCCACCAGTATCATTGAAACGTGTGTTCTCTTCAGAGACCACACAAGGATCCTGATGTCATTGCATGTGTATTCTTTTACTAACAACAACTGGAGTAATTGCATGTGTGTTCTTTTCACATACCACATATGGAACAACCATAGTCATTGAAATGTGTTCTTCTGAGACCACACATGGATCCACCAGTGTTGCATGTGTGTTCTTTTTACTAACAACAACCAGAGTCATTGCATGTGTGTTCTTTTCACATACCACATATGGATCCACCAGTCTCATTGCATGTGTGCTATTTTTACTAACAACAACCAAAGTCATTGCATGTGTGTTCTCTTCAAAGACCACACATGGATCCACCATTGACATTGCATGTGTGTTCTTTTTACTAACAATAACCATGGTCATTGAAATGTGTGTTCTCTTCAGAGACCACACATGGATCCACCAGTGTCATTGCATGTGTGTTTTTGTTACTAATTAGAACCAGAGTCATTGCCTGTGTGTTCTTTTCACATACCACATATGGATCCACCAGTGTCATTGCATGTGTGTTCTTTTCACAATCCACCTATGGATCCACTAGTGTAATTGCATGTGTGTTCTTTTTACTAACAATAACCAGTGTCATTTCATGTGTATTCTTTTCACATAACACATATGGATCCACCAGTGTCATTGAAATGTGTGTTATCTTCAGAGACCACACATGGATCCACGAGTGTCATTGCATGTGTGTTCTTGTTACTAATTACATCCAGAGTCATTGCATGTGTGTTCTTTTCACATACCACACATGGATCCACCAGTGTCATTGCATCTGTGTTCATTTCACAATCCACCTATGGATCCACTAGTGTCATGGCATGTGTGTTCTTTTTACTAACAACAACCAGTGTCATTTTATGTGTGTTCTTTTCACATAACACATATGGATCCACTAGTGTCATTGAAATGTGTGTTCTCTTCAGAGACCACACATGGATCCACCAGTGTCATTGCATGTGTGTTCTTTTTACTAATAACAACTGGAGTCATTGCATGTGTGTTTTTTTCACATACCACATTTGGAACAACTAGAGTCATTGAAATGTGTGTTCTCTTCAGAGACCACACATGGATCCACCATTGTTATTGCATGTGTGTGCTTTTTAATAACAACAACCAGATTCATTGCATGTGTGTTCTTTTCACATACCACATATGGATCCACCAGTTTCATTGCATGTGTGTTCTTTTCACATACCACATATGGATCCACCAGTTTCATTGCATGTGTGTTCTTTTCACATACCACATATGGATCCACCAGTGTCATTGCATGTGTCTTCTTTTCACAATCCACACATGGCTCCACCAATGTCATTGCATGTGTGTTCTTTTGACTAACAACAACCAGTGTCATTTCATGTGTGTTCTTTTCACATAACACATATGGATCCACTAGTGTCATTGAAATGTGTGTTCTCTTCAAAGACCACACATGGATCCACCAGTGCCATTGCATGTGTGTTCTTTTTACTAACAACAACTAGAGTCATTGCATGTGTGTTCTTTTCACATACCACATGTGGATCCACCAGTGTCATTGCATGTGTGTTCTCTTCACAATCCACACAACCAGAGTCATTTCATGTGTGTTCTCTTCAGAGACCACACATGGATCCTGGTGTCATTGCATGTGTGTTCTTGTTACTAACAACAAGCAGAGTCATTGCATGTGTGTTCTTTTCACATACCACATATGGATCCACCAGTGTCATTGCATCTGTGTTCTTTTCACAATCCACCTATGGATCCACCAGTGTCATTGCATGTGTGTTCTTGTAATAACAACAACAGTGTCATTTCATATGTGTTCTTTTCACATAACACATATGGATCCACCAGTGTCATTGAAATGTGTGTTCTTTTTAGAGACTACACATGGATCCACTAGTGTCATTGCATGTGTGTTCTTTTTACGAACAACAACTGGAGTCATTGCATGTGTGTTCTTTTCACATACCTCATATGGAACAACCGAGTCATTGCATGTGTGATCTTTCACAATCCACCTATGGATCCACCAGTGTCATTGCATGTGTGTTCTTTTACTAACAACAACTAGAGTCATTTCATGTGTTCTTCTCACATACCACATATAGATCCACTAGAGTCATTGCATGTGTGTTCTCACAATCCACCTATGGATCCACGGGTGTCATTGCATGTGTGTTCTTTTCACATACCACATATGGATCCACTAGTGTCATTGCATGTGTGTTCTTTTCACAATCCACCTATGGATCCACAGTGTCATTGCTTGGGTGTTCTTTTTACTAACAACAACCAGTGTCATTTCATGTGTTCTTTTTACTAACAACAACTAGAGTCATTGAAATGTGTGTTCTTTTCACATACCACATATGGATTAATTAGTGTCATTTCATGTGTGTTCTTTTCACAATCCACATATGGATCCACCAGTGTCATTGCATGTGTGTTCTTTTTCCTAACAACAACTTGAGTTATTTCATCTATGTTCTTTTCACATACCACATATGGAACAACCAGAGTCATTGCATGTGTCCTGTTTTCACAATCCACCTATGCATCCACCAGTGTCATTGCATGTGTGTTCTTTTTACTAACAACAACTGGAGTCATTGCATGTGTGTTCTTTTCACATACCACATATGGAACAACCAGAGTCATTGAAATATGTGTTCTCTTCAGAGACCACACATGGATCCACCAGTGTCATTGCATGTGTGTTTTTTTACTAACAACAACCAGAGTCATTGCATGTGTGTTCTTTTCACATACCACATATGGGTCCACTAGTGTCACTGCATGTGTGCACGTTTTACTAACAACAACCAGAGTCATTGCATGTGTGTTCTCTTCAGAGACCACACATGGATCCACCAATGTCATTGCATGTGTGTTATTTTTACTAACAACAACCAGAGTCATTGAAATGTGTGTTATCTTCAGAGACCACACATGGATCCATGAGTGTCATTGCATGTGTGTTCTTGTTACTAATTACAACCAGAGTCATTGCATGCGTGTTCTTTTCACATAACACACATGGATCCACCAGTGTCATTGCATCTGTGTTCTTTTCACAATCCACCTATGGATCCACTAGTGTCATGGCATGTGTGTTCTTTTTACTAACAACAACCAGTGTCATTTTATGTGTGTTATTTTCACATAACACATATGGATCCACTAGTGTCATTGAAATGTGTGTTCTCTTCAGAGACCACACATGGATCCACCAGTGTCATTGCATGTGTGTTCTTTTTACTAATAAAAACTGGAGTCATTGCATGTGTGTTTTTTTCACATACCACATATGGAACAACTAGAGTCATTGAAATGTGTGTTCTCTTCAGAGACCACACATGGATCCACCTGTGTTATTGCATGTGTGTTCTTTTTAATAACAACAACCAGATTCATTGCATGTGTGTTCTTTTCACATACCACATATGGATCCACCAGTTTCATTGCATGTGTGTTCTTTTCACATACCACATATGGATCCACCAGTGTCATTGCATGTGTCTTCTTTTCACAATCCACACATGGCTCCACCAATGTCATTGCATGTGTGTTCTTTTGACTAACAACAACCAGTGTCATTTCATGTGTGTTCTTTTCACATAACACATATGGATCCACTAGTGTCATTGAAATGTGTGTTCTCTTCAGAGACCACACATGGATCCACCAGTGTCATTGGATGTGTGTTCTTGTTAATAATTACAACCAGAGTCATTGCATGTGTGTTCTTTTTCATATACCACATATGGATCCACCAGTGTCATTGCATGTGTGTTGTTTTCAAAATCCACCTATGGATCCACTAGTGTCATTCCATGTGTGTTCTTTTTACTAACAACAACCAGTGTCATTTCAGGTGTTTTTTTTCACATAACACATATGGATCCACCAGTATCATTGAAACGTGTGTTCTATTCAGAGACCACACAAGGATCCACCAGTGTCATTGCATGTGTATTCTTTTTACTAACAACAACTGGAGTCATTGCATGTGTGTTCTTTTCACATACCACATATGGAACAACCATAGTCATTGAAATGTGTGTTCCCTTCTGAGACCACACATGGATCCACCAGTGTTATTGCATGTGTGTTCTTTTTACTAACAACAACCAGAGTCATTGCATGTGTGTTCTTTTCACATACCACATATGGATCCACCAGTCTCATTGCATGTGTGCTATTTTTACTAACAACAACCAAAGTCATTGCATGTGTGTTCTCTTCAAAGACCACACATGGATCCACCATTGACATTGCATGTGTGTTCTTTTTACTAACAATAACCATGGTCATTGAAATGTGTGTTCTCTTCAGAGACCACACATGGATCCACCAGTGTCATTGCATGTGTGTTTTTGTTGCTAATTAGAACCAGATTCATTGCCTGTGTGTTCTTTTCACATACCACATATGGATCCACCAGTGTCATTGCATGTGTGTTCTTTTCACAATCCACCTATGGATCCACTAGTGTCATTGCATGTGTGTTCTTTTTACTAACAATAACCAGTGTCATTTCATGTGTATTCTTTTCACATAACACATATGGATCCACCAGTGTCATTGAAATGTGTGTTATCTTCAGAGACCACACATGGATCCACGAGTGTCATTGCATGTGTGTTCTTGTTACTAATTACAACCAGAGTCATTGCATGTGTGTTCTTTTCACATACCACACATGGATCCACCAGTGTCATTGCATCTGTGTTCTTTTCACAATCCACCTATGGATCCACTAGTGTCATGGCATGTGTGTTCTTTTTACTAACAACAACCAGTGTCATTTTATGTGTGTTCTTTTCACATAACACATATGGATCCACTAGTGTCATTGAAATGTGTGTTCTCTTCAGAGACCACACATGGATCCACCAGTGTCATTGCATGTGTGTTGTTTTTACTAATAACAACTGGAGTCATTGCATGTGTGTTCTCTTCACAATCCACATATGGAACAACTAGAGTCATTGAAATGTGTGTTCTCTTCAGAGACCACACATGGATCCACCATTGTTATTGCATGTGTGTGCTTTTTAATAACAACAACCAGATTCTTTGCATGTGTGTTCTTTTCACATACCACATATGGATCCACCAGTTTCATTGCATGTGTGTTCTTTTCACATACCACATATGGATCCACCAGTTTCATTGCATGTGTGTTCTTTTCACATACCACATATGGATCCACCAGTGTCATTGCATGTGTCTTCTTTTCACAATCCACACATGGCTCCACCAATGTCATTGCATGTGTGTTCTTTTGACTAACAACAACCAGTGTCATTTCATGTGTGTTCTTTTCATATAACACATATGGATCCACTAGTGTCATTGAAATGTGTGTTCTCTTCAAAGACCACACATGGATCCACCAGTGCCATTGCATGTGTGTTCTTTTTACTAACAACAACTAGAGTCATTGCATGTGTGTTCTTTTCACATACCACATGTGGATCCACCAGTGTCATTGCATGTGTGTTCTCTTCACAATCCACACAACCAGAGTCATTTCATGTGTGTTCTCTTCAGAGACCACACATGGATCCACCAGTGTCATTGCATGTGTGTTCTTGTTACTAACAACAAGCAGAGTCATTGCATGTGTGTTCTTTTCACATACCACATATGGATCCACCAGTGTCATTGCATCTGTGTTCTTTTCACAATCCACCTATGGATCCACCAGTGTCATTGCATGTGTGTTCTTTTTACTAACAACAACCAGTGTCATTTCATATGTGTTCTTTTCACATAACACATATGGATCCACCAGTGTCATTGAAATGTGTGTTCTTTTTAGAGACTACACATGGATCCACTAGTGTCATTGCATGTGTGTTCTTTTTACGAACAACAACTGGAGTCATTGCATGTGTGTTCTTTTCACATACCACATATGGAACAACCGGAGTCATTGCATGTGTGCTCTTTTCACAATCCACCTATGGATCCACCAGTGTCATTGCATGTGTGTTCTTTTTACTAACAACAACTAGAGTCATTTCATGACTGTTCTTTTCACATACCACATATAGATCCACTAGAGTCATTGCATGTGTGTTCTCTTCACAATCCACCTATGGATCCACGGGTGTCATTGCATGTGTGTTCTTTTCACATACCACATATGGATCCACTAGTGTCATTGCATGTGTGTTCTTTTCACAATCCACCTATGGATCCACCAGTGTCATTGCTTGTGTGTTCTTTTTACTAACAACAACCAGTGTCATTTCATGTGTGTTCTTTTTACTAACAACAACTAGAGTCATTGAAATGTGTGTTCTTTTCACATACCACATATGGATTAATTAGTGTCATTTCATGTGTGTTCTTTTCACAATCCACATATGGATCCACCAGTGTCATTGCATGTGTGTTCTTTTTCCTAACAACAACTTGAGTTATTTCATCTATGTTCTTTTCACATACCACATATGGAACAACCAGAGTCATTGCATGTGTCCTGTTTTCACAATCCACCTATGCATCCACCAGTGTCATTG